>CM076575.1:3280785-3736507 GCA_034641835.2 Pinus albicaulis | reverse complement strand
AAACCAGCACATAGGACAAGTTGTACAGCATATGTCTACTCTAAATGTCAGTGAGATTCATATAAACATTAAATAAATCATAATGAATGCTTGTATAACAAATATTCTCATACATAAAAGCATACACTAACACGTTTATTTCGGGAACAGCATGATACTTCTGTATTATAAATAGTACGTACAAAAGTAATCAAGTGGAGAGATCACCTGATCCTTCCAAGGCCTTCACAGATCGTCGTCCGGATCCGTCTAGCCCTTGCCTCACTAAGACTCCTTCCAAACTGGTGCATACGAGATAACATATAAAGGGATGTGTATCTCAAGGAAACAAGGGTTTCCTGTAATGAACTGGGAAAGTGCAGGAGGCACGGGGAATCAGACTTGGATAGGGAATACCAACATAGTATAATATCAATAATTCTCTCTCTCCCTTAGGCCATACACATGAGGGGTTTTTATACTCCCTCCAAGTAGTTTCAACAGTTGGAAACAGTTGGCCACGTGCTGGGGTGGTTGAACTACCTGAGTAACCATCAACCCAACCCGAAAATAGGGAATAATTATATATTTTTTAATTATTTTAATGGCATACGCGGAAAATTCTAGCTGGACTCGCGTATACACGCGGAAAATCACAGGCATAGTCGCGTATGGGGATTTTTACACTGTTTTTAAGTGAATTTGTCCAAGTCTATAGGAATGGGTGCCCAAAACCATCAAAGAAATCATGAATCATGTCAAGGTGAGAAATGATGCTATAACAGATGAACCCTAATATATGAGGTCAGAAGGGGTACATGATGGCCGAAATGTATTATGCACATAGAAAGAACTTCGCAAGGACAAGAGAGGACTTCACCAGATTTCAGCCTGCCAAAAACCAATGAAAGAAACAGAGAGTCAACTCATGCTGAGGCGGGCATACCCATGCTCAGTCCAAGAATACATCATATAGAAAGTAGTGAATAGATCCAACATGTATACAAGTATAACTGAACTGAAAGTACACAATGAATCATCTGAGCATGGCCCGGAAGTGTAAGTCTGAATCAATGTCCAAGTATCACATATAGAAAGCTGATCAAAGATGGTACAACTGGATGTCTGATCAAATAAGTAACTGAATCTCCAAGTACCGGATCATAAGAGGTGGATCAAACGGTACAATCACGCAACTCGGGGACCAACATATAAGATGCTGCTGTGTTGAACTGCAACATATAAGGGTGGACGACATCACTGGCAGATACTGAAAGGACTGTCAAAAGTGAACCGAAACATGCTGATGCAACCCGAGGTCTTCACCGATCACTATGGCACAATTCTACACACTGGGAATAAATGAGCTGAAGTCGACCATGTGAGAAATCGTTGGATTACCGGGCAATGATGTTTCCCGTTAACCAACGCGAGACAACCCACCGATAATGATAATGGGTGTCAAGGTGCCCCAGTACAATCTGACAAGTGTGAATGAATGAGTTGAAGTCGAACACTTGAAAGAATCTACCAATCAGGAGGCAATGATGAATCCCCACTGCCGATAGCGAAGAGTCTGCCACTGATAACTGCAAACCCTAAGGTACTGACAAAAAGACTCTAGATCTTGTTCCTAGAGCAATGAGTCGAAGTTGATGGGAAAAGATCTGCTGGAAGGAAGGCATTAAGGCATCCCACATCAGTCCAGCGCGAGTGTAACCCGCAGGCCAAGATTTGGAAGGAATCGGACGAAGGAGAGTGATGGAACCAAAACCGTAGTACGTTTCCGACGTGCACAAGATGAAGCTAGCGCACGGAAGAAACCCTTTGAACCAACCAATAATGAAAGCTGACACAGAGGCGAGAAATCCACCGATAGGGTCAAATGGAAATCCAGGTACTGCACGAATCCCAAGTGTGATAATGTGTGCCGACGTCGAACACAGGGGAAACCACTCAGTCAAAGACCCATGATGATGATCAAATGCTGAGCACGAGGTCACCTATCAATGATGGAAATAGGCCCAAGGTGCGGCTCTAGGATTGCTCTCAGAGCAATGTGTCGTAGTCGATAAGAGACAAACCCGCCGGCAAGAAGTCAATGGGGACCTTCTCAAACCAGCACGAGCAGAAGATCAAAACATCCGATGTGATAGAACATGATACTGACAAGACCGGGAAGGCCGACTGAATAATGAGTCAAGAGACACCGCAGAATGGCCGACTCAGGCTAGACTTCCCTTGAACAAAAGCACGACTCTGTGATGACCATGGCAGTAAAAAGTGACACTGTATAAGTCCGTCTTGCAGGAGGCAAAACAAACTCTCCATATGATTGGAAGAGATAACCAACCGGGGGAGAACTGACAAGTGAAACATGGTAAAGGCTGAACCTAGGTCAAAACTAAAACCATCCCAAATGAAGGAAATATATATAAGTAAATGTGCTTTGTTCAAGGGCGAAAAACTGACTCTGTACTGCCATCCAAAAAACGAAGATACATCCCGTTCCCGCTCTTTTTGTTATATTTGATTTTTTTGTCTTTTTCATATAATAAGCCTGAAAAAGAATAAAAGAATGCTATGGTACAATGGATAGAATGAGTATCAAGAAATCAGATGCACTAGTTCCTGGGATTGGAACAATCCTATGCTCAATGCAAGGTGGCGAAAACTAGTAAGTGATACTCAGAGGAACGTTCCATCCATGGGTAAAAAGGTGTCAAGTCGTGATAGCTAAGTGCATGCAATGGTTAACTTGTACATAAAGTCAAGGTCAAAATTTGGCTTAAACATCGAGTCCAAATGAAGCCGGCTAAAGGCCAGGATAAACAAGTAGCCAATATGCAATGCAGTAATACAACTTAAACGACACCAGGGAGCCTCTAGGGTAAAAGCCAGAAAAAATGATAAGTGATGAAGAAGAAGAATGAAGCTTCAACACATAAGACATGGTAGGACTAAAGAGGACTCCCGAGCCTACATAAAAAGCAGCATGGGCAACAAGTGATAGCGAGGAACTAACTAGGAAGCCCATGTAAAGGAAGGCTCTACCATCAAGTCATGATTAAATAATCGGTGAGTGAAATGGGTGTAATACTCATGACCTGATGGGATCGACCCTAAGGCAAGTGATCAGTATGGAGGCTAGTATGCACGATGCAATGGAGAGTGATTTCCCTAACCTATATGCCAGTGAAGATCATATACCTGCCATGAAGAGCCGGAAATCATGGATCAAAAACCAGGAAAAATCTCAAAATCGTCAAAATGTACCTGAAAACATACCAAACTGGGCACTTCCAAGCAATCGAGTTATGCAGCTTAAGATAGATCAAAAAAATAAGCATAAGGAAATTTTGTGAAAATTTTCAATTTTTTAGCCATAAATAGACAAATTACCTCTCATTTGGTTCATTATTGCATAGCTGATTTGGAAAAAGTGCTCTGGAGCAAAAAACTTCTTTCGTCAAATCAGGAACAACCGACCGTCGGAACTCAGCGAAACTTCAGGTAGGCTCCTTAATCATCCTGTTTATTCATTTTGTCCATTTGTAAATTAAAATTAAGTGATTTTTAGCTTTAAAACCCTTGCTAAAATATGCGGACTTGCGCATACACGGGTTCATTAAAGGAAAATCGCGTATACACGCGAATGTGCAAAGGAAAAACCGCGTATGCGCAGGTCCGAATGCAAAAAGCGTGGCTAATGCATAATTTGATGAAATTTTTCAGGATGACCATCTCATGGAGGGAACATGAGCATAGCGCAATAGACCAAGAGGTCATGCAGGATCGCGCAGCGCAAAATATCCTCCGAAATTGTGGATTGTTCAAATTCTTTAAAATGCCAAATATGAAAAGCAATGTGCGATTGCTGGAAATGCTTGTAAATTACTGGGAACCAGATGAGGATTTATTCATTATTGATCAGATGCCACTACGCATTGAAGTGGAAGACATATATTTCATTACTGGACTCTCCCAGAGGGGAGAACCAGTAGACTTGCATGGGAAGCCCCTGGGAGGGTTAACCGTGGAAGACTATGTCCACGTATATTGCGTAGATGGTTCCAAAAAGGCTGGAACCCAAATTGCAATTAAAGATATTAGGGATTTGCACATGAAAATCCTCCTTTTCACCATCAGCAGAGTGGCAGGATCTGCCTCACTACATCAGGCGTCCAGGACGCAAATGAGCATAGCTGTAGAGTGTTTGACTCATGTTTACGATTGGTGCACAGCCCTGTTACTGAACATGAAACAAAAGCTGACCTCTATTCGCCAAGTAAAGACCAAACACTTTGGCTATGGTACAATTTTGACAACATTCTTCTTTGAGAGGATTCCAGCTTTGAGACTCAGAGTCATCTCTACTATCAGTAGCCCGCGAGACCCAAGAATTGCCCGTTGGGCAGACATGATGAAGAGACTGGGGGGTAGTGAGGTACCCCGGACCACATGGGACGATGAGTTCTTCCTGTGGTGGGGAGAACAGATCATCGCAGTGGACGACTATCCCTATACCGGGATGGAATTTTGTGGAGATTTGGATCTAGTTCTTCCACCTGGCACAGCATGGGGAGCAGTCGGTAAGTTTTGCAAAAAAATTTTGAACTTATATGATTTTTTTTGGATTTTTTCAAAAAAAATGAAAAACATGTTTTTGATTGGATTCATAATGACTGACAAAAAAAATGATCATGTTTCAGATGTTGGACCAGTTCGTCCTAAGGGTCTCCCACGCCATAAGCGTCGCAGGGGCGAGGCAGAGACAGTGGACTCAGACAGGACCCTCCAAGCCGTGCAGAGAAACTTGGAGGGACTGACCCGCCAAATCCCTATGGCTGCCGTGGAGGACTTGCCTGAAGCCATCCAGAGACGGGTGGTAGGAGTACCCTGAGACTGGGTTAGATTATTCCGCTGAGTGGCCACTGCAGTTACGTTCTATAGGAACATGACTTCTGGGCAGGGTCCTCAGGAGTAGACAGATTTTATATATTAGATGACTGTATATTCTTTTTTGAGACTGAACATGATGGGGCATAAGCCCAGGTTTTGTACGAGATTATGGATCCAAATTTTGTAAATTTTTTGACACTCCGATGATATATATACAGCAATATTTGATGTGATGTGATAAATGTATCAAATGTATGATGTTTTTGATGATTAAAAATTTATTGTATGGAATGATTAATGTGCCAATCTAATGCTTGATTAGCTAATGAGTCAGCAAACCAATTGTCAGCTCAAGGAATATGAATGAATGTTAAAAATTGAAATGACCTTTGTAACAAACGTACCCTCAAGAACAATCGTAATAAAAATGGATCTCGTACCCGATAAGTGTTTTTCAACTGCGACACCACCAGCTGGGAGTCCAAGAAAACTACCAACGAATCAACACCCAAAGATATTGCCTCCGAGAGTAGATGAATGACTGCAGTGTATTCTGCTACGTTATTGGAAGCAGGACTAATGCAGACCCCTCTTGATACCAACAGCTGACCGGAAGGATAATGAAGCACCCAAGCCGCGGAAGCTAAGTTCCGGGTGTGTCTACTAGCACCATCGGCGAAACCAAAATGACTCATGACATCCAACACAACCTGCCAAAGCAGATCAAAAAACATCACCACCTCATCAAAAATCGAAAATCAATCAGATATGTACAAAGAAAAAAAAAAAAAAAACTACTATATACAAAAGCAAGATGCCAGGCCAAAGCCTAGGCATAATACTTCTTCAAATAGAGCCCATTTCGGGGCTCCAGCAACTCGTTCCCTTCGAAGTCAACCAAGGTATATGCTCCTTTCTTAAGGACTTTTTTAACGATATAGGGGCCATACCACATCGATTTAAACTTTCCTGCCCCCAGGGCATCCTTTTCTTGGGCATAGACCAAAACAAGGTCGCCTTCCGAAAAGACCCTAGGCTTGACCGCCTTATCGTACTGAACCTTTACTCGGTTTTTATGCACTTCATTCATCGTGGCGGCATCTCGACGCTGCTCATCGAGATGTTCCAGATGAAGAAGCCATTCTGCCAGACTAGAAGTGTCAGGAAGAAGTTCAACAGCTAATTTAAGAGAAGGAATCTCGCATTCAATAGGAAATATGGATTCCACCCCGTGCACTAACTGAAACGGAGTAAAGCCAGTTGCAGTTTTCACTGACGTCCTGTATGCCCAAAGTGCAGGATATAGCATAATATTCCAGTTGGATCTAGCTTTATCAATTGTCCTTTGAAGAATTGTCTTCAAGGATTTATTCACGGCTTCCACTTGCCCATTGGCTCGAGGATAATATGGAGATGAATGCTCCTGCCGGAAACCCAATTTGAGAGCCAACTCAGCCATCATACTATTCTGAAAATGACTGCCATGGTCAGTGACAATCTCTCTAGGTATACCAAAACGAGCGATAACTTGGTTGAAAAGGAACAAAGCTGTAGTCTCACCATCGTTCCCAAAAGTAGGCATAGCCTCGACCCACTTCGTAAAGTAGTCTACTGCTACGATAATGTACTTGTGACCTTTTGCCGAAGGCGGGTTACAAGTAGTATAATCAATACCCCACTTTGTAAAGGGTCTGACAGTAACGACTGGAAAAAGCGGAGCTGGATGAGCGCACATTTTTCGAGTATAAACCTGACACGGATGACACTTCTTGACCGATTCAATACAATCTTTGAAAATCGAGGGCCAAAAGTATCCAGCACGCAAAATCTTTTGGGCTGTAGCAAGCCCAGATAAATTACCCCCACAAGCTCCACTGTGAGAATCATTGAGCACAGCCTCAGCTTCTTCGAAAGTTAAGCAGCGTCTTAGGATTGAATCAACCCCTAGACGGTACAAAGCATCACCAATAATCAAATAATTCTTGGCCAAGTGACGCAGTTTACGACACTCATCTTTCGAAAAAGTAGAGGGAAACTTCCCAGTCTGGAGATACACAATGATATCCCCATACCAAGGATCCTGTGGAGAGATCAAAAACAAGTGTTCGTCCGGAAAGGACTCATCATAGATCAACTCCTCTTCACAGGGCAACTCGGAGATCAATTCCGCAAAAACTAATGACTTCTTGGATTTGGCAGACATGAACTCGAGATCAAATTCTTGTAAAATCACAATCCATCTATTATACTTGCCCCCAATCACTCGCCTGCTGAGGACAAACTGAAATGGATTGGCAGCTGCCAAGACATAAGTTTTGCGAAGAATAATGTAATGCCGAAGTCGCTGCACAGCATGGACTGCTGCTAAGGCTAATTTTTCTATCGGGGTGTATCGCAGTTCAGGTCCTACCAGTCCTCGACTAAGGTAGTAAATAACATGCTCAGCAAGAGCATCATCCTCCTGAACCAGAACCATACCGATGGTAGATTCCGCTGTAGCCAGATACAAAAGAAAATCTCTGCTATAATCGGGTGGACTCAGTAAAGGAGCAGAGGTCAATGCCTTTTTCAAGGCATCGAATGAGTGTTGAGCGTAGTCGTCCCAAAGAAAAGGAACTCCTTTCTTCAACAGTCTCATATATCCCTTTGTAATCTCAGCATAGTTGACGATAAACCTCCGAAGAAAATTAGACTTCCCTTGGAGACTTTGAAGCTGACGGATTGAAGACGGGGGAGGCAATCGAAGTATTGCCTCAACCTTGAAGGGATCTACCCTTATCCCTTCCCTAGACACAATAAATCCCAACAGCCGACCGGATGTAACCGCGAAAACGCACTTGTTCAGATTCAATCGAATTTTATAAAAACGACATCTTTCAAATATTTGCCGGAGGTGACCAGGATGATCCATCCTCTTTCGAGAATGAGCAGCTAGATCATCTAAGTATGCCTCGATAATCTTCTTGATGTCATGGAAGGCGTAAGACATGGCCCGTTGAAAGGTAGCCCCAGCATTTTTAAGACCAAAAGGCATCTTCTTGTATGCAAACGTACCCCAGGGACAAATAAATGCAGTCTTATGTTGATCTTCAGGACAGATAGTAATTTGATTATATCCGGAGAAACCGTCCATGAAGGAGAAAATCTCGTTACCGGCACACTCGTCAATAATCTGATCGATGAATGGTGTGGGGTAATTGTCTTTAGGACATGCCTTATTTAGGTCTCTGAAATCGATGCACACTCGAATCGTTCCTTGCTTTTTAACTACCGGAACGGGGTTTGAAACCCATTCAATCAGAGGAACGGGGAAAATGAATCCTGCCTTAAGCAGCTTTTCAACTTCAGCTTTGATAGCTACTGCCTTCCTAGGATTGACCGGACGAAGTTTTTGCCTGACCGGCTTAGCGTTTTCATACGTCTTGATCTCATGCTGGATGATAAATGGGTCTATGCCAGGAATTTCCTCATAAGATCAAGCAAATACATCCCTATACTCTTTGAAGAGCTCGGTATAAATTTTAACCTCTTCATGGGAACATTCAGCTCCAATGAAGACATTCTCGATAATGTTGGGATCCCTGGAAATGTTCACCGGGATAGTAAGAGAGATCACAGCCATGTTCCCTTCAGCATAAACCTGTGCTGGTGCTAAAGGGCTCAAGACTGGGTGAACAGATCCAGGAGACTAAGGACTTGGAAAACTTGTTTCAACTTCGTTCAAGTCAGGTAGGAAGTAAGACCGATGATGCAAGTCATCCCACGGTCTATCTATACCAGTCATGGCTTCCAGAATTGCCTCTTCAGATGGAAGAGTGGTATCAAGGCAACTCGGGCCGGCAGCACCAATCGATTCGTCGCAGCCACATCACCATCCAACTCTTCCGTGAAAGAGGAGTCAGTAGATTCTCAAGTAGGTCTCTGTAACAAGCAAGATTGGCAAAGTCCGATCACAGAGTTAACATCATTTCAACCAACTTTGGGATTCTAGGATCTAGCCCTCCTGAATCCGGAGAGGGATCTCTCCAATATGTACAAAGATGGATATTGTCTTTGAAGTTTAGGGTGATGGTATTAGGCTAGTTATGAAGACCAAGGGTTTTGTTTGGTTTTCTCAGATGGTTGAACATAGTTGTTGTCTAAGACGGAAAGATCTATATGCAAATAGCTTCAAAGGTGAGAAGTTGCAAGTGAACAAGATAAGCTTTGATTCTAAAGAAAGATGATGGCAAGTTTTCAATCCATTAGGCTATGGAGTCATAAGAGAATTTAATTGAAACATCCAGGTTCAAGAGTAATCTATGGGGCAAGTCATCTAGGCCTAAGGATATCTTTAAAGTTTGATTTATAGAATGGGGTGATACAACAAGAAAGGGAATTGACAGATGCAGAACAAAGAGCAGCCCGGGATCTGGTAAGTACTTTGAAACTAGCCAGCCTTTGACCAGGCACTTAAGAAAAACATAGAAGCAAACTAGGATCTGGTAAGTACTTTGAAACCAGCCAGCCTTTGATACACTTCTTAGAGAACACAGATTAAAAACAAAGGGAAACTTGAAGGCAACCTTTGGAGTAGAAACTAGCGGGCAGGGCTCACCTTTCTTCTCATCTTAGTTCTTCTTTACTTAGTTACTTCCAAGACAATCACCGAGATAACACAGAAGGCATCAAGAATTCAGACTTGATTTCTCTGGGATGCTGACTGGTGTCTGACCCATCACTTGCTCTTGCTTTTCTTCTGGACAAAAATCATGTCAGTCATGAAAGAGAGATGAATTTCATCAATACAACTTCTACCTACCCCAATCCTACTGATCTAACATTTTTTCTTCATTAGAGTGCACTTGGATTGGCAAACTCTTTACACAACATTTTATTCTTTTGAAAGCAGGAAATCTAATCTAGTTCTACTCCTTATTTCTCCCTGAACTCAGATTAAACAGTTGAGCTCAGATATTCCTCTACCTATTCTACTGTTTGTTGGGATTAAACAGTCCAACAAACTTTTATTCACTAAATTCTACAGCGGAAATTTAAAAATAGCCAAGTCAAGATTGAGCTGTTTGACTTGCTATGATCTATGGCATAAAGACAAGCTGCACATAGATTATTATTTGCAGAAAAATTTAAATCAAAACAGAAGGCTTAAGATCTGAAAATTTCTCATTATGGCCTTCTCTCATATTCACAGCTCTGTTTTTTTCTTTTCAGTGAGCTATCTTTATGTTTCCTCTGGTTCAGGTTTTGAGCGAATTAGAACCAGGTCCTTTTTCTTTGACTCAGAAATTGGAGTAGTTTTGAGTCATCTTTTTGGAAACTTTGGTTCAGATTTTGAGTTCGTTTGAACCTTCATTTCTACCCTAATCTATCTACTGATAAGCCAAGATTAAACAATTTGGCAAATCAAATTTGATACCCTATCAGCAGAAAATTGAAAGCTAATTTAGTCAAGATTAAACAGTTTGACCAATTAGAAGTGTGTTTCAAGGAGTGGCATTTAAGCTTGCACACTTTCAGATTTATTTTTCTTTTTGGCATGGGGCCTTGCCTTTCTTGTTTTCATTCCTGCCCTCTTTTCTTTTTCTTTGTTTTTGTATTTTTTGACTTTTCATAATTTTGAATGCAATTATGGATGACGTATTTACAATGGAAAAAGGTAAAAAGGCTTCACAACATCGAATAATTTAAGAAAGATAATGCTTAAGCATCCTGCCATTGACAGGACCCCCAAACAATTTTGTTCCATTCAGCTCTTGTAAGAAGAATGCATTGTTTCCAGCAACTGAATGAATAGAGTAAGGACCAAGCCATAGATTGTCAAATTTACCATGCTTTCCCTTATCCTCCCTTTTGGAGTCCCATTTTAAAACTTTATCCCCAATCTTGAAATTGTTGGCCTTTGTTCTTCTGTCAAATATCCTCTTGATATTATCTTGCTTCTGTAATGCTTTGTTGTACACCTCCTCCCTGGTTTGCTGAAGATGAATGGTCTGATTTATTCTTCTGATTATGTCATTTTCTTTAGTTTAGAGCTCTTGAATTAACTTCATAACTGGTACACCAAGGTTGTTAGGAAAAATTGCATCTGTACCATACACAAGCTGGAAGGGTGACATACCAATGGACTTCTTCAATGTCAATCTGTCAGCCCAGAGTGCATGGTTCAGCTTTGTGTGCCAAGACTTCTTGTTGTCCTCCAACAGTTTCTTTATTATGTTCACTAAGCTTTTGTTGGAAGACTCTGCAAGTCCATTACCTTGAGGGTAATAGGCTGTGGAGTGCCCCAATGCTATCTGGTATTTGTGACAGAATTCTACCATTCTCTTTGATCCAAATGCTGCTGCATTATCTGTAATGATCTTGGTAGGACAGCCAAATCTGGAGAGGATGTTGGTTTCTATGAATTTAATGATAACTGAATCATTGGCCTGTCTACAAGGAATGGCTTCTATCCACTTAGTGAAATAGTCTGTGGCAGTAAGGATCCACCTGTGTTGGGCAGAGGATGGTGGGTGGATTTCTCCTATGAAGTCAAGTCCCCACTGTTGAAAAGGGGCTTCAACAGTAATTGGATGCAGAGGAAGGGGTAGTAATTTTATCTTGCCCTCGAACAATTGGCATTTATGGCAAGTGGTTGTCATTTTGTGTACATCAGGAAAAAGAGTAGGCCAATAGAAACCAGCCCTCAAAATTTTTTTTGCTGTTGACTTCCAGTACAAATGGCCTCCACACTCTCCTTCATGGAATTCCTGCTTAATCTTTTCTGCATCAAACTCAGGCAAACATTTAAGCAATATACCACTAGCATTTTTCCAATAAAGACATTTATCAATAATGCAATAGTTTACAGCTTTTAACTTTAGAAATCTTTCCTTTGTTTTGGATAAACCAGGAGGTGTGTTTAAATTAAGTAAAACATAAACAATATCAGCATACCAAGGAGAATTCGCAAAATGATATTCAACAATGGGAGTTGAGAATTCTTCTTGGTCATCCAAAGCATTAATCATATTAATATCAAGAACTTCACAATTTGATTCAGCCATTAACCTAGCTAGACCCTGACCTTTGATAAGCTTAGTGGGTTTAATCTCTAAATCATATTCAAGAATAACAGCAATCCACTTACCTCTCTTACCATCTGGATTCTGGGTTAAAATGTCTTTTACAACCGAATTTGGGACAAAGGAAATGATGTGTGAGTGAAGGATGTATACCCTGAAGTTTTTTAAAGCTTTTACCAAAGCAAAAGCCTGTTTTTCCATAATTTTATACCTCAAAGGGGCATCCCTCAATGCCTTGCTAAAGAATGCAATGGGCTGCTCTTGCCCTTGTGGATTTTTCTGTAAAAGGACAGCAGCTATAGTATGTTCTGATGCAAATGAGAAGATATAAAAATCTTTTGAAAAATCAGGACTTATGAGAACCGGTGTTTTGGTTAACGCTTGCTTCACCAGTTCAAAGGATGTATTTGCTTCTGAGGTCCATTTTACCCCTTGCTCCTTCTTCAACATGTTTGTGATATTTCTAAGGAGCTCAGCCAAGTTGGGGATGAACCTTCTTAAAAATTTAATCTTCCCTATGAAAGACTGCAACTCTTTGATATTTCGAGGATGAGAGATTTGCAATATGGCCTCAATCCTCATGGGATCTATCTTTATGCCCTGCTCGGAAATGATATGTCCAAGGATCTTACCTTCTTGGAGGCCAAATAAAGTCTTCTTGGGGTTCAAAGATATCCCAAACCTTCTGCACTTCTCGAAAACTTTCCTCAAATGTTCTAAGTGTTCTTCATCTATTTTTGAAAATACAGTTACATCATCAAGATAGATAATGATGAAGAAGCCTAATTCTTTCGAGAATGCTATGTCCATGGCTCTCTGAAAGGTTGCTCCAGCATTCATTAAACCAAAAGGCATTTTCACATACATGAAAGTGCCCCATGGTGTAGTAAAAGTTGTCTTTAATTGATCATCAGGGTGGACTAGGACTTGATTATACCCTGAATAGCCATCCAACAAAGAAATTCTTTTAGACCCCACCACCCTTTGCAAAATATGATCCATCTTGGGTAAAGGGTAGTTGTCTTTCAATGAAGCTTTGTTTAGATTTCTGAAGTCTATACAAAGCCTGATTTCTCCAGTCTTTTTCCTAACTGACACCAGATTAGATACCCACTCAGAATATCTAATAGGGACAATAATACCAGCATCATGCATCTTCATAATTTCCTTCTTAACCAATGGCAATTGGACAGGGTTGATTCTGCGCAGTTTTTGTTTGAATGGTTTTTGGTTTTCTTTAAGAGGGATTTTGTGCTGTATTATTTCAGTGTCATAAGATTTAAGATCTTCGTAACTCCATGCAAAAACATCAGAAAATTCTTTAAACAGCTCTAAGTATTTGAGTTTAATGTGAGCTGGTAAAGTTTTAGACAGTTTGATCAATCTCGGTTTTTCCTTACTGCCTATATTACATTCCTCCACTTCAGTTTCCACAGGTTCCAGTTTTGGTTTGTTGGCCACATCATCAAAATCAAACAGTTCTTCTAGAGGGGCCAAACCCTTGGGCAGACTATCATTATTAGAATGCAGAGTTTCCATTTCTTCTATTTCAGGTTTTGGACTTAATTCTATTTGGTGTGTAGATGTGATGGTCTGAAGGTTTATATCTACCATCTGTGGAGATGGTTCTTCTTCACCAAGAAAATTTTCTTCACTGCAGTCTGTATCATAGTCAAAATCTGAACTATGAGGTTCAAACTCATTTCTGAATTGCATGAAGTCTTCTATTTGTTTATCTCCATCAAATACCTGCCAATATTTCTTGTTATCTGGGATAACTGGTCTGAATTTTATCTGAGAGGTGTCATCATAAGGCATTGGGCAGGTTCTAGCAGATAAAGAGGACTCCTTAAATGTTTTCAAAAGATCAATGACATCATTCCTGTAGGCCCTAAGTCTTGGGTGATTTGCATTATACTCCCCATTAACTTGCCTAATGATTAATTCGGAATCTCCATAAACATCGATTCTCTTGGCACCTAGTTTTTTCAAAAGATGCAAGCCTAAGAGAAGGGCTTCATATTCTGCTATGTTGTTGGAACACTGAAAGTTTAATTTGCATGAGATACATTCTGTATGGTTATTTTCAGTGTTAGTAATCCAGACACCTGCACCAGCATTTGTTTTGGTGCATGACCCATCAAAATACATAGTCCAGAGAGGCATATTTTCAATTTGGTGAATGGACGTTGTATCATTTGATTCCTCAAGTTTCTCATCGGGTTGAGGACTGTCTTTCTGACTGTAAAGTTTTAAGCTCAAAGGATTGATAACTTGCAGTTCAAGATCTGAGTTTAGTTTGCTAGGATCTTCAAACAGAATAGACTGTTTCGGCACTTCAGGGTTGTGTTCCTCCTCTTTTACTCCAGCCATGGATTCTATTGAAATAATTTGTTCTGTGAGTGTTTCATTATTGAACATGATAAAAGAATCGAGGCTCGTGTTTCTGGCATAGAGAGGGGAGTTTTGAGGCCGATCCTGACTTGTTACTGTGTACTGCATGTGGGATTCCCTATAAAGCCTCCTAGTTTGATTGAAGACAGGGATAGTTGCATAGGTCATGTCGATTTGCATGGTCCCCTGTAACTTAGCCCCCCAAGATCGTGATAAAAGCATTCCATACTTTGGGGGGACATCAGCCACAACAACATCCATGACTAAACATTTGGCTGGAATTTGGGCTAAATTAACACAGAGATCTTTAATCAATCCTAGACACTTAACTCTGCTTGAGTCAAAGGAGTACAGGTCTTTGTAAGGTCTGGTAATTTCAAGACCCAGGCCTTCCATTACAGCTTTTGGCATTAAATTATGGGAAGCACCTGAGTCATGCATAGCATTATGCAGAATTTTGTCATGAATGTTTAAGCTTACATAAAAGGGAGGGACAGGACCTTCTTGGAACTTTCCTTCAATCTTTGGGCAAAAAATAAGCTCTGGTTGGTTGTCACTAAGATTGAGAGTATCTTCGTTATCTTCTAAGTTTAAAGCCTTCAAAATTTTGGACCTATATACATGTTGGGCAGCTAACTCAGTCAAAGGAACAGAGATTTTGATCTTTGAGATTTCCTGTTCTAGGCTAAAAAGGTTTTGACTCTTCAAAGCATTGACTTCAGCTTTGTTTACTACCACTTTATCAGCAATAACAGCTTGCTGATTTGGTTTATCTACAGTTGAAACAGTTGTCTTTCCAAGAGTACTAACTGAGGTGCTAGTACTACTAACGTTGGCACTCTGTTTTTCGATATTTTGAGTGTCTTTCTCTTTACCATTACCAGAATCAACAGCCACTGTTTTGTCCTTTTGTTTGATTGTTTTAGACTTGGTTGCAATGCTATTTTGAGAAGGTTTGTCAGAGGTTTTATTGTTGGGGGTTTGTTGATTAGATCTACTTCTGAGTTCATATTCCCTTAGAGGCTCTATGACAGCGCTTTCCATATTTTGATAGTAATTCTGATTATCATCTCTTCTGTCATCGCAAGGTGTATAAAGACCTTGTTTTTCATCATAATGAACCTCAAAGTCATCATCATCTACCCCAAATAATTTTATATCATCTTCCTCTGTTATTTGATCTGTTTGTTCAACCTCACTTAAAAATTTCTGATGAAAGGGAGGAATGACCTGCTGATCATCTTCCCTGGGTCTGTTTGGAGGCTGATTTCTTCTAAGATTCTGATTCTGGTTTTGGTTTCTGTTTTGAGGAGCGTTTTGATTTAGACTTGATTGTGCTCTCTCTAGAATGCTCATTTTCTTCATCATTTCTTCCATCATTCTTTCCATCTTTGAGCTTGAAGTGGAAGGGGTGGATTCCTCTCTAAAAGATACTCTCTTTTCAGCTTTGATCCTTGCTCTCTTCTCCATGAGGTTCACCTCCATAGAAAGAGCACCTCTTTGCATATCTTCAAGGGTTGCAAAGACTCTTTCTCTGAGTGAATACGTCATGTCTGGATCAAACCCTTCCGGAAATTTGTTTAAGGCTGATCCTTGAGGAGGTTTCAGTTCAGGGGAAAGTGCATTATACACGCTGTTAAATCGGGTACAATAAGCTTGTACACTTTCCCCAGGATTCCTATGGAGATTGTTATAGTCGGCAAGGACTTGGAGATGGTTTTTCCTTACTTCACATTTGTTTAAGAATGTTTGATGGAAGGCTTGGAGATCGTTAATACTATGGGGGGTTAAACCTTT
This sequence comes from Pinus albicaulis, assembly GCA_034641835.2. Classification (NCBI taxonomy): domain Eukaryota; kingdom Viridiplantae; phylum Streptophyta; class Pinopsida; order Pinales; family Pinaceae; genus Pinus; species Pinus albicaulis. The sequence goes on along the minus strand of CM076575.1, from coordinate 3,720,371 downwards.
AAACCATTTTCTCACTTCTCCCCCCAAACTTTGAGCAAACAATCTGATTTTGACAGAATCATTATCAATTTCATTTCTGTCAAAGTAGTCATTCATCTTATCCACATGTTGAGATGCTGTTATGGTATTATTAGCATCATATAATGGAATTTTGGACTGATAATCTTGTGGAAGATTGACTAATGGTACAGGAAGGACTAAGGGAGCATACCATGCTGCCATGATAGGTGGTGGGGGTGGATTTACAAGAGGAGGTGTGGGTTGAAGTGGAGGGGTTTGAACAGTGGATGAAAGGTGAACAGAAGTGGATGGAACAACAGTAGATCCCTGAGCTGATCTCGGATGAGAGACACCTAGATTATGTAAGAAATGTAAATCAGGAGGTGTTGATTCTCTATTCCCGAGAGTTTTACTTGTTTCGGGAGATGAAAGTGTAGGCTCAAAATCTAACTGATGTAAATCACCAAACAACCTAGTTCTGAATGGGTTTAATAAGTCAATTTGTGATTCATGAAGAGCTGAAAGATTTTCAGGGACTGAATTAGCTCTTAGGGGTGATCTGAAAATAGTTGAAGATTGTATCCTAGGAGACTTCCTAAGAATTCTTTCTGGGTTATCAACTATTTCAGGAGGATATGGATCAGGATAGGCTCTAGTGTGAATCTTTTTAGGAGCCACAATGTTTATATGTTTAGACCCAACTAAACAAGAAAAGTTCAACCAGATATGACAATCTTTAGACGGTTAACTAATCTGTTTTCTCAATTCGAATCATGCAGTCCTCTTACTGAGTTTGAATGATTTTATAATGATAAGGGTTCTTCCCAGTGGAGTCTTAAGGTCTGTTCAGGATGGTGGAGTCACCAGGTGGAAGGTTCAGAGTGTTTTCAAAGGAGTAAACTGTCCATCACAGTGTTTGTGAAACATTCCTTCTCAAGGATATCTCAAGGCACAAACTCTAACCAGAGGTTGACTGGGAGGGCATTTACCAGATATGTCACCCCCAAAAGAGGATGAGATCCAGAGGCTACCTGGCCCTTTCCAGACTCTGTCTAAGAGTATAGGGTAAAACACATCAAGGACGTATACAAGATATCAAAACTAGTGTTTTACTACCAATCTGAAATGTTTTTGGTATTTTATGAATTGTTTATATTTGTGGTTTAAAAGAATGTCCTAACCTTGCCTCAAAACTTAGCTACGGTTATGAAACAAAGACAGTCTATCCTTATGGCTAAGCTAGCTGATTTTCCAAGGTTAGATAAAAACTTAAAAGAATCCTAGGGTTAACCTAGTTTGTCACTGATTCAATTGATCTTTATCTTAATTACCACTTTCTTGGTAGTGCTTGAAAAGGCTGCTTATGACTCTCAAGGTGTTAGGAAGTTTCTGGGTTTGAGTCCCCAGCGGAGTCGCCAGAAATGTTAGTTTCTGGTGGCTCAAGCTGGCTAATAAAGCAAGTGCTCTATGAACCCCAACGCAAGCTCTTTTTATGAATAGATTTGAAATAGATTTAGATGCAAAAGACTCTGAGTTTCTCCCCAGTGGAGTCGCCAGAAATGTTAGGTCTCTGTAACAAGCAAGATTGGCAAAGTCCGATCACAGAGTTAACATCATTTCAACCAAATTTGGGATTCTAGGATCTAGCCCTCCTGAATCCGGAGAGGGATCTCTCCAATATGTACAAAGATGGATATTGTCTTTGAAGTTTAGGGTGATGGTATTAGGCTATTTATGAAGACCAAGGGTTTTGTTTGGTTTTCTCAGATGGTTGAACATAGTTTTTGTCTAAGACGGAAAGATCTATATGAAAATAGGTTCAAAGGTGAGAAGTTGCAAGTGAACAAGATAAGCTTTGATTCTAAAGAAAGATGATGGCAAGTTTTCAATCCATTGGGCTATGGAGTCATAAGAGAATTTAATTGAAACATCCAGGTTCAAGAGTAATCTATGGGGCAAGTCATCTAGGCCTAAGGATCTCTTTAAAGTTTGATTTATGGAATGGGGTGATACAACAAGAAAGGGAATTGACAGATGCAGAACAAAGAGCAGCCCAGGATCTGGTAAGTACTTTGAAACTAGCCAGCCTTTGACCAGGCACTTAAGAAAAACATAGAAGAAAACTAGGATCTGGTAAGTACTTTGAAACCAGCCAGCCTTTGATACACTTCTTAGAGAACACAGATTAAAAACAAAGGGAAACTTGAAGGCAACCTTTGGAGTAGAAACTAGCGGGCAGGGCTCACCTTTCTCCTCATCTTAGTTCTTCTTTACTTAGTTACTTCCAAGACAATCACCGCGATAACACAGAATGGCCCAAGATCTGATAAGTACTTTGAAACTAGTCAGCTTTTGACACATCCTAAGGGAAACAGACAAATAGTTGAGCAAACAAGAAAGGGACTCAGGGCTAACCTTTGATTTCCTCAATTCATTCCTTACACAACATATATGAAAGTAACATTTAAAAATAACATTCAGCAGTGACGAAAGATGAGGGAATGCCAGCATCTCTGTGCTTAGACTGAATTAAATCATTTCTAAATAACACAATTAGAAGAAAACATTGGGATAGAGATTTTTCAGCCAGAGAAGGTCACTGATGTACATCAAACTCTAGCACTATTTAAACTGTTCTTTACAGTGGAAAATGAAACAAATTGAAAACAGAAATAAAATGACAAGTTACAGTGAGAATAACATCACCATCAGCATAGACCAGGATCCCATAAATCAGCTTGTATTGATTGCTTCAAACCGGTTACAATCTTCAAATCCAATGTTTTAATTCACCTCTCTTCACAACCTAACCTATCTGTTACAAGAAGAGCTCCAAGGGCCCATGAAACCACTATTTACAGTCAAGATTTTTCCACTCAGAAACAGCTACAGCGCTTCAGCAATTACATTGACAACCAACTAATCCAACCCCTCACTCATCTTCTTCTGGAGTATTTATAGAAGGATGAGGAGGTGAGATCTAATAAAAAGATCTCAAATACAATTAATGCAGGATTAATGTCTTCCTGACCCCGTGAGGCTCGATGAAGAAATTCTATAGGTGTTACATTGCATTAATGTGTTTACACTGATGAAGTAAGCTCGAAGGGAGCTTGTGTTGACCTTTGAGGCTCTGCGTACTGTTAGGGTTATTTTGCAAACATTCTGTCAATACATCTGGTGCAGTAATAACTTCTTTGGTTGTTCCGAGGCATAATATCTGATCTTGTTCAATAAATTCATGCTCTGATTGAGCATTCTGAGGCAATAGGTGGCACCGTGGTGGTTGAGGAATCAATTCGCCTCAAAGTATGGTGGTGGAGGCGATCTGTCTGATGAACACTTTTAGGTTTTTCTTTAATCTTTGTTCTAAGCTGGGGATTAGGCTTTTGATAACCGTCTTGGCCGTAATCCCTGTTAATTTATTCACAAAACTGCTGCTCTGGTTCATTCTGTCTTCAAAGCCCGATACTCTTCCTCTACGTTGTTTTTGCGGGTATTCTTCGCTAAGCAGGGCTGTGTAGGTAGAAAAAGGCATCAGTGTCGTTAGAAACACCGATGAAACGTGAAAAATGACCTTGCAGGTGATTTCTACAGAGAAATTTAGACATAGAGGATCGTCACCCTCCTGGTCTGAGAACCCTGTTTAAAACACGAACAAACGACTTTTCCCTGCAAAATACGAGAAAAATGAGAAAATCCTGCGTTATATGGATATACTGCATCGGAGGGCGTGCGGGAAAGTGGAGCAATCGGAACCGTTGATCGTATGGCAATCAACGGTCGGGAGCGCTTTTGAAAAGTCAGCGGAGAAAAAGGTGTACTGCACAATGGAATCGGGGGAGCGAATGTAAGTTGTCGATCTACAGAGATCGACGATGGAGGTTGGCCTTTGAACGCGCCGGGGAAGATTTAACGGGCGAGCAGGAGAGGCGATTAATGACCGTTGAATGGGTGATCCCAGATCCGACGGCGGAGGTGAATCCCGCTGCGGCACCATGGTACGAGGATTAACGCGCGGGCAACGCTGGTCGACGGCGGTTTTGGGGATGAGGTGGAGGACACGCGTCGGCCAGCGTGTGGAATCGATGGCTGACGGTATAAAACCGCCCCTGGATGAAAGGTGGTGTGGGCTGAAACCAGAGGAACTGGAAAACAGCGTGGCGAAGGGGGGGTCCACCAGACGAAGACTTACTCCGCATCGTTGATCTGTAGAACGGATCAACGGTTGAGTTTTAACGTAATTTCTTTGGTGGAAAAATAAAATAAAACCCGACTTTGCGTTTAACAAAGGTTTTTCAATGTTTTTCGGGCAAAAATAAGTTTCAAGAGTTAAGTGCCTGTCGGATTTAGCACATGGTTCTGGCGTCGAGGCATATGGAGGAAGAAACGGAAAGGGGCTTAGCCTGAGGGGCTAAAACCTAACGCATAGAAACGTATGCTTCTATGGTTTTTAACTGATTTTTGCAAAAGGAGAATGGTTCCGATAGGTCAAAAAGTGGGTTTTTAACCTTAGGAAATGAGATTATTGGAGGGGTAAGGAATATAACAGGGTTTGGTGGGGCTTTTTGGGAATGAAAGGAGACTGAAGAAATGAAGGAAAGAGGGAAGAAGGGGAGATGAAAAAGGAGGAGGATGCAGCAATACTTGACTAGGATCTTCATGGAATGTCAGAGGCAGAGAGGAGGAAGAGTATATAGGACCAACCAGTAGTTTAGAATCCTACCAACAGACTTCAAGTACCAACAATTTTAGGCCTGAATTTTTTTCTTGAAGGCTGCAAGGAATATTTAGCCACCAGCTGATATAATTGAAAAATATGGGTGGCTAACAGATTCTGCAGTGTCAACAATAGACTGATATGCAATCTCAGCTGCAGAAATCGGAAATGCCATTCCACCCACTTGACCTTCCGCTAATGTGGCAGTAAGGGAAGGTAAGGTCCAAGGGTCCGAAAAATAATGAGTTCGAAAGAACTCTCTTCGAAGGGGAGCCTTGGAGGATGAAATAGCATTAATATGCACCGTGGGAGGAGGAAGATCAAAAGTACCCATCAGGGAAGAATACATTCCAACTCCTAAATTCTCAACAGGCACCTTAGTATTGTCCAACTTAGGAACAGATGAGTCAGAAGGTGCATTCAGGTCTACTTGAGGACAGTCCAGTTGATCCACTGTAACGATCCTCCCTTCGTGGGGGAAATATACAATTCGAAATAATGAGGATGCAATGGCATCCATATCATATATCCAGTTCCTCCCCAACAGAAGGTTGTAGTCTAAGGCTGCGTCCACTACCTCAACCTCTATGTTGACAGTTTTTCCCCCAACACAGATGGGCAAAGCCGGGACAATACCATGGGGTCTGTGAGAATGACCATCGAACGCAGTAAGAACAGTGCTAGATGGAACAGCTTTGGGAGATCCAAGTGTCTTCCAGCATGCGAGAGACATGACGCATGTAGAAGCACCCTCATCAACAACCGTTCGAAAGATATTTCACTTCTGATATGACGATTTAATATGGAAAGCCATGTGATGAGGAAGTCTCCTCTTAAAATTATTCATATCAAAAGTAATCAGAAGAGAATTTTTCGGATCAATAGCCCCAATGGCAGTGAGAAAAGCACTGCGCTGAGCCAGAAAAGACTGGAGTACCTCTAAAGCTGACATAGCACAAGGACTCTACGCCAGATCTTCTACAATCGAGTAATTCTGGGCAGCCCTCGCATTTGGATTAATCGTTGACCGCTTAGAAGATGCTTTGGGCATCTGAGGCATAGACTCAACAGTAGGCTTCGTAATGTGAAGCGGCTCAGTAGCATCAGGAACTTCCTTAGCTTTCGAAGACTCTTCTCCGCCATAATCACGGGATCTCGTAGCGATATCCGCGTGAGCACTCATCATGAAAATGTTCGATGGAATTTCCCCTTCCTGGGTGCCCCCAGAGGAAGCCCCGGGATTTTGGTTCGCGCCAACAACTAATTGCTGCCCTTGGGGAAAAGGGTTTGTTAACACAGCCTGGGAACTAGAAGAACCCTGCTGAGCTAACAAGCACTGAGCATCCTGAATTTTAGGGCAAAGGTGTGTGAGATGGTCTCCAACACAAAGCTTGCATGGAAACTTCACTTTATTTTTCTCCTTTTGACCCTCACCAACACACTCGTTGGTTTTATTTGCATTGCCCTTCCCGTTCTTGCCCTTCTTCTTGTTATTTTATCCCTTCTTCTTCCCATCGGATTGTTGATTTCCTTTGGGATCAGAAGCTTGGACAACATCAATGGACAAAGACTGGGAAGGTGATGAATCAGTAGGCACAGCCTGACCAGAAGGAGCAGAGTGTAAAGACAACTGCTGCAGTTGAGAAAGCAGGCTGGCTGCACTACTATTGACCGATCCGACAAGCCCGTCACCATGCGAACCAGGTTTAGTTTTCGACAAGTCTAACTTGGAGCGAGGAGCATTGGGCAAATACTTATAAAGTACCCCAGACTGAGAATAGATCAGTTCTAGCTGCTGGGCCCTAAAAATGGCCTGCTCCTCAGAAAATACCCCAGATAGGGATACATCTTTTGAAATATCTGACTGCAGAGATTTCAAAAACCACTCGAGAAGAAATTCACCTGGAATATGAGCTTTGATAAGCCTCTTCCTTCTCCTCCATTCCTGAATGTGATCAGAAATGTGAGTTGCCTCATCCTGCTTAAAATTAGCCAGGAGTTCGGTCCCAGCCTCATATCTGACAGGCAACTGAAAATGGTTTATAAATGTGACAGCCAGTTCTCCAAATGTGGAAAAACTTCCCCCAGTGAGTTCGATATACCATTTGGCAGCATTTCCAGTTAGGGTGCGTTGAAATAATCTCAACCTAATCGAGTCATCGATCAGGGAGTTCGAAGAGCACCATAAGTGGAAAGTGGTGATGTGGTCCGCCGAATCCTCTCCATTCTTACCTTCAAACTTTGGAATGTCTGAAGGAAGTTTGGTTGGGACCAGAGGCCACCCCGGACTATACCGAATCGGGTCATTAGTTAACTTCGACAAGTCTGGCAAGTTTAACGTTGCGAGAAATGGTAATCGAGGCGGAGCCTGAGAATTCCATCCTTGATGGGATGGATTTCCAACATTCTGAAAAGAATAGCCTGGATTTGATGAGGCACCAGGCTGCCAGAAAGGACTCGTAGAAAACGGAGAAGAACCTCCTCCCCACGCCGAGTTACCAAAGCCCAGACCAGTTCCCCCCGCTGAAGTATTGATTGAAGAGGAAAGCCCCTGGTAGGGGTTCCAAGCATTAGACAGAGGAGAAAAATACTGATAAGCACTCGATGAAGGGAAAGAAGCATTCCCTTGATGACCTGCGTAAAAATGATTCCCTGCCCCCGCTGTAGTAAAGACAGGATTCCATCCCATAAAAGTAGTCGAACTTTGCCCCCCAGCCCAAGGGTTGAAACTATGGGTCTAGGACGTAAACAGAAACGACCCTAAAGAAGGATTGGAACTAGGAATATGCCCAGTCCCAAAGGGGAAACCCTGAAACGAACCTGATCCACTAGCCATGTTAGACATGGGCGTAGATCCAGCTGAAGCAGCGGAAAAGGAAAAAGAGGGATTCCCACTAGAGGGAAACCCTGAACAGAAGGGACCAGAATGAGAAACATGTGCCTGGGTGAAACCAGAGCCAAACACAACATCACTAGAAGCAATCGAAGATGAAGCAATAGTGCCCCCTGCTTCAACAGAAGCAAGAGTCTGAATGCCTGCAGCACTCACGGTAGAAGCCGTGTTCCCAGTTATGGCCATCGAAAGATAAGAATGATACGGAAGATCCGGCGGTCTCTCCGACTCAAGTCCGATGTACTGAACAACGAATGGATACTCAGGAGGAAGAGGATGGACACAGAAATAGGGGGGAAACGGGTGACGTGTCACCTCTATCTAAAATATTCTTGAGCGGAAATACCTAAAGCTGCTTGATTTGAGCGGAACGCTCTGCCGGGACCGACACAGAATCAGCTGAAACAGCCGGATCTTGTGGAATCTCTCTCCCTTTGCGTCGAGCGCACGGAGTGGTAAACACACCTTTAAATCGCTCCTACGCCTTCTCGAAGAAGGCTCTGGACTCTCGGGAGATAACCCCCGGATTCTCCTCGAACGTCGAGGTGCTTGATCAGCCACTTTTATAGATTTTATAAATTAGACTCAAAAAAGTGAAAAGCTAGGCAATCTAGGAGCAAAGAGCACTCACTAAAATAAAAATCCCTGAGATACACTCAAGCAAACAGCCTCCAAGTACTTTCGCTCCTGGTGATGAGGACCGGACACCAAAATACAGGAAAGCGAAGTATAGGACCTCCCGAAAGCAGTCTGGGATGATTAGGGCCCAGAACAACTAGCGAAGGTATCAGAAACAGTTACGCCGACATCCTAACGACAGCCTTTGCCGGCTCAAGCACCCAAGCTTCGCAAGGGCACCCCCCAGAAGTACTGTTGAAAGTGATGCGACGTCTGCCTCAGGTACCACAGGTATTCCCCGCCGCAGTCACCTGTGTGGAACCTAGGAGTGGCAACTATGGACACCAATCTGTATCAGAAGCCAGGCGGAATGGTATTGAGGTCAGATTTAGCTAATCGGAGGGGGGGTAACCCTCTTCTCAACCTTCACTTCCCCTCACGCTTGACTCTCGGATGAGAGCTTTCCCGGTCCACCTCACGGAGTTGGATTTTGCTCAATTAATCAACTTCTATGTTTGTTTGAGTGGCCTTGGAGAGTTAACTCTCCACTCACCTATTCCAAGGCCCTACAACCTAGCTAGTTGGTGATTGACACTTAGAAAAACTTGCTAGTTTGATTTTAGATTAAATCGCTTATTTTAAGGGTTGTTATATTAAGTCACAAGGATATGGAGATGAAACGTATGGTGTTTTTGACGCAAAAGAAATTAATAAAAACTTAACTACATGCAGATGCAGTTCTTTGTCTTTCGATGAAGAGCAATCTCTATATAGGTTCTACGAGACTAAAAATTGTATTTTTCTTTTCGAATAGAAAACTCACAGTCACAAAAACTAAGAAATTGACTAAATGATTAAATGCACCTAATGCAAGTCACTACAACCATGTAAATCCTAAGATGCAAATCTCTTAAAGCAGAGTGAAATTCCCAAAAAATCCTTCAGTTTTAACTCTTCTTTTGTTGCCCAGAAAGCTAATTCTCGAAATCGAGAACTCTTAAAATAAGGACACCAAAAACACTTAAAAACAAGAAGAAGAAATCAAATGACAACTCCTCCTCAAAATCAAGCCAAAAACTAAAAGCAAGAAACCTCACAAAAGCTTCAAAAGTTATAGCAAACGAAAATGAAAATGCAATCAACAAAAGAAAATAACAAGTGAAAATGTTTTTAAGCCTTTGAAATGCAAAAAAAAAAAGCAACGCAAATGTTTTTTGAGCTTTTTTGTTTTACAAGGAAAGAGCTCGAAAAGACCAAGCACAACTATCAAAATCCAAACCAAACAAGACCGAATTCCAAGCACAAACTTCCACAATGCTCCCAAACCTTATAAGGCTAACTCGTAGCAAGACCAATAAGAGCAAAAAAAGACCAGAAAACTCAGCCACTCAGCCTAGACAAATAGTGCAAACTCGTCGCAAACAAAGACTCCAAAGAAGCAAGAAAAGCTCTTCGAAAGTTGCAACAAAACCTAGCCTATGTAACTCAAGAAAACCAATAAAAAACGAAGCAAAAATCGAAATGTGAAGCACAACACAAAGATAGGAGCGAGTCAGTGAGCAGAAGATCTCTGTTCTGATAAAGCAGAACAACCAAGAATGCTCAGAAAGCGATCTTGGAACTCAATCCAGAAGTGCCAGCACCAGAAACAACACTTTGCCAAAAAGACTAGTTTTCAATCAAACGAAAGAGAGAAAAGACATGAAACCACTTCCTTCACACTCCAGTGAGTACAGAGACACTGTAGGAACAGGTCTCCACAGCCAGAAAGGACCAAAAAGTCAAGAAACTCAAAAATTCAAAATCTGCCTAGGTATATGCTACTTCACAGCTATGCAACCAGCGTGCATACGCGTCTGTGCTAAGGGAAACTCGCGTATACGCGGGTTCCTTTAGACAAACTTGCGTGTATATGCGACTGTGTGCAGAAAAAAGCGTGTATGAAAAGGTAAATAATGAAAAAACAAAAAGGACAAGCTTGGAAAGGACACCAGGAGTTCAGACTGACTGCAAGAAAGTAAACTGGACTGTAAATGAAAGAATTCTCTAAAATTTCCTAGCAGAGGATAACATAGAGGCAATGAAGAACAAACATAGCTAAGGTTCCTTTGAAAACATTTCTTAGTCTAAAACCTTTGTCCTACTGCAATTTAGAAGGATGAAACACAATGATACATGAGAAAAAAATAACTGAATAGAAGCACATCACCATTAACCAAGCTCGGGGATCCTGTAAGCAACCTTCTTCATCATCAATCAAGGCAAGCCATTCACAAACTCCACAACACCAATTTCTTCTCCAATCTCCAAAAAATCATGTATTGCTCTAGAGATTCATAAAATGTTGACCCTTTACAATGAGGCCCTAATGCTCTATTTATCTAGAAAAGGAGGGGGAAAACCCTAAATAGGGTTGTAGAATGTCAAAACTAGTCATAAATGTCATTTATGCCTAAGAGACCATGCAAGGCCCAAGGCACAAAATAACTCATGAAATAAATGCGAAAATAACTCATCGCACCTAATTTTGGATTGATTTGCCTCAAAAAACATTAAAATATCATTTTGCAATAAATGAGTGTCTTTTGTTGACTTTTTTCCAAAAATGCATAGTGAGGTCTGAACGCACAGCACCTTCCCAGGTAGAAAATAGGTCAACTTGCAGCCAAGTTTTGGTGAAATTCCCAATGTCAGAATTTTCTCCGTGATTTTTTGTTGGAAATCTGGCTAAGTATAATTTCCAAATATACCTTTTATTTTCTGAATGAACTTCATTTACCTGTCCAAAAGGAAATTTTCCCAACACTGCTCTAGGTGCAGCACCAAGTCTGAAAATGAGGCAGAAAGGTGAAAAATGAGGTGTTTTTGGGCCTTTTGAGGGGTCAAAAATGCTCCAAATTCTCTGAAATTTGTTGAGAATATTGTACTAGAAATGAAGATTCAAAAATGATAATTTTTCCCTCTAAAGGTGTCTGAGACGAAAGCGTAGTGCCAAGGGTGCGGTGCTTAGAGGCCTCAAAATTCACAAAAAACCAAAAATTGTCAAAATTTTCTCAAATTTGGTGGATGTCTTCCTTATGGGGTTTGAGAGACCTATAGTGAAGATTCAGCCAAGAATCCAATTTTTTCTTGGTATTTTCCTCCTTTTGGTGCTTGAATTTCAGTGAGGGCCTCTTTGAGCTTGGCACTAGTGAGTTTGCTTTTCAAGGCATAGTGTTGGGCCATCTTTTTCTGTATGCCAAGTTCTCTTTTCATCTTCTTCATATGTTTTCGCTCATCCTTGTAATAGTAAATGATGTATTTTTCCATGCCAAGGCTCCTTTTTAGGTATTTTATCTCTACATTTTTTCTTTGAGGGAGTATTCTATTGGCTCTCTTTTTATCCTCTTTATCACTGTCAAGTTCAATGAGGTCAAATTCATGTTCTACACGATGTTGGTATTCTTATTTTATCTTTCCTTTGCCTTTATCTTTTCTTTTAACTTTGCTTTTATCTTTGCTTTTGTCCTTTGGCCTAATAGGAGTATAATTAATGGTCCCTTGCCTTTTATAGGAAACAAACATATGTCTTGACCCTCTTTGGTATGCCAAGGGAAAAGGTTCAATTTGGCTCATTATGGTGTCCTCCTCATGGATGTCATCATTGATTCCTAGGTCTTCTTTTTCATCACCTGGACTACTTCTCACCTCTTTACCTTCATCATTAGCCTCACTGTTGGCCTCTTCACTGATTTGGGAATCTCCACTATGTTCCTCATTATAGCTACTTTCATCATTATTTCTGTGACCTTCATCTTGGCTGCCAACTTCTATAATTTCCTTATTGTCTTCATGACTGTCATGACTGTTGTCATGATAGTCATGACTATCTTCAACCTCTTCTTTATTTTTTGTATAGTCATCTTGTTTATTTGAGCATCCCTCTTCATCTTTTCCTTCATCCCTTTTTTTACTAAGAGCCTCACTATTTTGACTGTCTCTAGGGCTCTTAGTTTCACTGCTTTCTTCAAGATTATCCTTTGTTTCTTGGTTACCTACCTTCTTTGTGTCCATGTTGTCCTTCTCATCCTCATCCTCATCATTCTCAGTGTGATTGTTAATTTCTTCATTACTTACCCCTTTTTCATCATCAACCTCCATGTCCTCTGCCTCATCTCTAATTTCTTGTTCATCTTTGCTTGACCCATTATCACTGTTAACTTCTTCATTGTCTTTACTGCCATTACCTTACTCTGTTTCCATGTCTCCTACCTCTTATTGACTTAACTCATCATTTCCTTCATCCTCATTTTTTCTTAACTCATTGTCATCTTCACCCTCATTTTCACTTGATTCTTCACTGCCACTTCCTTCTTCATCTGATGCATCAAGAGAAGGGGAGGAAGGGAGGTTTCCTTCAGGAGGGGATATATGTGTAGAGGATGAGGTATGGTCAGCAAGAGGTGATGGAGGAGTAGAGGGAGGTGAATGAGATGATGAGGGAAAGTTTGGTTGATGATGGGGTTGTGGGCTTATGAATACTTCATGGGTTATGAACACCTCCTAAGGTATGCATGTTTGTTCCAACTGATGTAGAACCACCATCTTGATCAAGGAGTGGTGGAATAAACTATGCATTTTCTGGGAATAGGTCCTCCTCTGGACAATAGAAGACATCTTGTCAATAATTCTATATAATTAGTAATTCAAATGAAGCATTTTAACCCTGGTAAAATGCATGAGTAATCTGATATTGTTACACAGTAATTTGTCATTGTCCCTGCAATCCCCTGTCCCACACATTGGAGGGCTTATTCCATGACCTCTGAGCAGTGACATGACCTGAAACCACTTTCATGACATCCCCCTTGACAAAGACAATCATTCCCCTGAAGACAATTTCCTGTGAAAATCCCTAAAAATTTCCTTTTTAGCCTTGTCGCGACTAGCCAGTTCAACCCTCACACTAATGGGGGAAATCCACCAAAGAGGGCGTGCCAACTGGCGCTCTGTCTCAGTGTATCACCTGTGCCAGGCTTAATAAGGAGTGTTTTTTAAAAATAAATGGTGGAAGTTTGATTCTAACCAACTCCTAAACGAGTCTCTAAAATGAGTTGGGAAGTTTGGCTTCGGATCTCCATGTAGGGGAAGTGGTTTTCCACCTATCTTAGAAGCTTCCTTGAGGATAGGGCCAATACCACCGTTGTAGGGATCCCAAGTCCCCTTGCAACATCTATATAAGCTTGCCATTTTTATTTTGCAAGCTACCCTGAATAGAGCTGAATCAATTGTAAGGAGATTATCGTCAGACAGCCGAAGAGAGAGAGACTTTTCCTTTTCCCGACGAGCTTTACCGAGACGTACTCCTCTGTCGACCCGCTTAAGGAAGATCCAACATCAGAGCTTAGGTTGTATCTTTCTTTGTTCTGATTAATAATAAGCAACCTCGATTATGGTTCCACTCAGATGTTCATGTTTTATATTATGAGTTGTATCTTCTCTGACTGATACATAATTGCATGTATTAGGTTTTATGCTTGTCTGTTTGTTATTTCTTCTTGTGCATACAGGTGTTCGATCACATCGAGCGGGAGAATTCTGTTCTACCAAAGCAAGGGACGGAAGCACCATCTTCTCCACAAACGATGGCAGTGTAGGACTTAAGGTGGACCTCTTGTCACATCTTGGTCTTTTGCAATTAAGAACTTGCGTCGTAGCGTGACTCGGTTGTTGCTAGACCCGATCTGGGCTAGTATGGATCGCCTCTGCCCATAGAGGGGATTTACCTCTCCAAAAAACTGGTGACTCCACTGGGGAGACAGTGATTGGATTTTGTCTTGAATTTTCAGTTGATTTTGGTCTTTGCCTACTTGATCAGCTCTTATGGTTCGCTCTTTTTCAGTGTTAAACTTTTGTTTAGCTTCACCATTCCTGATCTTCTTCTGGATTGCTCTTTTTCATATTTTCCATTACTAAAATAGACTGGCATGGTTTTTTCCCTAACAGTTTCCCCAGCTGGTGCATGTTTCCAGTTTATCACCCGCGCCAATCTTGTTCTGGTGCTATTTGCAGCCTGACAATCGCGCCAATCCTGTAAGGTGCTGGGGTTTGCTTCTTTTTGGGCTTTTTGAACTTGGTCTGTGGTTTTGGTGTCACTTTTTCGACTACCTGAGTGTTCTAGAGCCTTTTTTGACTGACTGTGACCTTCATCCTTTGGTTTGTTTCCCTTTTCTATCGATTTTACATTCTAGTCCTAGGGCATCTAGGTGCTTTAGTGTGTCGAGCCTCCCATGGGAGTTTTTTGTCCTCGTTCGATCAGTCAATTTTTTTATTGCTTCTTTGCATTCGTTTGGTGGTTGTCCACTGTTGTATTGCATTATTTGAGTGATTGGTTTCTTCTTCATTTGAATTCTGCTTTGTCTCATTTTGAGCCTAGATTACATGGTTCAATTGAGTCTTTGGGATTTCTCTTTGATTTGAGGGACTTCTTTGTCGATTTGGGATCTGATTGTGTGTTTGAAATTGAGTGAACTTTCTTCTCTTTTTTCTTTTGCTATCACTTCTCAAATTATTCTTTTCATTATTTTTCATTTTGTTTAGTGCACTTTGCTCTTAAACATTGAAAATAAAAAAGAAATGTCTTTTTCTTTTGATTAGTTAATGTGAATTGAATATTTTCTGTGTTATTAGTGATTAGTTGCTCTAAAATAAAATCTTTTAGTTTTCATTAGCATGCATTAGAGACACTAGTGGTTGTTTGGTGATCATTTTGTTATTGTGTGAAAGCTCTCAACCTTCCCGTAGTTAGCTATTCATCAAACGAAATGATACATTGCGGCATGTAGTGTGCATTTAGGAGATTTTGAGACATAACATTCGATAGGGCCTGGAAATTGAAACATAATTGAAGATCAACATTAAAATGTATTCAGTTTACATTAAGGTAGCATTGAAACATTAACGAAATATTTAGAGGTCTAGGCTAGTGACGTGTTCCGGTGTTGTTAAACCTAGTAGCTTTCGTTTGCCTCTTGGCTTTAGATAGCACTAGTACAGACTTGTGCTCCCCGTACCATTGCGTATATAAAGGGAGACCCCATTAGGTTGTTATCCTTTATCCGTAGGAAACCGAGTTTGCCACCTTCTACCCGTGATACACCAGACAGAGCATTCGGGGAGATTTCTTGCACGTACGTCAAGTCCTTGGTTGATTTCTCTTTCATTTTGAAACCAAGGTGTATATTGCAGTTCACGGATATTTGGTACACCCTTTGCCTAGATTACCAGAGTAGTCATTTCGATCTTTTCTAACTCTTTAAATTTGAAAGGATCATCAAGAACTTGTCCTTTCATGCTTGTTTCAAAAATGAAAGAGATAGAGTCACCTTTCATCCATTTCTCGACTCTTAAAACATGAAACAATGAAGTTTCTAAGTTTCAATGTGGTAAAAAAAATCACTTGCGATCACATTCCCTATTAGAATTTCCTTGTCAGCTGTTTGATTGTGTGCCTTGATTTATTTTAGCCCGTGTGTTGTGTTTGATCTCTTCCTTTTGTCGTTACTGTCACAGTGGTGGAACCCTAAGTTTCGTCTACTGGTAGTCCATATACAGACGATTCATTAGAGGTCTCTCAATCGTCTGTTGAACCTCAGTAGCCTATCGTCTCCAAGTTTCCCAACGGGGGACCGGTTCTATCTGAGCATCCCTTTGGAGGACCAGTTGAGTTCAATTGGCCCTTATCCGACGCTTGGTCTTGATTCGGATTAGGGGAACATTTCCCTCCTCTTACAATGGGTTCACCTTTTCTAGCTGATGTTATTCCTTCTAGTTCTCGCCGTATGCTACAAGATCTAGTGGTAGGTTCAGATATGGGCTCATCTAGCCATTCTCCTAGTGAGGAAATCCCCACATCTGGTGAATATTACCAGTTGTTCCCAGAAGACAACCCTGAGTTATCTGTCATGTCTTCACCTGGTCCTTCACTTCTAGCGGGATATAGATCCTTAATTCAGATTATGACCATTGTCGCCTCTATGGGAATATAAACTCCTTCTACGAGAACATTTATTCCTTTATTGGGTATGTCTCCAAGGACACCCATCACGTCATCCCCTCAAGTCACCTCAGTACCTGTCAGGCCCACTGTCTATGTGGTCGCATCTACACCCGCTATTACCACTCAGTCCATAAGGACTGTGTTGCTTCCCGAAGACATCTATATAGCATCTACTATTCCGAAGCACATTTATCTTGAAGAGTATCGATTGTCTCTATAGCAATCGAACCCCAAGGTTGGTGAATCCTCCCATGATCCCAACCGTCCGTATTTTTTGCATTATGCACAGGATGGTACACCCGTTTACTTTTTTCCATATCAATATGATGAGAAGGGAAACCCTTTACGTTTACCCGCTCCAGAGACTTATCTCCATGGTCAATTTTTTTCGTCTAACCAGGCTGGGAAATCTTACAACCCGCAAGGACAACCCTTTGAGGGCCAACCTTCGAGCCAACCCGATTATCTTTATGACCTGCAAGGACAACCTTTACAAGGCCAACCTTCGGGCCAGCAGGGGTTGTTATACGGTCCGTGAGGACAGTCCTACAACCCTTCTGGTCAACCTATCCGCCTCACCCTGTGGTCCAACCAGGGAAACCTCAAGGACCCACAAGTCAACTGGGGTACCAACCGGGGCTGTTGTACAGTCCTGGGGGCAAGTCCAACATTCTCAACTTATGGTGCAACCTCTGCAACCTTAGTATCCTGTTGGTTCGAATGTTGCACATCCAGGATCATCTTATGGTCCTGTTGTAGGTCAAACTGGTTATCAGGCACAACCTAGCCCCATTCCACCACTAGGCCAATCGGCCCATCCACCACAACCTGGTGTCCCTCATCAACCAAGTCAACCTGTACAACCTGTGCAACCTGTTCACCCGGGTCAACCTGTTCAACCAGGGCAGCCCGTTCAGCCAGGTCAACCTGTCCAACCAGGCCAGCCTGCACATCCTGTCAACCTGCTTAACAACTGATTTATTCAATGTCGCAACCGAATCAACCGGTGTGCCCTACTTATCAGGCTCAGCAAGGCCCCACCTATCAATAGTCCACTCAACCTCAAGGCAGTTACTATCCTCAAGGTCAATCGCGACCAGTTTACAAACCCGCCCCAAGGTTCCCATTATTATCCTCAACAACCAGGCTATACCTATACTCAGCAGCCAAATCCGCATACTGCTCAAAAAAGGCCGACATATAATCAGGGTCCATACCCCAATTATCAACCCCCGTACACTGGTTATACGGCCTATACCCCCTATGGTCAGAATTCTTCGGGACAGAACTCATGGGGGCAAGGTTATGCTCAACCAGGGTGGAGTACAGGTACAGGTCCTTATTGAGGGCCTAGCATGCCTTTCAATCCGCAATTTCTGTTCTTGGCTACCTTGGAGTTACCGGAAATTTCTAAATTAACAAATGATCTGATTCTTCACAATCCTTATTGGCCTCTGGTTCCGACCAAGGTACCCAGCGACTGTCCTAAGTTTGAAGGTAAAGCTAGAGAGGAGTCCCAAGCTCATGTAATGACCTACCATCTGTGGTGTTTGTCCAACTCTTGGGTGGATGATTCGATTCGTCTACGTCTCTTCCAGCGTACTCTTACCGGTGTTGCCGCTAAGTGGTATATAGAATTAACCCGTGGCATCTTTCAAGAATTCAATACATTAGCTATGGCTTTTCTGACTCACTTCCAGTTCCTAGTTCGCTACGAAGCCGGGACGCATCTCCTGACTTATTTGAACCAGGATAAAGCCACCCACATATCCGATCATATTCATGAATGGTGATGTCGTCATTGACTGATCAAGTTTGATATACCTGATCAGCTACTAACTCATTGGTTCACCACCTCCTTCGTTAACAAAATCGCTCAAGATATTTCTATGGGGGTGTGTGTGACTGAAGAACAAGCCATCGCACGAGCCCAGTACCTTGATCTGGTGTAGTCTCAGTCTGGCATGCTTTATGATATTTTGACTGATGCTTCGCGGCCAGGAACCTCTAAAGCACCACCTACCCCAGCGGTGGATGGTTTTATTGGTTCTGTTTCTCAAAATTCTCGAAAATCCTCAAATGGGAAGCAGAAGTCCAATTCTTCCAATAATTTTTCTCTTCTCGCCCCTCCAGATTCTGGAAAAAATGTGGAGGTCAATGCCATTTAGGCTAATCCTACGAAAAAGGCCTCCAAAAGAAAGAAGAAGGGCAAAGGAAAATCCAAACTCGACGCCCCAAAACCAGAGTCTTCTAAACCTTTTACTGATGACGGTTCCCAACGTAAATTGAAGTACCCCTGCCTTATCTGTGAAGGAGACCATTATACCAAAGATTTCCCTCTATGATCTGAAATTAGTCAACTTTTGAAAGTTTCCAAAGGGACTCCGACAGTTCTCAAAGAACCATTCCCGTCTCAGCAGACCCAGATGGTTTAAAAACCTTCACCATATACACCATTTGGGTCCCAGGTCTTTATGATGAATGGTGCTACACCTGTCTCAATTGCTACGCGTTTGAAGGATCATGCTGGATCACGCCAGGCAGCTGGGAAGGAAGTCATGGATGGCCCACCTCCCCCACCTGTCTCTAGTCCTTTGGAAATTGAGAAGCCCAGCGCTGAACTTGTTGTGAGGCCACCTTCTAAAGGTGTTCTACGAAGATCTTCCTACAACCCAAATGCCTGTGCCGCTCAACACTACAGTATTGTTGAGGATTTGGCATAGGTGCCTTCTACCATGTATGCATTGGAAGTACTTCAAAGTTTCTCATCGCAAGGGAAATCTCTATTATCTACAATCGATGGAATCGATCTCGCCGATTCTAATCTTCTCACCTTCGACCTATAAAATTTTGTCCCCCGACTTCCACATCAAATTGCTCTTGTTATACAAGTCGGGATCAATGGCCTTAACATCCATAGGGCCATTGCGGATGAAGGTGCTTCCACCTGTGTTATGTCATCTGCTTGCTAGAAGGCCATTGGCTCTCCAGCTCTTACATAGTCTCCCAATGCCTTAGAGGCATTTGATGGTCAGGAATCAAAACCCCTAGGTGTTCTTGAGAGTTTGACGATTACGTTACAAGGGAAGACAGTCAACATAGAAGTAGAAGTGGTTGACACCAAGCTTAACTACAATCTTCTTCTCAGCCGCAGTTGGACTCACGCCATGCTATGTGTACCGTCCACCCTCTACCGGCTTCTTAAGTTTCCTCATGAGGGAAAAATCATTACTGTGGATCAGTTTTCTTTATTCACCTCATCCTTTGAGAACAACATTCCTTACGTGGATCAGATCCCCAATCCCCCTGATAGTGTAGGACCCGGTCTCTTCAAGGACCCCATCCTCATGGGTATTTTTCTCGCACCACCACCACACACCGTTCAAGTTAATATGGTCTCTAGGGCCGATGACCCTTAGATCATCCCTTTGCCTGAACAGGTGACCTCTTTTGGAGAATCAATTCCGTTAACTCTAGTTGAGATTAATTATTGTGAAATCGTTGCTGTATCTAATCCTCCTCCCGAACATGCTCCTTCGAACATGGCTCTGGATATATATTCTCAATCCCCTTGGCTCAGTGATGTAAATTCACATGACCCTTTAAGAGAAGTTTTCCCTTCTGATGAAGCTATTGTTGAAACCATGTCTCTTGAATATCTGCTATGGAGCGATGGACATCATCATTCTTCGTTCATGCCCGGTCTGGGGGCAATGTCTGATTTTCTAGAGCGCTTTTCATCTCAGGTTCCCACTCTGCCTCTTCAAACACCGATACTGACTCATGAGGTCATTTCGGAGGGAAACCTGAGTAATGTCACTCAAACTATGCCGATCGACATCTCCGTCAAACCAGGGGTAGTCAAGAATATTCATGTGGGAGTGACTTGTTCTGCTGAAGAGATACAAGTTTATACAAACCTTTTTCGCGAATTCAGAGATTTTTTGTGTGGTCCTATGAAGAGATGCTTGGGATTGATCCCAGCATAGTCATGCATGAGATTCCTACCTATCCGGGTGTGAAACCAGTGCATCAACGCCTACGCCCAGTGCATCCCTGGAAAGCCGCAGCTATTAAGGCAGAAGTTGAAAAACTTATTAACACGGGCTTTATCTATCCTATTCCCCTCACAGAATGAGTTTCAAACATTGTCCCTATAGATAAGAAGCAGGGCACCATACGCATCTATGTTGATTACCGAGACATCAATCGGGCTTGTCCTAAGAACAATTACCCCACTCCCTTTATAGACCAAATTATTGATGAATGCGCGTGGAGTGAGATTTATTCCCTTATGGACGGCTTCCCTGGGTACAATCAAATCAATATTTTACCCGCTGATCAACACAAGACTGCCTTTATCTATCTGTGAGGAACCTTCGCTTATAAAAAGCTCCTTTTTGGTCTAAAAGACACTGGGGACACCTTCCAGCGTGCAATTTCTTATGCTTTCCACTACATATGCCATATTTTTCACCCATATCTAGACGATTTTCCATCCCATTCAGATCGGTGTGAGGACCACCCCGAAAACCTCCGCTAGGTTTTCCTCCGTTGCGGATGCTACAATATCAGGCTCAATCCTCATAAGTGTGTCTTCTGCGTGGATTCTAGCCGTCTTTTGGGATTCATCGTCTCTAAAGATGGAATTCGTATTGACCCCCTTAAGGTCGAGGCCATCGTTAACCTCCCATCCCCTTCCTCATTACATCAGCTGCAGATTCTGTAGGGGAAAGCTAACTTCCTACGACACTTCATTCCGAATTATGTGGTAGTGGCCAAGGATTTTACACGTATTTCGAAACAGGACGTTCCCTTCCATTGGGACGGGATTTATCTACAATATTTTAATAAGCTTAAAATGTTGCTCGTCAATGCTCCGCTGATACGTCCTCCCAACTATCATCGTGATTTCACCCTTTATTTGGCCACCGTGTTTAGCACGATAGCTATGGTTTTAGTACAGGATGAAAACGATGGAAATGAACACATAGTTTATTATCTATCTCGGAATATTCTCGACACAGAAACATGCTATTCTCATGTCGAGAAGTTGGCACTAGCCGCGGTTGAGGCCGTCCAGCGATTTCGCCACTACATCTTGTTGTGTACCATGATCATGGTTTTGGACTGTAACCCCATGATGTATATCTTGTCTCAACAATTGCTGGGGGGAACGTACTCCAAGTGGATTTTAATCCTTCAGGAGTTCAATTTAGAGTTCACCACTGCTAAGTCGAAGAAATAATTGGTTTTCGTTGATATGATTTTCTCCCTCTCGATAGACTCCATTCCATCAAAATCTGAGGATCATTTCTCGGATGAAACACTCTTTCTTATCAACACTCGTGACCCATGGTACGATGACATTATCGTGTATCTTCAAACATCCACATTCCAGTCTGAATTGACAAAGGATTCCCGGCGTCGGATTTGGCATCAATCTCAACCATACCGCATTGTAGGAGATACCCTGTACCGTGTCCGAGTCGATTCCGTGCTCCGCTGGTGCCTGACCCAGGAAGAGGCTGAAAGAGTCTTGAATGACTGTCACAATGGTGTCTGTGGTGGTCACATTTCTGAATATGCCACCATCCAGAAGATTCTGCGTGCGCGTTACTTCTGGCCATCTATATTCAAAGACTGTATCGTTACAGTCCGGAAATGTCATGCATGCCAAGTCTTTCAGCGCAAGATGCACGTCACCCCTACCCTTGCATCATGTCATTACTATCGGCCCTTTGGCTAAATGGGGCATATATTTTATGACATGTAATCCTCACTCGGCTGAGGGGCATGCTTATATAATCGTCGTCATAGACTACTTTACTAAGTGGGCCAAAGCGATGCCTACATTAGCTGCCGAAGGTAAGATGGCTGCCCAATTTCTTTTCAACCATGTTATCACGCATTTCGGAGTCCCTCAGGCCATTATTACTAATAATGGAACCCATTTTTGGGATTACATGATGGCTGAGCTGACATCAAAGTTGGGCTTATGCCATGATAGCTCAACACCATACTACCCCGAAGTGAATGGCGAAGTTGAGGCTGTGAACAAGGTTTTGGTCACAATGCTTCAACTAACTATTGGTATCCAAAAATCTAACTGGCATCTCCAATTGTTCTCAACTCTCTGGGCTTATCGAACGTCTATAAAGAGAGCAACCGGATTCACACCTTTCCAATTGATGTATGGTTTGGAAGCGACTCTCTCGGTTGAATGCAAGTTCCTTCTCTGAAGTTGGCTGTGGAGCTATTGCTTGACACTTCTCTGGAGGAATAACGTCTCTTTTATTTGGGATGACTGGATGAAACCCACCACTTAGTTTCCTTGGTCATTGAGGCACAGAAAAAGTGGGTCAAAGCCCACTTCGATCAATCGGTTTCTCCTCGTTCCTTCATTGAAGGAGACCTCGTCCTCCTATATGACCAAGCACATGATAAACTTGGAGCACACAAATTCCAGCCCATGTGGCATGGGCCCTATATAGTTAAATGAGTATTAAAAAATGGGGCCTATGAGCTTATTGACTACGAAGGAGTTCCCCTGGCATAGCCTAGGAATGGGTTGTACCACAAAAAGTACTACACTTGAGTTATTCTCATGTGGTGTGTGTGTACATAAGTGAGTGTTTTCATTTTTGTGCATGTGTGGTGTGGTGTGTTTTTTATGTGTCTTTTTGCTGATTGGGTCTTCTTGATTGTGCAAATTTCTATTACTTCTTTTTTTGATTTCGCAGATGGTGCCTCCCGCAGTACCAGGAATCTGTCCTTGGCAGCCTGGGTAATCTACAATCCTACTGGTGATTTGGTTAATTTGCAAGGTGTTTGTCTAGGGCCTACCACAAATAATGTCGTGGAGTATAGTGCCGTTTTAGAATTATTAAACGAGGTTGTTAACCTCAGTATTCATGCATTAATTGTGTATCTGGACTCACAACTTGTAGTATTACAACTTAACGGTCACTATTCAGTTAGAAACCCATCCATTTTACTTCTCTATCTACGTATTCATTTACTGGAAAGAAATTTTGATTACATTACATATCAACATATAACCAGACACATGAATGCGTTAACAGATGCAGTAGCTAATTTGATTTTAGATAGACATTTTCTCAACTTATAAAAAAATCATCACATGTAAAAAGATCCATCCAGAAATATATATATATATATATATATATATATATATATATCTGTGTGTGTGTGTCGATAGTTTTCAGTTGTGTACATCACATAAAGTCAATAAATATACATGTCTGTCTGATAATAGCCGTAGAAAACATGTCTCTCAAAAATATGCATATGAAAACCCTAGATGGCTAATCAGCGTGGTGCTTGTGGTAACATGTCACCACACATACCAATCACCTCAGCACTCGGTGGAGGCGACTAGGCACCCCCATAGTGTGTCTCTGGTAAGCCAACAAGATTTCTACCAGTCGGGTATAGTCAGAGATCCCTCGGGTGATACCCTCCAGGTTCTGGATCAGCTCGCTCCCTTCGCCGCCCTCAGCTTGAGGGTCATATGCGAGAGGGGTCCTCTGTGCAATGGGCGACATGCCCGTGGGCCTCTCTGGGCCAACATCTGCATACGCATAGAACTGTTGTTAGAATAGGCATGTATCACAAAAAATTCATAAATGCATAAAAAATCAAAAGAGTCATACCCAGCTCCTTGTCCCAGTCCTCCCCCTCTAGAAGTGGAAGGTCTGGGTCTCCCGTGAAATCGGTACCTGCGTAGGGCCAATCCTCAACTACAATCAGCTGACGTCATAACCATACAAAAAACTTTGGCCTCCAAGACATCTGCTAGCCCCCTCCTGACCTGGGCATAAGTGCTGCCCATCAAGCCATCCTCGGATCCCTCAATGACGGCTCAACGACTATCGCCCCTTGGCCCTGGAAAATTGGTAATCGTTCCAGAATGAATGACACCAGAATGGAACCATACCCAAACTATTTCAGTTTGGAATTATTGCACTATGTTAGTTGTTGTTTGATGTTTGTTGTCACGGCAGTGGCCAATAAAAAAGTGTAGGATTCATGCATTCGGAGGCTAGTAGGAGTTGTGATTTGGTTGCCTCGTGCGGGGCCTACAATCCTGCAGCCCACATAATGGTGTGAATCACTACTCGGAGTGCTAGATCGCGGACAATGTGGATGTATAATTTCCCACTACCCGATCCTGTTTGTGCCCCTGGGCACACTCTCACCATTACCATATCCATTTTCTCCCTAGAAGTTCTACTGCCTATAGTGATTGGCACTAGGCATCTACGTGAAAATCCGGTTATAAAATAAACATCAGAGACTTCAATTGCCAATACTTGGTCTTCAAGTTTGAACACTTCTTCATTCTCATCCCATATGCTAACCAAATACTACAATAGCTCAGGTTGAGCTTTTAAACATGGTGTGCGGAAGAACTTCTTGAGACTACAGTCCCAGAGGGCATTCATGCAAGCCTCATTTTCCACGGCCATTTCGTCCTCTTCCCCATGTTCCCTCTCCTTCCACTCAATCCCCATTGTGCCTGTATATCTGCACCAACATGGTCAAAAAAACCTTATTAGATTTCTGCAACACTTAAAAATTCATTTGAGTGGCTCACATTTTGGTAAATTAACGCAGAAATTTGAGTTGCGCCATTGGCGCGACTGTTTTTCTAACAATCACGCCAATTGGTGCAGCCCCTTTGCAAAGAAGGACCAATTGGCGTGGGTTCGTGCCCGTTACTCACGCCAATTGGCCGAGCCTTAAATTTGCAAAAGGGTTCCTCCAGAGGTCAAATACACAATGGAAATTTACAAAAAAATGAATCAAAACAAAGCTAAGGGGAGCATCTCTGACCTGGAATGAACGAGAATCTGAATAATGTACTGGGTTGATCACAATCACCACCGCAAGTCCACACACCAAAATCTCACTGTTGCTCTCCAAATGAGGTAAAAAGTGAAAGTAAATATGTTTTTACCATTTGTGGCATATTTATAACTTTTGAAGTCAAAATTTGGTTTTCAAAGTCATTTTTCCCAATATTTTAATATATTTTGTCAAAAAATGGATATTACACTCGCTTTTATGTGTAGCAACAGGTTTTTACACGTCTTGGACAGTGATATGAGTTGTATTTTATACTTTTTCGGACTCGGTAAAAACACGAAAAAGTCATTTCTGGAGTCATATTTCAGCTCTTTTCTGACTCTCTGAACATGAAAAGATTGCGGAGTCCCTTATCGTTTCGATCTCGTTAAAGTGGCTATGAAACGACATCTACCCGGTATATGTTTACCCCTTTTTCGAGCTAGGATAGATTATTTATGAAAAAGGAATACCCTAGCCTATCGCAACTAGGAGGTTTTCTCAGACATAGTTTTACACCTTTTCAGATCTGAGAAACTATTTATGAAAAGGGACTACCGGAGTTTACTTTTCTACTGTCTTTTCAAACTCTCTAAACATGAAAATATGCCAAGTTCTTCCTTTGTCAGACTCGTTAAACCCTGATGACATTGGATTCAGTCGTAATGACGATATTCGAGTTTCTCCTTCCTAAGGCTCGTTAAATGTACTAGGATGGATTCATCCGAAGGATGAACTTATATTACAAGAATATGTTATCCCCTTCAAGCTTGTTCTAAAAAATAATTGGGGTACTCACCAGAAATGGTGGGGAAAAATGGAATCAGTATCGTCGTCGTGTCGGCAGTATGTCGCTCTTGAACATGGCACTTGTCTGCATTCGTGTCGGGTTGGGGACATCTCATCTCATTATCTGTTTGCCTCCGTAGGTTTGGGTAATCCGTTTTGACCTCTCATCTACTCTTTGCCTTGTTATCATGACCTCTAATCTTTTGATGTCAAATACTTCCAAATCCACTGTCATGCTGCCCATATGTTCAAGAGAAGTTGACCTTTGTAGTTTCAACCTTCCTCTGATTCTCGTCTGGTCCTGATTCACAAACATTATTTCTCCTCTATCTCACGTCGATGATGTGGGAGACACTATGGCCCACCTTCAATCAAAGTCACTTCCTGTCAACTACAGCTCATTATCCAGGAAGTTGATCTAGAGACTCCCTTCCGGTACCTTGGAGCCTGCATGCCTTAATGGTAGGTTCTTTGCATTCGACGCAAGGTTTTCATCATTGACCTTCGATCGGATGATTATACGGGTGTTTGAAGCTAGCTCATTATTCACATTCTGTGGATTGTACCTACAATACCTTGAGGGCCATTATCATTATTGGTGGTTCCTCTCACATCTATTAACATTTTTCATCATTGGCTGGTAATCAGACGATGTTATTGCATGTTCAACTTCATCTCACTTATTCGCATGCTAGAATTTTTACTCTGTTCGGGTCGAGATGGACCGCAAGACCCTGGATTTTTTCTATTAGAATCCAGGGTGCGATTTTGTGGATTATTATGATTGGTTACATGACTCATTGATTGGATGGTTGTGACCATGCTTGAGTCTATTTATCGATACTTACTGGATGGTTGCGTCCATGCCTTGGATCTTGATTATTGTATACTCTATTACGGATGATTGTGCCCATACCACATATATATCATGTATTTGAGATATCATTTTTACTTGTCTACGCAGGTTTTCCAACAGTAGTGTTTTCAGCTAGGTGCATTCTCGTAAAGCATTTCACCCCTCTCTCTCTTTCGGGCCTCATGCTTTAGGGGGAAAATGAAGCATTTTAACCCTGGAAAAATGCATGAGTAATCTGATATTGTTACACAGTAATTTGTCACCATCCCTGAAATCCCCTGTCCCACACATTGGAGGGCTTATTCCATGACCTATGAGAAGTGACATGACTTGAAACCACTTTCATGACATCCCCCTTGACAAAGAAAACCATTCCCCTGAAGATAATTTCTTGTGAAAAGCCCTAAAAATAGCCTTTTTAGCCTTGGAAAGACTAGCCAGTTCAGCCCTCGCACCAATGGGGGAAATCCACCAAAGAGGGCGCGCCAACTGGTGCTCTGTCTCAATGTATCACCCACTCCAGGCTTAATAAGGAGTGTTTTTTTAAAATAAATGGCAGAAGTTTGATTCCAACCAACTCCTAAACAAGTCTCTAAAATGAGTTGGGAAGTTTGGCTCCAGATCTCCATGTAGGGGAAGTGGTTTTCCACCTATCATGGAAGCTTCCTTGAGGATATGGCCAATACCACCATTTTAGGGATCCCAGGTCCCCTTCCACCATCTATCTAAGCTTGTCATTTTTCTTTTGCAAGCTAGCCTGAATAGAGCTAAATAAATTGTAAGGAGATTATCGTCAGACAGCCGAAGAGAGAGAGACTTGTCCTTTTCCCGACGAGATTTACCGAGATGTACTCCTCTGTCGACCTGCTGAAGGAAGATTCAGCGTCAGAGCTCAAGTTGTATCTTTCTTTGTTCTGATTAATATTAAGTGACCTCGATTATGGTTCCACTCATATGTTCATGTTTTATATTATGAGTTGTATCTTCTCTGACTGATGCATAATTGCATGTATTAGGTTTTATGCTTGTTTGTTTGTTGTTTCTTCTTGTGCGTGCAAGTGTTCGATCGCATCGAGTGGGAGAATTTTGATCTGCCAAAGCAAGGGACATAAGCGCCATCTTCTCCACAAATGACGACATCGTAGGACTTAAGGTAGGCCTCTTGTTACATCTTGGTCTTTTGCAATTAGGAACTTGCGTCATAGCATGACTCGGTTGTTTCTAGACTCGATCTGGGCTAGTAGGGATCGCCTCTACTCGCAGAGGGGATTTACCTCTCCAATAGATATGGTAGGAGTAGAGCCTGGAGTATCTCCTGTCGCAGGTAAAGTGCTTCATGATAACCTTCATGAGGGGTGTAAACCTCTCTAGTAAGTGCAAGAAAGGGAAAATAGTCTTGCAGCCCTCTTTGTACCTAGGCTTGAGGAAAGGCTCATAGTAAATCATGTCCAAATTTGACCTTTTGAACCATTTCTCACCAACATCAGGAATTCCAGTAGCCTGAGCAATGGTATCTGATGATAGCTCAAAGTCCACCCATGTAAAATTTGCTTGTTTATTGTGTAGGTTGAGGAAAAACAACCTAATGAGTTCAGGGTGACTTTGCACTTGTTTGATCTTTTCACAAAACTGAAAACACCCCACATTTTGAAAATATGTGAAAATCATGGGGGAGGAATTAATCTCCACTGTGTCTTGGGGCTCAAATCTATTAACCTTCCCACCTTTGTGCTTTGGCCTCATAGGCTCTTGGCCTCCTTCACTATTGATACTGCCTTCTTCTCTTGACATGGTGACTTGATCCAGATTTACGTAGGAATGCAATAAAATAAAACTATAACCATAAATACAAGGATGCAGCGGAAATAACACTTCATTTCATTAATATCAAAGAACTCAAATTTTCTTACAGACAAAATGGAAATAAACTAGCTAGGGCACTGGTAGCTATCTCTAAGAAGAGATGTGGCCGCTAAAAGCCTCTAAACTATGTTACAATGAGGCTCAAGGGCATATTTATTATTTAGAAACAATGGAAAAACAGAAATTTCCAAAAACCTAATCCTAGGAGATGAAGCACCAAAACTGTGGGTCCCGTTTGGGTAAACTGGTGTTTCAACTTCCTGGGGACGTAACTTTGGCATCCGATCTCCGTTTGACGTGTTCAATATCTTGTTAGAAATATCTATCCAAGGAGTACAACTTTATATGTGTGAAACATCAATCCATAAACTTATGTTGCTCTCGGTGTTCCCAAAAAACATCGTTTAGGGCCTCAAAACGGCTCCGCAAGTTCAAGACTCAAAAAAATGCTAAAAATAGTAAGTTGTGTTACAAATAAAAAACTGAACGAACTAATGGTGGGGGTTAAAATAGAATAGGTTGGTGGCCAGCAATATCCACCTAGATCATTAATGCCCCAAAACAGCTCCAGGAGTGTAGGACCCAAAAACCTGCTAAAAATAGTAAGTTGTGTTGAATGTGAAAAACTGCAAGAATTGATGGTATCGATCCAAATGGAATAGGTGTGTGGCCACCGATATCCAAAAGGATCATGACTAAGGATGCTTTTGGATAAACTTGGGCTTGCTTCTGAAACTTAGTTAGAAGGAGTGAAATAAAATGATGGTGAGGGCAACTTTTGCAAATGAGTGAGATGGAGGTGGGTTTATGACTGAGTTGCTTTGAGCTTGATGAGGGCTTAACTTGAACTGATTTGTAATTACCCTAACTCACACTCTTTGACTAATAATTTTTTTTTGGGAGTTCAAAACAAGGTGTTTGCCATGACGACCTAGGGTTTGTAGGCACTAGGGTTTTATTATTCCCCTTTATCCATTAAAACGCAAAAGCCCACTTGAGGAGGAGGAAAAATGTCCACTTACCAATTTGAACATTTTTTTCAGGGTCTTGGAAGTAGCTTGGAGGTGTTTTCTTTGTGCTCGGGAAACTTTTTTGAAATTTGGAGGTTTTTAGGCCTAAGTGCAGCGCCTACACGCCTCGTGAAGGCCTGCCGGTCTCATGGGTGCAGTGTTGCACGCCTCGTGTAGGCCTGCTCATCCTAAGGCAAAACGCCGAGCAAAGATGGGTGTGTCTGGTCCCTTAAATGTAGCACTGGGTGAACCGGGCTCCTTTAAGTGCAGCGTTGGGAAAGTCGGGTCTTCCTGGGCATAGCGCTGCTTGCATGTAGGTTTTTCGGGCCTCCCCTATGCCTGTCGAGTCCTTCTATTGGGAGAACAAGTAGTGCCCGGCTGTAGGCACAACGCGCTTTGCTCTAGGCGCAACGTAGTATAAATTTACACTGCATTTTATCCTCTATGCGTAGCGCCTGCTCTTAAGCGCAGCGCCGGGTGACTTGGCCTAGAAACTGACTAAAAACTCAGATATTTTCTCCTTGAATATTTTCACTCCTTTGCATATGAATAATGAGATGAGAAGAGAGTTAAAATGGTATTTATATACCTTTAGGGAAAATAAATTAAAATCAAAACCCACTTTATAATGTTTTTCAGTCCCTTTATGACTTCACTGATACTCTTTTTTCTTTTTTGCAGTGGGTGACTTGAAAAGATAAAAATGGTCCCTTTTTCTCCTTACCATTTATCTTCTTTGCTCTTCAGGTAGCTGATATGATGGATTTTGACTCCCTTTTCCGTATTGATGCCTTCAATACTTATTTTGCATATTTTTTCTTGAGTTACATGATTTGTTGTGTTTTGGCCTATTTAGGTGTTCCAATCAATTTTTAGTCAATAAGTGCCATGAAACCTTGAAATGAATTTCTTTCCTCTGGTCCTTGGGACATGTTGAAAACTCTTTGATAACCTTAAGCACTTTCATGGTGGCAGCCTCTTTAAAACCTCTCTTTTCTTACCTAGGAGATCAAATTGTCGTTGTTTTGGGAGGTGAGTGGGAAACCTATTTTCATCCTTTTTATTTGATCCTTAGACATGCTAAGTCTATCTCTAACAAGCATCATATCTTTCACTATCCTATATGCTAACTCTCTTTTTCCACTTTTGATTTGTTGCAGGTGCTATGAAATAATGATTTATGCCCCCTTAGATATCCTTGGTCCCTTGTGAGGCAGTGAGATATTTTACCTTGGAAAACCATGGAGGTCGCCTTCTGATATTTTCTTCAAACCTTCTGCCTACTGTTATCATGGAGGCTCATAATCTTCATTTCAGCATCTTGCTTATCTTTCCAAAACCTTAGGTTTTTGGGCTGTTAGAGAAGAAAAATTAGTGTTTTCTTTTAAGTTCTCTATAGCCCCTTCAAGTTCATTCATTTTTTTTTAGTTCACCTCACCTTTTTCCCTTCTTCATTTATAACTTCTAAAAGTCTTCAATTCATGCTTGGTTTTTCTGGTGTGCCTTTATCTTTGTGATTTTCTATATCGGCTTTGCTTGGCATACTGCTGATCCAATCAACCCTAAAAACCCTGATTTTCTTTGAACATAGGTTTATTCGTATCCCATTAGCTTGTGTGTATATTTTAATGAGGATCAGGCATGTTACCTTACCTAATTTTCTACTGATAGCCACCTTGACACTCCTGCAAAAATGTCAAAATGGAGAGCTATCCTTTTGCATAATTTTTTCCTTGGCAAAGCAGTCTTCCATGAAGTTCTTCTTGATCTAGTTTGGAAAAACAGGTGCCAACCTTCTTTCACATTTAATTCAACTTCTAGCACAAGAAAAACAATGATTTAGAACACCAAGGTTAACCCTACAACCTATGAAAACCCTAATGACCTAGTGGGAAGGCTCTTTGACTTGGTCTTTGACTAAAAGCTTGGCTTAGGGTCTTTAAGTATGAAAGATAGAGTTTTTGACAATTTGATGTATTAAAGATCCAAAATCCAATGTAATTGATTTATCTAAAGAGTCTACGGAGATAGTTTTGAGACCATAAATACTTGATGCATTTGATTAACATGGGAAAGGGTAGGCTATTTGGAAATCCTAGGTGTAAGTGGAAGGGTTATGGGTAGGCAAAATAGAGTACTGAGGTTATGGGTATTAAAATGGGACAGAGATGAGTGTCATGAGCCCATGAGGGGTCTCCTAGGAGTGATAGGCTAATCCGGGAATGACAGAGTAATGAGATAGTGAAAAATTTATCTTAAGGATAATCAAGGTAATGAGATTTCTAAAACTCATAATATTCATGAATTTTGTTTTTCGAAATCTAGGATAAGCATATAGTCATCTAGAAAATGGAAAAAATTACTGATTACTAACAAGTTCCTTGCTTCCACTACACAAATCCAACTCTGTTTTCTGTGTGGAAGTTGTTTGTGAGGGATATGTGTACATGCCCCTAATCATCTAATTTTTGTTGAATCCTGAGTTAAACTGAGAGGGAGGGTGAATCAGTTTAACACATACATAAGCTTTTTAAATTTTTCATCAAGTTATTTACATCTTAATTTTATAACCAACCTTAATATGTGAACAGTCTTAAAATGTTGCAGCAAGTATTAAATTAATGTGACATCAAACTTAATGTGAGAGCAGCAAAAATTAAGCAGATTTGGTAGATCATATCAACACATAGGCCACACACATAAAAACAACAGATATAAGTGGAAACCCATAAAGGGAGAAAACCACATCTTATTATTGTTGTAATGCAAAGGAAAGCTCCAACTCCCTCTCACCACTGTTTTTCTGTAGGCACCAACCTACAGGAGGCTCCAACCTCAGTCAGCTACAACTGACAACTATCAAGCTTCAACTTGATAGGGAAGCTCCAACTTCCATACTTTATCAAAACAAATTTTTTTTGATTTACCTTAGATATCAGCTCTGTTCTGTAGCATCTCTTTCTGCTCCTCTCTTCCTTATCTTCTCTGCCTTAATTTTCCATACTCTCCATTCTCTATCCTTACTCTCTCTAGCCTCACTATGCATATCAAGATGATATTATTTATAGAGATTTTCTTATGAATGTTTGTATCCCTCAGGGAATTCGGAATGACTAGCCATACCTCTTAGCCCTCTGCCTTCTCATTTCTTTTCCAGCTCACTCAGAAAAAATATAGCTGTATGTACTAATTTTAATATTACAGTGGGAATTTTGTATTCTTCCGGAGACTTGCCAATGCATCACAAACGATATAAACCAATAAAAAACGTATAAATTCAATTGCAATGAGGATTAAAAATCAACTTATTCAGTTCTGGATCACTTTTTTTGTCTTTTCTGTGACTGTGTTTGTCCCTTTTCGGCTCTGTTTGATCTCCTGTTCACTGTCGCAGTGTAACTGCCATACATATGTAACTACGCTTTTCATATATCACAATTTAACTCTCGGCATGATAATGAAGTGTTTTAACATATAAACTACCCCTCTTGTAACACAAATCAACTCATGGAGAACTTAAATAAAAAAATTTTAATACTTAAAATGCCCTTTCAGGCCCACCCGCCAAGCTTGTTTTATTCTCCAATGTGATGAGTCACCTCCTAAATTCTTCTGATTGCGATTAATCACAATCGGAACTTCTATTTGTGTGTTCCAATGCTCCGATGATCTGCTCCTTCTCCGATGCAATCAATCACTGTTAATTTTGATATGCCGATGTGATGAATCACTTTTCGAATACTTCCGATTGCGATTAATCGCAATCGCAACTTGCATTTGTATGTTCTGATTCTTTGCTCCTTCTTCGATGTGATGTAACACTGTTTACCGGAACTCAAACATATATGAATCATCTTTTAGACCATATCATGTCTGAACACAATCGCAATCACAACTTTTTGTTAACATGATCCGCTGCCAATTTTCTCTGATGCGATTGGTGAGTGTCCCACAATATACGACTTTGTTTGTTTTAACTTGAACCATAGAGCGCTACATATAAATACATATATATGTTTTGGTCCTTTATATATAAAGCGCAACATATATAATTATATTTTGTCCCTTCAATATTTATGTATTCTCTAGCCTGGGTTATGATTCTCAGAATTTTATGTAGGGGGTTCCCACATTATATGTATAATATTATCCATCCACATAGTATTAAGTCTTTGGCTCAGACTTAAACCCAGCACTAATATATATATATATATATATATATATATATATATATATATATATATATATATATTTATATAACCTCTCGGGCTTCGTAGTTCATTTAATGTTTCCACTCCTACCATAGACTTAGCCATGTTCTTTATTCGAACCTTAATCTTAAAGCTACAAATGGTTCTAGCTCTTTTAATTACATACACCCGCGCTTATAGCATTCACTCAAGGTTTATATATATATTAATGCAACACATATATCATATGGTGGTTCACAGGTCCCACGCTCTATTATTCACCCTCATCAGTTAAGCATATCCACATTATATAAGTTTCTATAGTTCCACACCCTTTCTATCATTTCATTCAAATCATAATTCAACTTATAACTAAACCCAACGTGACATTTTAATACAAAGCCACTCCATGGAGCCCACATGTGTTTGATAAAATCTACACTTTTAGTACGTTCCAACTGACATCACCCTTTGAACATATATATATAAGCCTAAGTCAATCTTCGGCCATGGCTTTAACCCTTTGCATAACCTAATGTATTAACTTGCAACAAATATATAATCCACACATAACCCATTTCTATGTGTGCATTCAACTTTAATATATATCCAATATTGCAATGGATATCAAACCCGATACAAATTTTAACACATACATTCCCGGGGCCCACCTCCATTAACACACCTCTTGCATCTAACGGCTGATAGTTTATCACATCGACTCCGATGATCCAATGGACGACGCGCAATATCACACAACTTAAATGCTTGCTTCATAATTCTCCTAAGTCACGCGAAAATTTTTTTTTTATAAAACTGCCTGAGGACATGTGTCCTTCAATGACATATATCGCGTTCATTTTGGTAATATAGCTTACCACTTCAATTCTCGTGCGAACCCACTGGTTTTGTGGCCCTCTATTTTTATTGTTTATATTCGGGGTTCCACTTATATTCAAGGTTCCGTTCCAAAAAAAAAACTTCGCGCCTTCGTTATATACATATACATATAATCTCGATTCAAACTATATAATATATAAACCCTTCTTGATTTCGTTATATGTCTTTCTTCAGTACTTAGATATATATGAACCTTGTTTCATTGATATTTTAATACAACACTATCATAAGGTTTAAATTCTTTGTTCCATTACCCTCAGGGTTCCATCTCTGCTTGATCCTTTCGTTGTTTGTTAACTTCTTTGCCTCTGCTTCTCGACCGTTTTATCTCTATCTCTATATTCTCTATCTCTGCTTCTGTTGCTCTGCCTCCTCTATTTCTGCTTCCTTTCGCTGTCTCTGCGTCCTCTATTGTTCGACAGTGTTTCTATGATGTCTCCATTGCGCTGCTTTGCTTATCTTTTTTCTGCCCTGTCTCTGTAAATAAACTCAATGTCTTCTCCTTTGCTTGTGCTACTGTCCTTTTCCTGTCTCTACCTCTGCTACCTCCTTTTCCATCAATGACAACATTTCCAACAATCTCCCCCTTTGGCATTGATGGCAATACACTTCCTCTGTTTGCATTTTAGGACCCTTTCTTCTATAGCTTTCTCTTCCTCCCCCTTTGACATCAATGGCAAGGGTTTGCTCATTTCTCAGTGTTCTTTTAACTCTCGCCCATGTTACACTGATCTTGATGACCTATTTCATGTTTTCCTTGCTTACTGGTCTCCCCTTGAAACGATGCTTTCTCTTTATATCAGAGAGTAGCATCTACAGATACTACCCCTAGTCTGTCTCTCAAATACTCAAATGGTTCTCTAGCAAGAGGTTTGGTAAATATGTCTGATGTCTGTTCTTTTGTTGGCACATACTCCAGCTTGACTACCTTCGAAGCTAATTTTTATCGGAGAAAATGATACTTTATTGGGATATATTTAGTTTTTGAATGAAACACATGATTTTTTGATATCCTTATAGCACTTATATTATCACATTTGATAGAGATAGGTTCATCAATGCTTACCTTCATGTCTTGGAGAGTTTTCTTCATCCACATGACTTGTGTGCAGCATGTTGTTGCTGCTATGTATTATGCTTTTGCTGTAGATAGAGAAATAGATGTTTGTTTCTTGCTTAGCCAAGCCACCAGAATTTCTTCTAGATAGAATGCCCCTCCACTCCACACAGCTGGCCCAATCTGCACCTGTGTATGTTGTCAAAGTGAAACTTTTTCTTTTTGGATACCATAGCCCAAATTGTACTGTTCCTTATAGATATCTAAATATTCTTTTGACTGCTAGAAGATGATTTTTCTTTGGTGCTTCTTGATATCTAGCCACAAGTCCTATTGCTAGTGTGATGTCTGGTCTTGATTCTGTCAAGTACAGTAGACTTCCTATCATGGATCTATAGAATCTTTGATCTATATCAACAGATCCATCATCAGCACATTGCTTGCATCCCGTGATCATGGGAGTTGACACAGGTTTGCAGTCTTCCATTTTGAACTTTTTCAACATTTATTTTAAGTATTTTTCTTGTGAGATGAATGTACCCATGTTCTTTTGCTGAATTTGAAGTCCTAAATAGAAACTTAGCTCTCCAATCATAGACATCTCAAACTTTGATTTCATCTCCTCAGAAAACCCTTTTGCTAGCTCATCTCTGTTGCTTCCAAACATAATGTCATCAACATATACTACAACAATCAGGCATTCATTTTCATGGGATTTTATGTATAGATTGTTGTCTACTCCTCCTCTCTTAAAGCCTTATTTTTGCAAGTATTTATCCAGCCTTGAGTACCATGCACGAGGAGCTTGTTTTAGTCCATATAGAGCCTTCTTTAGTCTGCACACATAGTATTCTATGTCTGTTAATGATAAACCTTCTGGTTGTTCCATGTAGACTTATTCTTCTAGATCTCCATTCATAAATGAAGATTTTACATCCATTTGATATACCTTGAAGTCTTGGTATCATGAAAAGGCCAGAAACATTCTGATAGCTTCCATTCTAGCTACAGGGGAAAATGTTTCATCATAATCAAGTCCTTTGATTTGTGAATATCCTTTGAAGACAAGTTTGGCTTTATTCCTGATTACCTGTCCTTGCTCATTCATTTTATTTTTGAATACCCATTTTGATCCTATGACATTTTCTCAGTGGGTCTAGGAACTAATTCCCAGGTATTTTTCTTCTCAATTTGGTCTAATTCTTCATTCATAGCATTCACCCAATACTTGTCCTTTCTGTCTTCTTCAAACTCTTTGGCTCTATTTGTGATAACATGGCTATGTATACCTCTTTTGTATGTTTAGTTAGCTGCCTTCTTGTCTAGACCCCTACTCTCTTGTCTCCAATGATTTGATCTTATGGATGGTTCTTCTAAGTGTATCTTGAGGGGGCTTTCAAGCTCAGTTCAACATCTTCTGTTGTCTTGCGAGTTTCATCATCATCTTGGTTTTATTATTCATGGTTGTCTAAAGGACTGCTGTAGTCTGTACCTCTTGTATTATTTGGAAGTTCTTCATCAAATCTCACGTCAATGCATTCTAAAAATTTTCGAAGAGTCTTGTTGTAGCACCTGTACCCTTTACTTTTGGATGCATATCCTAGAAATATCCCTTCATCTTCTCTTGCATCAAATTTCCCAAGGTTTTCATCATTATTCTTTATGTAACACTTGCTTCCAAAGATTCTGAAGTGCTTGATTGAAGCTGGTTTACCATTCCATAGTTCATAGGGAGTCTTGTCACTACTTGGCCTTAAATGAGCTTTGTTAAGGATATGCACAGTTGTGTGTACTGCTTCTGCCCAGAAGGTTTGAGGAATATTACTCTCTTGCATCATGGCTCTAAAAATTTGTTATACAGACCTATTTTGTCTCTCTGCTACTCCATTTTGCTGAGGTGTCCCTGAAATAGTAAATTTTTGCCTTATCCCATGTTCATTGCATAGGTTTGCAAAGTCATATTCTGTGAACTCACCTCCTCTGTCTGATCTGATGCATTTTAGCTTGCATCCTGTTTGATTTTCTGCTAAAGCTTTAAATATTTTTAATTTCTCCAAAGCTTTTGATTTATTCTTAAGAAATGCAACCCATGTCATTCTGGAGAAATCATCTATTATCAGCATGAAGTAGGATTCTCCACTTGGTGTTTTAGTTCTTGCAGGTCCACACAGGTCCATGTGCACAAGCAAGAGTGGTCTTCTTGTTGATAACTCATCTTTGGCCTTGAATCATGTGCAGGTTTTTTTTCCCAATTGACAAGATTTGCATATGGTATTGGAAGGCCTTCTTATTTCTGGCATGTCTCTGAAAACTTTCTTCTTGCTTACTATGATGATATGATCGAATCTGAGATGTCCCAACCTCTTATGCCATAACCATGACTCATCAAGTTTTCTAAGATGGCATGCTTCATTGATGCAAGGATTCTATTAGAAAGCAGATCCTGGCATATAAAAAACTCACTGCCCAATCAAGATAAAAAAATGTTCAATTCCTTTATAGAATAAATCCATTAAAAAAAACATTCAGCTCAAATTTACATGAAGGCGGAAAGAGCCATGCAAATCAACTCCATTAACTATATCAAAATTATGTAGCCAAATATTACATTGGGCGGCCTCTAGCTCTTGGCCCTTCAAACCTCTCCTCACTCACTCAACTCTTCACTATCTCAGCTCTTCAACTATGTTTTTTTCCTCACAAAAACACTCACATTTATACAAAAATAATGAATTTAATTCATTCCAAAAATCTCTCCACCTAATCCACAACTAAATCTAATTTAAATTCATTTTAGGTGTGGACTCAACAAAGTCCCGTACATGGAATTCCTACTCCCTAAATTTGCTACCTAATTCTATTTTCTCTCATATCATTTTAATTATTAAAATAATATATACAAAATCCTCACTTTTATAATTTATCTCCTAATTTATTTAAAAATAACAATTAATAAATAAAACAATTAAAATGTCACACCCCCCTTAGTACATAATTAAAAAATGAAAATTGGCCTTGATGCTCCTGCATCAGACTCCCAAGGTTGAAATTAATCATGATCGTCTGATCATGTGTTCGGATCTGTGTCTGCCTAGATCCCATATCTTATGTTGCAACTTCCCATTTGTCACTGCTTCTATCTGTTGTTCTTCTCCAGGCCTCCATACTTTATGATGCATTTCCCCACTGGCTATGCTTTGACAAGCTTTTGTTGTCTTTCTCTGGCTGCTTCTTCTTTGTTTTACTATTGCTGGATTCTTCTGGGATATCTTCATCATTGTCCTCCTTATTAGTTCAATTTCTCGATCCAATATATTTCCTCTAGCATCGACAATAAAAACTGTACTCACAAAACAATTGTTAGAATAAAAAACATAAGGCTTCAGTGCCCCTTTCGCTGCTGGAAACATTTCAGTATGTTGCTCTGAAATTCCCTCATCCATCAGCACATCAGTATGCTGATTTAATTCCTCTGTGATACTATCAGTTAGTCCCTCCTCCACATCATATGTTTGAAAAAAAATTCCCTATTCTGTGTCTTTCAGTAACTTTCCTTGAACATAGGTCCTCTTCTTTTCCAACTCTCTTCTCTGAAGATCTAACTTTCTGTATAACCTAACAATCTCAACTGGAGTAGAACCTGGAAATTTTACACAACTTTCAATACATTCATTTGTTGTTTACCAATCATCAGATGGTCCTTCTTCCCCCGCTTCAATACTATGTTGAATATTTCCATAAGACCCCTCTGTCTTCATTTCTTCATGAGATCTTGCTATCTCAACATCATTCTGAATAGATTTTAGATTCAACTCTTCTTCTTTAACAAACTTCAAAGTTTTTTCAACACCCTGTGATATACCTACCATCACACACAAATCATTAGTCTTAAAAACATAAGACCTTGTGATCTCATTGGATGCTTCAGTCGATATCTCTCTTTGCTGTTGTGAATCCTTCATTTGATTCAGTTCTTTTGTAGATTTCCCTTTTGTGTCATCACTACGTCCCTTCTCCCTCTGGAAATCTTCCTAAATTTTCTTGGTTTCAACATCATTACATTGTAAAAACAATCCCATTAAACAAATACACTTGTTTACCTCCTTGGAATTTTCCTTCAGCATTTCCACTTTGTTCCTGTTCCATAACAGCTTTGATTTGCTGTCTTACCCCAGACAAGAAGTCATTTATGATTTCTTCCTTTTGTAACCAATCAACACTTTCCTTCTCTGAAAAAAATTATCTACCAGACTTTACCTCAAGAATTTCATTCTCCTTTGTGACAGTTCCATCAGACTGTTCACCATCTTTCGCACATCCTGAAAACATACATAAACTGTGAGAAAAATTGCATGGCTTCATAGCCTCATCTGCTTCTCTTGCCATCACATTTTCAAATGCTTTTGAACTATCCCAATAGTTCATGAGATCTTCCTCACTTATCTCTTCACCCAGAATTTCGCCATGTTCTAGGCCACAAATGGAAACATCCATTTTTAACTCAGCCTCTCTGAGTTCTTCACAACTCAACATCTTCTCGAGCTTCCTCAGCTCCTCCATCAACTGTATGTTTACCTGCTTTTCCCTCTTTGCGTGTAGCTTTTTCCACTTCGCCTTCTTTCTCATGGTCCAACCATGTGTCTGGTATTTCACATTTTACTACAACAAATTCATTAACAATTCAAGGTGAATTTTTATCTTGGCATTCTCCCGCTCATACTCTTAATCTATCAATTGTTCACATATGCCACTTACCTTGGCATTTTCCTTCTTCTTCCCTCTGTTGTGGTCTTCAGCAGGTCTTCGAAAATGACTATCAATAGTCATCTCTCCCTTCTTTGTGAACTGCATCTGTTCACATGTGGACTTCATTTAATCCACTTCTCACCAATCCTTCACACTTGTCATTTATCAAAATGTAACTTCTCCTCCTACGCTTGGCTTATCTTTGTCCTGGAACCAATCTCTGGCAACCTTTCTGCTACAATTTACTACAAACAACACTGTAGAAATGCATGTGTTACAATGACCAATTCTTTGGGTGTTGGGCTTTGCCGATCATGCACCTAATTACATTCAGACTTTTTATTTATCATACGAATCTTTGACTCTAGACTTATACCAAATTTTCATCTTGGATGAAAATTCTCAATCTAAAACTATCCAAACTTTCATCTAACACCTGTTTTCACTTCTAGACTCGACCCAAAAATTATGACAATGGATGTTTCGAGTTATACAATCTTCACTTTCTTTCATATTTCATTCTTTATGAAAAATCATCAATTTTTCTTATCATTCCACGTGATACTGAAGTCTTTATTCAATTTCAATTCAAGTGTTCCAAGATTTATTTAAGGTGAAGATAAATAAACCATTCCATCTTTAATGTTCAAAAATATCTTCCTGAAGTATCATACCTCATGCTCCTGTTAAGGTTATTAGTAAACCTTTCTTTCTGCAACCTCAACCCTCTGGTTTCCATTCCTCTGTGCCATATTTGTCACTTTCAATACTTGCACGCTCACAAGTTTGTCATCTTTAATGCAAACATTTCCCTGCACTTATATACACCATGCAACATCAATTCACATCTCTTCCCTGTGTACAAAGAATAAACAACTTCTTCCATGAATGATGTACATTCGTACACTATTCCATCCTGAATATTCCCTCCTTAAATGCTGTCACATGATGGTGAAACAAAGGTGTACAACATCAAGCAATTTCCAATCATCAATCAAAAGAATTCTTCTTTTTCCACCACATGCTTGTCAAATTAACTTAACCAAACTGTGAAGAATCCACATTATGCATAATAAATTATCACACTATGCATAATAAAACTCCTCAAATAAACATGCATATTTCTCTTTATGTCATCTAGGATTAGCACATTTTCATTTATTTTCCATTCAATTTTACCTCAGCATCTGCAAAAGCAGTCTTCAAATATCATTAGAGTTCAAATCAGCTCACCTTCAAGATCTCTGTGTGATCTTGTTCCATCTTTTGTCAATCTAAGTGTGCTAGGTCAATTTACCATGCCCCTTTCTTACATGCCCATATAGTTTTGTTGCCCCTATACTAATGCATGTAACTATCTTGAGACCACATACCATCTATCCTATCAGAATGGTATTTAATTTAAA
The DNA here is from genome assembly GCA_034641835.2 of Pinus albicaulis. Lineage (NCBI taxonomy): Eukaryota > Viridiplantae > Streptophyta > Pinopsida > Pinales > Pinaceae > Pinus > Pinus albicaulis. The sequence continues at coordinate 3,678,414 of CM076575.1, read as the reverse complement.
GGATTCGAAATAACATGATACCACTTGATAGCAACCTGAGTGCTGCTAAAGCCACATTCTCACTCTCTATGCATATAAAATGCATGACCTAGTTTTCAACCAAATTAATCCTCAGATTTAATTGGAAAATTTAAAAATATCTGAAAGCACCTTTCTGCAATTCTGACAGTTTAAAAAAAACATACAATCCATCCCAGGTTTCAACTTCTTACGCGAAAGCTTTATTATTTCAACAACGGTTATAAAACCATTATAATAAACCCATCTCATGATATTCAAATCAACATTTGAATATTTCAATTGAACCAAATTTACAAACTTCGCCTTCTCCTCATGGGAGTTCAAACCAACATTCAAAATTTATAAAAACTCAATATATAATATTCCCATAGCATACCAATTCATTTCATTCCAAAGTCCATTTAAACCCAAAATGCAAACTTCGGTTCTCACACCATATGGAATTTTGAATTAATATTCGACTTATCATCAAACCCAACATATATATGAATTTGTTTTCTAAGCATTCACGGAACATTTAATTTCCTATTGAAACATTCAACTTTGGATTAGAACCTAAACTCCGGAAACCATTCATGTTCTGGCCATATTAACATAACTTTGTAAATCTCCACGTAGGTTCGAACACATCCTCTATTAGATCTCCGTTGATCCCAATCGTACGGTGATGGTTTCCAGATACCACCCATACATTACCAATAAATATTGGTTCATGACATAACATTCCCACACTTTCAAAATCTCATATCCAACATGAATAATTGATATCAACTTCGACTTTTATTAAAACTGAAAACCAAAACTAACATATATTTAAAGCTCTCGGATCCCACAACGTTTCTTACCTTGCATAACCTCCATGCAACTTTACACGGTTGGCCACGTCTCTAACCCAAATTGATCGATGAGGAACCATCACCACCGTGCATATCACTCTGCAAGTTCTCATCCATCACAGGTTTAAGAGACCATTGTCGTGCCACACTATGTATCCATTGTTTGGCCTAATTGCAATAAGCGCCTTCCGTCAAAATTGATAAACAACAATAATACTCCTCACGCTGTCTTTTGTGAACACCCACACCATGACTAGTAGATTTTTCCCCACACCAATATACACCATCGCATCAAACAATAATAAATCTAAATAAAAATAATTCATTTATCTTTCTATCTTGTTGTTCGCCGAATGTTAAACTGAAATGCCCGCTGAATTGTTGACGAAATTCAATAGTTTGGAATTGCGATAGAAGAGTTTGAATAGCTCCAATGTTGTGATGAAAATACCTTTGAAACCTTGGAATGTATCGTCCAAAGGCCAAACGTCTGGACTCGTCGTTAAATCTGAGTAACGAACTAATTTACAGTCTGTGTGTTTAGGGTAAGATTCTAATACGCTTGGACATGACAGCGAAGGGTTGGATCTATCATTCGCTTCTCTCACTCCGTGCTAACCGCCATCTCTGAGTGCCACCACACTCTTCAAAATCTACGCGAGACTGACATCACCATCACTTTGTCCTCTTCATCTATGTTGTCTCTTGACATTACACTTAATGTTGCTACTACCTTAATGTTGGCCCTTTAATTGTAATGCTGCCTCCGTTTAACGTTCATGTTTATTGAAAAACTCCTCCCTTTGGCATTAATTCCTGCATCCACAGCTTATACATATTTCATACATATAAAGAATTGCAAATTCAAAATAGGTTTCTTTCCCTCGCTCTGATACCAAAATGATGCAGGGATTCTGCTATAAAGCGGATCCTGGAATATAAGAAACTCACTGCCCAATCAAGATCAAAAAATGTTCAATTATTCTATAGAATAAATCCATAAAAAAAAACATTCAACTCAGATTTACATGAAGCCAGAAAGAGCCATGCAAATCAACTCCATTAACTATATCAAAATTCTGTGGCCAAATATTACATTGGGCAGCCTTTGGCTCTTGGCCCTTCAAACCTCTCATCACTCACTCAACTCTTCACTATCTCAGCGCTTCAACTATGTTTTTTTCCTCACAAAAACACTCACATTTATACAAAAATAGTGAATTTAATTCATTCCAAAAATATTTCCACCTAATCCTCAACTAAATCTAATTTAAATTCAGATTAGGTGTGGACTCAACAAAGTCCCATACATAGAATTCCTACTCCCTAAATTTGCTACCTAATTCTATTTTCTCTCATATCCTTTTAATTATTAAAAGAATGTATACAAAATCCTCACTTTTATAATTTCTCTCCTAATTTATTTAAAAATAACAATTAATAAATAAAACAATTAAAATGTCACACCCCCCTTATTACATAATTAAAAAATGAAAATTGGCCTTGATGCTCTTGCATCATTCATCTTCCTCTTTCACTATGTGACCATTACTCTTTGTTCGGACACCTTTGAGAAGATTCTTTCATGTGGTGCTTGATTTGACTTCACAATCATGTGCTCTGAAAAGAAATTCGCAGCCTTTATCACACATTTGACTGACACTCAACAAATTTGCTTTCAACCCATCTACAAATAGTACATCTTGGGCCTTACCTCTACCATTATCTAAGCTGACTGAGCCTTTTCCCTTGATTTTTCCTAATTTATCATTGCCAAAAGTAACATTACCAGTTTTATTTTCATCAAAAGTTATAAATTTTCTTCTGTCTCCAGTCATATGTTTTGAGCAGCCACTATCTAGATACCATTGGCTTTTTAGGTCTTGAGCAGTTAGAGCCAGGTCACATTTATTCACCTTTTTTTCCACTGGAAACATCCTTTTGTTTGATATCTTTTGTGAGATGATGAACCACATCCTCTGAGAGGACATTTGAAAGGTATATGTCCAATTTTATTGCATTCATAGCGTTTGATCATAATTTTTGCAGAATTGTGAGTATGAGTAAAATCTCCTTGATTCATAAACCTCCTTGAGGTGTTGTACATCAATCTTTGTCCATATTTTCTGCACTCAATGATTTTATGGCCAAATTCCTTACAATAAAAATAGTAACCATAGAAACAAATTGCATACCTGATGTGAGGTTTTCTTCTCTAGTTGTTTGCTTGAGATAGCCTCTTCGCTGTTTGCATCGTCTGCTGGTTTGAATTACTCCTCCTTGTGTGACAGTATGCAGCAATGTGTCCCAGCTTGTGGCAGGCATAACAAGTAGCATTTTTCATAGGAGGGAAGAATCTCCTTTGATGGCTTCCAAATTTGACATACTCAGGGGTATATGATCCTTTTTATGTTGTTTTAGTATTTATTTCATTCTTTGTTATTAGAGGATTTTTCTGGTTTCTATCTCCCTCATTACATGTTTCTTCCTTTGTAGGAATTATTTGAGTTACTTCATCAGCCTTCTTTGCTTTTACAAAAATAATGTTTTTGTTTTCCTTTTCTTTTCTTTTACTTGATTCTCCTTCATAACCTATTCTAGTTTTTATAAGGGGAGATCTCTGAGCATCTAGAATTTCGTTCAACTTACCAGAGCTTGTTGTTTGAGAAGAATTTATAGATACTTTCCTTTGAGCATTTTCTAATTTTTTCCTCAGACATACTACTTCTCTTGTTCCTGAATTTTATACTTTATTTTCTTAAGTAACATGTCTTCTATCTTCTTGGCTTCTTCAAGCTCTACCTTCAGCTACATGAGGACTTATGAATTTTTCTCTTCTCGTACATACTTGAGGAGAATGTCCTTTTCTTTTCTACACTTTTGTATGAGTCTATCAATCTCCTCCAGGGCACTTCTTAGCTCCCCCTCAAGGTAAAATTCACCTTCTTCTTCATCTTCTAGCAGGAATCCTTCAAGTTCTTCTATGGCCATCAGTAAAAATTTAGAGGTTCCTTCTTCACTTGAGGGTTCATCTGAGTCTTTCGATGAACTGCTGTCTTGTTGAGCATAGAAGGATTTTATGCTGAATTTATTTCCTTTTTGTCAGTTCTTTGATGTATTTTTCTCTGATTCTTGAGCCTGATTCCTTACTTTCTTGTGAGGACACTTAGCAGCATAGTGTCCCACTCTTCCATAGTTAAAGCATTTGAAAGGAAGTTTACCTTTGTATTTACCTGAGCCTATATCCAGTTTCTTGACAAATTTAGCCTCTTCTTCATTAGAGCAAGAGCATATGTCTTCCTTTTCTTCTTTCTTCTTTTTCTGTTTTAAAATTTTCCTCCCTCGTACTTGGCTTCTTCTATGGGAGCCTCATCTCATAGGCTGTTAGATTTCCAAGTAGCTGGTTCATGGTCAAGGTTTCCCAATCAGCTGTTTCTTCTATGGCAGAAACCTTGGGGTTAAAGCTAGGTGGAAGAGATCTTAGAATCTTTTGTAAAATTACACATTCTAATATAGTTTCTCCAAGGGCTTTCATATTGTTAACAATTTCTGCAACTCTTAGGAAGAAGCTGCCAACATCTTCATCATCATTCATTTTTAAATTTTCAAATTGAGCTCTGTATACTTGAATTTTGGTTGTCTTTACCTTTTTGTTTCCCTCATGGATGTTTTTAAGAGTATCCCACATATCTTTGGCAGTATTACTGTGCATTATTTTGATAAATTCAACCTCACAAAGTCCACTTAAGATTGCATTCATGGCCTTTGCATTTGCTACAAATTCTTTTTTAGCTTCTCTCTTTGGGTCAGTTTCCTTTGGGGCATATCAAAATTATACAGCAGCCCAAACCTCTATTCCTAGAGACATCATTTATGCTCTCATTCTGATTTTCCAGAAGGCATAATTAGCACTGGTGAAAAAAGGGGCTTTATTTTTTGAGCTTCCTTCTTGACTAGCCATCCTGGGGACCTAGGATCTCCTTTCAGTGGTTAAACTGGTACAAAGGAACTTGGCTCTGATACCAATTGTTGAATCCTTAGTTAAACTGAGAGGGGGGGTGAATAAGTTTAACACATACATAAGATTTTAAAATTTTTCATCAACTTATTTACAGCTTAATTTTATAGCCAACCTTAATATGTGAATAGTCTTAATATGTTGCAGCAAGTATTAAATTAATGTGACATCAAAATTATTATGAGAGCAGCAAACATTAAGAATATTTGGTAGATCATATCAACACATAGGAAACACACATAGAAACAACAAATACAAGTGGAAACCCATAAAGGGAGAAAACCACATCTTATTATTGTTGTGATGCAAAGGCAAGCTCCAACTCCCTCTCACCACTATTTTTCTACAGGCACCAACCTACAGGAGGATCCAACCTCAGTTAGCTACAACTGACAACTATCAAGCTTCAACTTGATAGGGAAGCTCCAACTTCCTTACTTTATCAAAAGAAATTTTTTTTGATTTACCTCAGATATCATCTCTTTTCTTTAGCATCTCTTTTTGCTCCTCTCTTCCTTATCTTCTCTGCCTTAATTTTCCATACTCTATATTCTCTATCCTTACTCTCTCTAACCTTAGTATGTGTATCAAGATTATATTATTTATAGAGATTTTCTTATGACTGTCTGTATTCCTCACAGAATTCAGAATGAATAGCCATACCTCTTAGCCCTCTGCCTTCTCATTTCTTTTCCAGCTCACTCAGAAAAAATATAGCTGTATGTACCAAGTTTAATATTACAGTGGGAGTTTTGTATTCTTCCGGAGACTTGCCAGTGCATCACAAACAATATAAAACAATAAAAAACGTATACATTTAGTTACAATGAGGATTAAAAATCAACTTATTCAGTTTTGGATCACTGTGTTTGTCTTTTCTGTGACTGTGTTTGTCCCTTTTCGACTATGTTTGATCTCCTGTTCATTATCGCAGTGTAACTACCATACATATGTAACTGCGCTTTTCATATATCACAATTTAACTCTCAGCCTTATAATGAAGTGTTTTAACATATAAACTGCCCCTCTTGTAATGCAAAACAACTCACGAAGAACTTAAATAAAAAAAATTTAATACTTAAAATGCCCTTTCGGGGCCACCCACCAAGCTTGTTTTATTCTCCGATGCGATGAGTCACCTCCTGAATTCTTCTAATTGCGATTAATTGCAATCGCAACTTCTAGTTGTCTGTTACGATGCTTCGATGCTCTGCTCCTTCTACAATGCGATCAATCACTGTTCACTTTGATATGCCGATGCAATGAATCGCTTTTTGAATACTTCTGATTGCGATTAATCGCAATCACAACTTGAATTTGTATGTTCCGATGCTCTGCTCCTTCTCCGATGCGATGTAACACTATTTACCGGAACTCAATCATATATGAATAATCGTTTAGACCATATCGGGTCCGAAACTCAATCGCAATCGCAACTTTTTTTTAACATGATCCGCTACCAAGTTTCAACAATGCGAATGGTGAGGGTCCCACAATATACGACTTTGTTTGTTTTAACTTGAACCATAGAGTGCTACATATAAATACATATATATGTTTTGGTCCTTTATATATAAATCGCAACATATATAAGTATATTTTGTCGCTTCAATATTTATGTATACTCCAACTTGGGTTATGATTCTCGGAATTTTATGTAGGGGGTCCCACACTATATGTATAATATTATCCGTCCACATAGTATTAAGTCTTTGGCTCAGACTGAAACCCAGCACTAATATATATATATATTTATATAACCTCTCGAGCTCCGTAGATCATTTAATGTTTCCACTCCCAGCATAGACTTAACCATGTTTTTTATTCGAACTTTAGTCTTAAAGCTACAAATGGTTCTGGCTCTTTTAATTACATACACCCGCACTTATAGCATTCACTCAAGGTTTATATATATATATATATATAGATATAGATATATATATATATTAATGCAGCACATATATCATATGGTGGTTCACGGGTCCCACGCTCTACTGTTCACCCTCGTCAGCTAAGCATATCCACATTATATAAGTTGCTATAGTTTTTCACCCTTTGTATCATTTCATTCGAATCATCAATCAACTTATAACTAAACCCAACGCGACATTTTAATACAAAGCCACTCCATGGAGCACACATGTGTTTGATAAAATCTATACTTTTAGTATGTTCCAATTGATAGCACCCTTTGAACACACACACACACACACACACACACACACACACACACACACATATATATAAGCCTAAGTCAATCTTCGACCATGGCTTTAACCCTCGGCATAACCTAATGTATTAACTTCCAACAAATATATAATCTGCACATAACCCATTTCTATATGTGCATTCAACTTTAATATATATCCAATATTGCAATGGATATCAAACCCGATACAAATTTTAACACATATATGTTTCCGGGGCCCACCTCCATTAACACACCTCTTGCATCCAACAGCTGACAGTTTATCACATCGACTCCGATGATCCAACGAACGACGTGAAATATCGCACGACTTAAATGCTCGCTTCATAATTCTCCAAAGTCACACAAAAAAAGTTGTTTTACAAAACCAACTGAGGACACCTGTCCTTCAATGACATATATCGTGTTCATTTTGGAAATACAGCTTACCACTTCAACTATCTCGCAAACCCACTAGTTTTGTGGCCCTCTGGTTTTACTGTTTACGTTCAGGGTTCCGGTTATAGTCAAGGTTTTGTTACGACAAAAAACTCCATGCTGTCATTATATACATATACATATAATCTCGGTTCAAACTATAATATATATAAACCCTTCTTGATTTCTTTATATTCCTTTCTTCAGCACTTAGATCTATATGAGCCCTGTTTCATTGATATTTTAATATAACACTATCATAAGGTTTAAATGCTTGGTTCCATTACCCTTAGGGTTCCGTCTTTTCTTGATCATTTTGTTTTTTGTTAACTTCTCTGCCTCTGCTGCTCAACCGTTTTATCTCTGTCTCTGTATTCTCTATCTTTGCCTCTGTTGCTCTGCCTCCTCTGGTTCTGCTTCCTTTCTCTATCTCTGCATCCTCTGTTGTTCGACCGTGTTAATATGATGTCTCCTTTGCGCTGCTTTGCTTATCTTTTTGCTGCCTTGTATCTGTAAATAAACTCTCTGTCTTCTCCTTTTCTTGTGCTGCTGTCCTTTGCCTGTCTCTTCCTCTGCTACCTCCTTTTCCATCAATGAAAACATTTCAAACAATTTTTGCCACTCTTTTTGTCCACCCATTCCATCTGTAAATTCTACCAATCTGTGGTGACCTTCTCCAAAGTAATCAATCATTGCACACCCAATATCATAATGGTGTCAGGTATGTCAACCACAAAGAAGTGATCAGTCAATGTATATGTCCCCATGGTCAGAGATAAAGATGGAACATAATGCATTCACTCCATAGTTCTAGCTCCTGGGACCAAACAGAAAATCCCTCAAAATCATTAGTGAGTATGACCCTCCTCTGCACTAGTTGGGCATCAATAAATTTGTGGGTAGCCCCAATTTCAATCAATACTGAAGCCCTCTGATCCAAAATCGAACTTTCAACCCTTAAGGTAAAGTACTTGGGCACTCCTCTCAATGATGCAAGGGCCTCTCTGATTGGAGCAAATGCTCCATTCCCACCTCCTGGTGGTGGTGGATCCTCTCTTTCTATCCCAGTGCTATTACCTCCTTCTATTTCTTATTCTTCTTCCTCCTCATCATCTGAAAAGACCTCTATATAGTGTGCCTTTCCTGCTGCACATCTATGTTCAGGTGCCCATGATTCTTGACATGTAAAGAAAAGCTTCATTCTCCTCAAATCACTTCGAACATCATCACCAAGAGGTACTTTATTTTGTCTCTCCTTTGAAAAAGGAGCCTTCTCATCTTTTCCCTTTGATGGAAAAGTGGGATTTTACTGAAATGTTTCCTTTGCTTTTGGAAAGGCATCTTGTATATCTCTAGCCCTCTCAATAACATCTTGAAGGGTAGTGGGTTTTGTAGATTTAAACAACCCATGAAGAGGTTCTGCTAGCCCATCAATAAACATATAAACCCTCCTTGCTGTAGATAAATCAGGAACCATAACAGAAAGTTTTAGAAATTCAGAAATATAATTTTCTGGATTACCTGATTGTTTGAGCTTAGCCAATCCCATGAAAGGTGCCTACAGATCTCTTCGATCAAACCTCTCCACCAACCTCCTTGTAAACTCAGAATATGCAGTCACATTGGCATGACCCAATGTAGAAAGACCATGAAACCACCAATCATGTGCCTCACCCTTAAGGTGCAGCACTGTTATTTTGATGGCCTCCATCTCCGGTACTTGGTTTAGCTAGAAGTAGATGTCTAGCTTCTCTACCCATGATTTGGAAGTGCATTTTGATGACCCATAAAATTTGGGTAAGAAAAATCTTCCCATAGTCCGGTGTAGATCATGATTTTGTATGAATCCTCCACCTCTATTGTGATGTCGGGGTCTCCTATTGTCCTTGATCTGACAGAATTCTTGAAAACTAAAATGATCCTTGAAACTCTGAGATTGAGACTCATACTCCAGAAAATAGTATTCAAGAGTTTCTTGTTCTTGAAACCCTCCATTTCCCACTGCTAAAAATGTAGGCATTATAGAGCATTGGGAAACCTGTTGCTTCACTGGTTGATCATTATAGTGATGAGAAATGTCGGAGCCTTCACCATGGAGAAACCCTTTCGGGGATTCTTTGTGTATATCCATCCTCATCTCCTTTATTTCTCTTGAAATGTCTTACATAGTTTGAAGAAGAAGCTTAGAAAACTCCTTCTCCTCATATTCTTCTGATAAAGGGGTTTTACCCTTGTCTTCTTTTTCATCTATATAACCATACTTCCAGTTTCTTCTAAGATGCATCTTCTCTCTATCTGTGAGATCATTTCCTTCTTCTGATGACATATTGGCTTAATATGCATAGGTTGAGCCAAGATTATGCTCTCATACCAATGTAATATTTCCAAATGGGAAAAGTAGGAATATAGTGCATAAATATGGAAATAATAGTGTATACATCACATCAATAATGGATACCAATATGGATCTTCTTTATTCATCATAACAATAGAAAATTAATGAAATACAATGAGGCACAAACCATACAACATGAACTAATAAGCCTCCAATAGATAAATCCCCTCAATAATGAGGTGTTGCTACTATACCAAAATGTCAAAAGACTGCTACAGCATAGTCATAGGAGCACTGCTATAGAAAATGAACATACAAAAGATGAAATGGCTGATATATGCCTCAAAGATAATGTACCTAAATATCAAGGCTCTATACAACCTCCGATAAGAAACCCAAGAGGGTTTTCAGAAATACACCAATATACAACAAATGAATCAAAGCCCTAGGGCTGAAGATTCACTACAAATAAAGAGCTGGAAACATGTGGCTGATATGATGTAGAAAATAATGTATCCACCTCCTTTGGAATCTCCAAGTGAAAGGTTGATCCCCTCACTAGAAAACCTTCTCCCCAGATGGTGTACTGAAACCACCACTGCAACTCCTCCCTAAAATAATGCAGTCCAATAATGAAACTGTGTTGTAGGGGAAAATGATAGTGTGGCCTGGTGCCAAATGCTACAATAAGGTTCAAAATACTTCCTTAATAGCCTCCCAATGGAAGGAAACCTTCCTCCACTGAAATATAGATCAGAAATCACCAAAATGTATTCTCGATTGTTGCAACCTGCAAAACATCACATCCCTTTGCAAAAACTACATTGTAGATGAAATATGGAGCTTGGAATGATTCCATAATGTGGAAATTTTGTGAAATCACTTCCCTTGAGTAGGCACTCGAAATCCCCCAAGGATGAAGGTGGGATTCCCACTCGGGAACACCCTGTGCTAAACAAAACTACAATCTTAGCTAAATAGTTGAAGAGAGAAAGCAAGTCTTAACAGACCATATCAAAATAATAATCAAAATCATATCCTCTATGGCTACAATCCCCTTCCTTATATAAGTGGTGAGCTTCCTCACCCTTGGCCCCACTCATTAAAGCCACTACTTCCATGCATGGAGTCTCCTTCCAAAACTGCGTTGTCCCATAATGAATTCCACTCCTCCATGGCAACACTATTGATTTGGTCAAAGTTGACCCAGTCTACATGCTCTAGCCCCTTCTCACACATAAGGGTGCTTTATCAAGCCATTAAAGTGATATCCATTCACATTAGCAGTGATTTTATTCCTACTAAGGAGATTTATGGGTCTCCATACCCTCTTATTCATCAAATTAAGAAGCAAAAACAAAAATTGATATTCCAACTAACTTATAGCTAATTGTTAATATTAAAATTCTATTTTTATTGGATAGTTGAACTACATTTGGCATGTGAAGTAATGTTGTGATATAGTGTTTTCTTTTTAAAACAAGTTTTGGATGGTTGAACTACATTTGGCATGTGATTGTGATATAATGTTTTGTTCTTATTGGATATTTGAACTACATTTTGATGCAACCATAAGGTCAAAATTAACCAAAACATCATACATAAAAGGTTAGTGGAATTAACCCCACATGTTCTCCCCTTAAATTCACCCTTTTTGTCAATTTTAATCAAATGCATGCAAAACATTTCAATCCTAAGTGGTTGTCGGGTTTTAATAATATAAACTTTACCTTTTTGAATTGTCGCCCCTTCACCTTAAACCTTATCCCATACACAGCTTCAAATTATACAAATACTTCAGAACTGTGGGTTATGACCCACATAAACTGCTTTACACATGCAATGGTTTATAACATACATACTTTGTGCAATGAACATCGCTTTCAATTTAAAGCAACCCACACATAAACCAAACCTCTTTACAAGTGCATGGAACACTCTACTGTAGGGTCCACAATATCTTGAACTATTCACAGTGCATCGCAAGTCACTTCTCGCAAGGTTAACACCATACCAGTTTGAACTAAACCATAAAATCCTGCGAAGTACACTATTGCATAGTGATGCCACATGGCTTCTCCATGGTCACATTACATCCATCCATCCTTACTCACATCACGTCACAAAGAAATTTCTTATATCGTGAACCCTTAATGATAAAACTTAATTTCTGTGATTTGCAAAGTTATGTATTGTCGACACGTGGCACCTCCCTCATCGCATCGCAACTGTCAGACTTTACCGCATCGCAAGTTAAACACTTACTTTTCGAAACCTTTGCGCTATCCATTATCTTTCACGAAGTGCGAAATCTCGACTCGTTTTCCATTGTTGATCTATTTTCCTAATATAATCGTGGCCATCCTTCCACCTCTTTGGAATCTCTAAGTGTTCTCTGCCTTGATTTCTTTTCCTTTCTTATGCCGCTCTGTTTCTCTGTTCTCTTACCGCGACTCCTCCTTAGCTTATTCGGTTTTCTTCAATGTGAATCTCTCCTGCGCCTTTCCTCTGTCATGAAAGGCATTGATCTCTCCTTTTGAATTATTCTCCATGCTTCGGTCTTTATTCAACTTTTGTTCTTTATATTTTCAATGCTCTGCACAACAGTCTTCTCCACGCTACTTCTCCTTTTCTCATTCGGATTACTTCAATCCATCTCTCCTGAACTTATCTTTGTTTGGTATTCATTTCACCATATTGAACTTAAATACAAAATACACTCTGTATTATTCCCCTTCTTCCAGATTTCGTAATTCTTTCTTTACTTGACCTATAGATACATCTATTAGATCGTAGACTGGAATCACGTGGATTCTACCCATCTAATAAGTCCTTTATCACTCATAAATACTTTTAAAATTCATTTTGAATTCATTCATCATGGTTTATCACACAGAAATCATAAATTCACAATTATGGATCACTCAACACATAAAAGGAATAACACACACATTCACAATGAATTCAATTTCCTCATTTATTAAAAAAATATATAGATACAAATGAAAACCTATTTTATAATCTATCTTTGGCCTGATATGTCTTTACATGGCCCTTTTCTCTTCCTCTCTCTCTGTATATACCCGTATGCTTACAAAATCAAACCTACTATCTAAGAATGTTCCTTTTTCACTCTACCTATTTTTTCCTTTAAGGCTTTACAAATATATATACAAAAGGTTTTGTAACCAATTTTTGTTTAGATCCATAGGTTACTCAACAAAATCCTAAAAATCATCTAAGTCCTCAATTAGTTCCTAAAATATCTTTTTATCCTTTGAGGATCTCAACATTCAACTAAATCCTAAGGATCCTCCATAAATCATGAACTACATTCTAATCTAATATTTACAATATTTTAGAATATCTCAATCCACACCAATCACTCATCAATCACTCATGTTATCCTACATTTGAGAACCTTTACAAATAAGCCTCTCAATATTTAATTAAATCCTATTCTAATTGTCTCACCTAAATCACTCAAAATATTGAAAATTATCTTAATTAAATACTTAGGAAAACCAACTCTTTTGAAAACACAAGATGCCCTATATTCTACTAGATGTACAAATTTTCAAAACCATGATGCTCCTGCATCACATTTGGCATGTGAAGTAATGTTTTGATATAATGTTTTGTTTTTAAAACTCAAGTTTTGGATGGTTGAACTACATTTGGCATGTGGTTGTGATATAATGTTTAGTTTTTAAAATTCAAGTTGTCATTTTACAATCAAACAAAAATTTCACATGAATATATGTACATAAACATGATTTAAGTACATGTTTGAACATATGTTAAAATGATCGAAGTACAATACATATTGATGTATATATATCTAAAAAAAATCATAAGATTCTAGGTCTTCTTAGATGTGTCAAACAATCATAAAATTTTAAATTTTCATTCTAGAACATATATATCTAGTACGTGCAACATTTTTCATCAATGCACATAGAAGAGCTACTTTCAGTTGATAGTAACTAGAAATTTCCAAACATGTACCACACATTTTTCATTGAAGAATGAATATTATAATTTACTTCGAATAGACACGCACGTCTAAAACAAAATCGTGCAACTTCAAATTTGCATTATATCAACTATGTTAGATATACATATATGTACATTTTGCAATAATGACATTATGACAAATTGTACTAGAGAATGTATGAAATCGTTTAGATCAGATAATCTAGACATTCGTATGTGTACACGTGTACAAATTACTCATGTGCATGTACCAAAACAATGTACATGTGCAAACACTTGTACAGATAACATAAAAGGGCAGTTCAATTTTTAGTTGAGTTTTGGAAGTTCTAAAAGATGAATCCAAAGAGAAGAAATTGTTGGGCAACTCAATCAAAAAAATTCCAATGGAATTCCATCTTCATTGATCCGTTCATGATCGGCTTTTGACATTTTCCATTTCTTAATTTTATGTTTTTTCTTTCATTGAACCTCTATCAAATTTATGCGTGTTGCACACACCAAGTGACTAATTGAGTGATTTTTGAAATTCTTGAACAAATATATCTGAGTGGTGTCCAAGAAATGTTTTGGATGTTATTCATACTCATTTCATGCTATTCTTCTTCTCATCGCATCCCTTGCTTTTGGTGAAACACGTGAATTTTTCATCCAATATTCATATATTATATTTTTAACATTTTCTCCAAGTCTATCTTTGTGTGGTTGCCTACAAATAGCTGTCCAAAAAGTGAGTTCATCATTTACATCTATTTGCAAATGAAATTTCTGATTTTTTTTGAAAAAACATTTGTGAGGTTCCTAATGCTCATTCCATAGATTTTACCAAGTGATTCTCTTTAGTACTTTATGAAACCACTGCCTGATCTAAAGGGATTGTATTAGTTCTGTTGTGCTAAGTGTCCTTTCAGTTAAATAAACATGTAGAAATTGTCTCCATAAGTTTTATTAAGGTATGAGAGTTTTAACCATGAAAATTAGATGAATTAGTGAACTTTAAGCCTATAAATAAGCCTTAAAAACACTGAAAAATAGTGCATAATAGAAAAAAAATTCACACATAAGTTTTACTCAGTAGGCATGAAGAAGCAGTTCACCCCTCCTAGGCTACATCTACTGGTCCAGCTCCCAATGGCATGTCCCTCTTTTTCATTATGATAAAAATTGTAAATTACTTATGTTTGCGGGCATCTAATGGCTATTCTATTTGCACCAATGGCTCTAGAATGATCAAATTAGTCTAGGTAGACTCTTGTTTCACTAAAATTGGTCAAAAATTGACCTCCCCATGCATTTTTCCCAATGACAGCTAGAAAAGCTCCACTAAATGTGGAGATTTCCAGTTAGCTACAGATAAATTAATGGATAACCCCAAATTTGGGGGCGCGCTCCAAATCTGTCGGGTGGTTAAGTTTGGCATTAACTGTGAGTGGCGTGGTGGTCACATGCCACCCCCACCGAATCCTCCGCTAACCATTTTAAAACCCCACCATTAAGGTTAGAACCCTGACTTACGTGGTTCCATAACCCGCAACATTAGTCGTCGCACTAAATGTTCCTCCGCATGTGATCAATTCATTTGCAACTAACCCACCAGATGTTGGAACCTAAAGTGGCAATGTTCCAAACTTTTGAAACTGTCACAAAAAGTTGTAAACCCGCCATGTGAACAGACGTAGAAAATCTCGCCAGTGGTTTAATTTAATGTCATGGTTAACGTGGAGGTTGCGGTCCTGGGTGTATGGTCATGTGATAGGAGGGTTGGCCCTTAGGGGCTAGCCTCCCAACCCCTTGCCGCAAAATTTGTTAAACTTTAAATACAAGTGGCAGCCTATACAGGTAAGAAACACCCCATAGGCGGATTGGTAAGAGGTCTTGCATGCAGACAGGAGGTTGCAGGTTCGACCCTTGTCGACTCCACAAAATTTTACCCCACTATTGTGAGGACACGTGGCATCCTGCGGACTTTCCACGTGTTATTCAATCATTCGTCCATCCATAAACACATCCAACGGTCTAGAACAGATTCGTACCATCATCATCCAACGGCCCATAATGTGTCATGTGGCACCACCACATTGGCTCAGAAGAAAATGAAATATTCCAAGAATATTCTGCTAACTGGGCATCTAGTCGCCAAAATTTTGTTGTTTGGGAAAACAAATAGAATGTGATACCTTCCTCATACAACATCAGTTTTTTGAACTGTTCACGGTGCCAGAATCGCAACAAAGAGACCTTTCTAGTCACTCAGATTTGGACTTGTTTTGAACACTTTAATTTTTTAGCATATGACTTGATCTCCTCATCACACCTCCCCATTGGGAGGCTTTTGGAACCAAAAATACTTTAATCACCTATTCAGAAGATGAGGGAACAACTCCCTGACCTTTTCCACTTCCATCCATGTTTCCTTACTTGGTTTGTTGCCCTTGAGCCGAATCTGAAGATAATTGACACTTCCCCTTTTAAAAGTGTGTGTGCTCCTATCAAGGATGGAATCCTCCTTGAGCTCGTCCAGAAATTCTGGAGAGAAATATTTTATTGATGGCAACTGAATGTCACCCCCTTGATCATCAATCAATGGAGGCTCATACAAACCTAAATTCTCCACATTGACAACGGAATACATTTTCATATATGAAGGAAATTCAAGTTGAAATGCATTATTACCAACTTGTTTAATAATCTTGAATGGACCATAATGAATAGGCTTGAGCTTTTTACCTTCTCCTTGCATCCTCTCTTTGCTTATGTGCAACCATACTTCGTCTCCTTCTTGAAACTTGTGATCAACTCTATGTTTTTTCATGCCTCCCCTTGTACTTTATTTGACTCTTCTTAAGCTCCTCTTGAACTTCATGATGTATAATATGAATTTCCTCAATGAAATTTTGAGCCTTTTCAATAGCATTATGCCCATCAATTGCAACATCCTTCTCATAGATGAAGTCTAATGGCAATTTTGGAAAATACCCAAAGCAGGCTTCAAAAGGTGAAGTATTTGTAGAAGAGTGCTTGGCCAGGTTGTAAGTGTGTTGAATGTAATGCAATTGTTCATCCCACAACTTGGGATGCTTGCTGCAATATCCTCTCAATATATTCACAAAATTTCTGTTTTCCACCTCGGTTTGGCCATCAGTTTGTGGATGAAAATCAATACACTTTTTCAACTTTGTGTCCATCATCTTCCAAATATTGGACCAAAAATTCCCAACAAACCTAGAATCCTATCACTAACAATAGAAGTTGGCAAACCAAGATGAACCCATACATGTTGAAAATAAATTTCAACAGTAATGGTTTTCTTACATGGCATAAGTATACACATTTGACTGAATCTATCCACAACTACATAAAGATAATCATGTTTCTTTCTTGACATAAGTAGACCTCCAAAAAATTCCATGGAGACACTCTCTCATGGCCTTGATGGTATTGGTAGTGGTGTGTACAACCCAAGATTCATATTTCTTGGCTTGATTGTTGCACACATAGAACATCCTCTTATAAAACGTGACACACTATCTATCATGCGAGGGAAATAACAATACCTTTGTAGATGTGCCACTATTTTGCTTACCCCCAAGTGACCAGCAATAAGAGACGAATGAGCCTCTCTCATGACACTAAGTCTCTCTCCTTGTGGTATACACAAATTTCCGAATTGAAACAACATTTTTTTATGCAAGTGATAATCATTTTCCTCAACTTGATTCCCTTAACTTAAATTATCATACACATCTTTAAAATTAGCATCAGACACATATTGTTCTATATAACCCTCATGTACAATAGAATCATTTTTAAGAAAATTAGAAGCACTTATAATAGGCCTTGAAATCATATCAAGAAATTTATTGAAAGTACCTTTATTTTACCTTATAACCAAGTGAAATTTTTGAAGAAATCCCATCCACCTGAAATGTCAGGATTGCAAAAATTTTGTTTGCGACTGCAAGTATTGTACTAGTTGGTGATCGGTATGAATAATCATCTATTTACCCATCAAGTAGTGTTTCCAATTCTTGAAGCTTTTTACCAATGCATACAGCTCTTTGTCATATGTTGGATAATTGATTACAACACCATTGAATGTTTCAGAATGAAAATCAATAGGCTTACCATGCTACAAAAGTACTATGCCCATGGCATAATCACTAGCATTGATCCGTATCTCGAATGGTTGTCTCAAATATTGTAATGCAAGAAATAGAACTAAACTGATCTTCTCTTTTAAAGCTTCAAAAGCTTGCTACTGTTTGCCTCCCCATTGGAAGCCTTTCTTCACACTTATCAATGCATGCATAGGAGCTGATATGGAGGAAAAGTTAGCAATAAATTTTCTCCAATACTGAGCTGCGCCTAAAAAAATTCTTACCTTATGTTACTAATTTGGGTTTGGGCCAATTAACAATGGCTTCCACTTTAGAATGATCAATTCTCATTGTGCCTCCGCATACAATGTGTCCTAAATAAACCAAAGAAGTTTTTCCAAATTCACACTTAGACATCTTAAGAAATAATTGCTATTTCTTCAAAACATCAAGTACCCTCTTTACATGCAAGGCATGCTCTTCTTATGTTTTGTTGAAAATGAGTATATCATCTAAATAAAAAATCACAAATTCATCAAGAAATGGACGCAAAACATTATCCATCACATGCATGAAATTCTTCGGTGCATTACACAAACCAAATGGCATAACGAACAACTCAAAGAGTCATTGTTTTGTTTTGAATGCAGTATTCCATATGTCGCATTCTGCAATTATTACTTGATGATATCCACTTTGTAAATCTAACTTAGTGAAATAATTTGCTTCTTTTATCAAATCTAACAAATCATCTATCCTTGGGAGTGGGTATCGATTCTTTACCATTATCTTGTTTAAAGCTCTGAAGTTGACACACAAGTGCCAAGTCCCATATTTCTTTGGAATCACGACTATAGGTGAACCACATGGGGAAGTGCTTGGCCTTATGATTCCCTTGGTCTCTTTATTTCAGCCTTATCCATTATCAGCATGCAATACATGTCGATGTTTGGAAGAGGAAAATCTTGTTGAAACTGAATCTCATGTTGAATCTCTTTTTTAGGAGGCAAACTTGTTGGCTCCTGAACATCTCATGATGTGCATCAACTACATCATATAAATATGATTTCAACTTGGGATCACAATATTCAAAAGACTCATGATTAACAACAGCTTTAGGCTTAATCATTAGAAGAACAAAATTCTTACTTCAATTCACCAGCCTTTTTACATGTCCAGCATTTACCATTGCAATATTCGTCTTCTTGTAATGTTATCTAACAATGTACTTCTTGCCATATTTGAATAAATGGTATTTTTTCTCATGGAAATGGAAGATAGCTTTCCTGTCATTCAAGTAAGGACTTCCCAACACAACACCTATAATATCAAGCAGAACCACATCTAATTCAACTGTGTCAACAAAATGTGTAGTTATTGCAAAGTGCAATATACACTTCCTTGAAACTTGTAAATTTGCATCCTTACAAATCCACCCAAGTGGATATGGTTTGGATGTGGAATGGTCTCAAGATTAAGTTTCTTCACAAAGTCGTTAGAGATTAAATTCTCTTATGAACCACTGTCAAACAATGTATCAATCTTGGTATGTTTGGATATGACCCTCACATGAAATAGTTCAATTCTCTCTTCTTCATTTGGAGCTTCTATGTGACAGTTTGAAGTACTAGTACTGGGTTTTGTTTCAGTTTATTTCCCCTTCATGTTCTTCAATCCCATGGCTGTAATTTAGTTTCATCACCTGAATCTTCTCCTAGGTCATGTTGAGTTGTAGCTGCAATTTTTTGCTTCCTTTTGCTATTGTTAAATTTGGGTCTCTTTTCAGGATGTAGTTTCCAACAGTTTTTCTCTTCATGGCCTTCTCTTGAAAAAAATTTAGGTAGCGCCTTATCTAGATAGTTCTTTCATTATCTCCACTATCACCTTACCAAATTTCTCCTTCACCCAATCTGTCTTTTAGATCCTTCAATATAACCTTATATATAGTGCACCACACCACTTTTACTTTCTCTCCCTATTAATTGACATATGCATTATTTTTTCCTTTTCCTTTTGAGGTCTTCTCTTTGTTTTCCCCCTTAAAAGGCTTGTTTCTACCCTCTTGAAAAGTATTTTCCCCTCTAGCTTCTAAATGTGTAGCTTGAGCACGTACCTCATCTAGACTTGTAGGATTAAACATGAGGATAGTATGTCTAAGGTAGCTATGTAAGCCCCCTATGTACTTAAGCAAAGTATCTTAACTCTGAAAATCTACCCCTAATAAGAGAGCTCTTCTCCTAAATTCTTGGGTGTAGTCTTGTACATTTTTTCCTTTCAGTTCTCTAAAAATTTTCCAGTTCATTATGGATTTCTACATATGAGCTAATGGATAAAACCATTGTTTTATTGCAGTAATTAAATCAGTCTGTGATAGAATAATCTTACCATTTTTTTTTATCTCCTCCTTTGTCTTGGCTTCCCACCAAACAAGAGTTTCACCTTCCATCCTCAATGAAGCTAGGTGGATTTTGGTGTCATCATCATGAATGTTCTGAATTCTCAAATAAACCTCCGATTTCCTAATCCAATTATCAAGATTTTCTGCATTGACTTCACCATTAAACATTGACAATTTAAACTTAACATAAACTTTTAGAAAAGGAATTTTACCAGTGTTCTTTGACTTCTCTGACTGGTGTATTGAAGATAAAGTAGAGGATGATGATGATGAGGTTGAGAATGGTGACTTTCCACTGCCTCCATTTCCTCCATTGCCCTTCTTTGATTTGTCTTCATAATCGTGACCTCCTGAAAATCCTTGACCTTCCTTATGAAATTTGGATCCTTCTCCTTCTAGTATTTCATTCCTTTACTAATAAAAGACTCTCACCATTTTATTCATGTCAAGGAATTATTTCCTGAACACTCTTTCTTCCTCTTTGGAGTCCACCTCTTCATGGTTTTCTTATTCTCCTGGAGGCATGCTTGATACTGCTTCTGCTTCTCTTGGAGGTGGAATAGGTGGTGGAGAATGTGGAAATATTTCCCTTCTTTGTTGTGGCTCACTTTGAGAACCTCTTGCTTCCACCAATTTTAATTCTTCTCTCTTAAGCTTGAGCCTAGTAAGCATGAAAACCCTTGAAAACATTTAACAAATCCTTGCACATAAAAACACCAGAGATAAAACTCTAGCTCTGATACCAACTTGATCTGAAAGGAGTGTATTAGTTCTGCTATGCTAAGTGTCCTTTCAGTTAAATAAACATGTACAAATTGTCTCCATAAATTTTCTTAAGGTATGAGAGTTTTAACCATGAAAAATAGATGAATTATTGAACTTTAAGCATGCAAATAAGCCTTAAAAACACTAAAAAATAGTGCATAATAGAGAAAAACATTCACATATAAGTTTTACTAGTAGTCATGATGAAGCAGTTCACCTCTCCTGGGCTACATTTGCTAGTCCGGCTCCCAACGGCATGTCCCTCTTTGTCGTTATGCTCAAAATTGTAAATTAAATATGTTTTTAGGCCTCTAATGGTTGTTTTCTCTACTCCAATGGCTCGAGAATGCTCAAATTGGTTAGGTAAACTCTTGCTTCACCAAAATTAGTCGAAACTTGACCTCCCCATGCATTTTTACCAATGGCAGCTAGAAAAGCTCTACTAAATATGGAGATTGCCAATTAATTGCAGATAAATTAATGGTTAACCCCAAATTTTGGGGCGCATTCCAAATCTATCAAGCAGTTAAGTTTGGAATTAATTGTGAGTGGTGGAGTGGTCACATGCCACCCTCGCCGAATCCTCCACTAACCATTTTAAAACCTTGTTGTTAAGGTTGGAACCCCGAGTTATGTGGCTCCATAACCTGCAACATTAGCTGTCGCACTAAACGTTCCTCCACATGTGATCAATCCGTTTGCAACAAACCCACCAGATGTCGAAACCTGGAGTGGCAATGTTCCAAACTTTTGAAATTGTCGCAGCAAGTTGTAAACTCGCCATGTGAACAATCATAGAAAATCTCGTCGGCATTTTAATTTAATTTTGTGGTTAATGTGGAGGTTCCGGTCCTGGGCATATGGTCATGTGATGAGGGGGCTAGCCCTTAGGGGTTGGCCTTTCAAGCCCTCGTCGCCGAAATTGTTAAACTTTAAATACAAGTGACAACCTATAGGGGTAAGAAACACCCCATAGGCAGATTGGTAAGAAGTCTTGCATGCAGATAGGAGGTCGCAGATTCGACCCCCATCAACTCCCAAAACAATTTACCCCACTGTTGTGAGGACACGTGGCGGCCTGCGGTCTTGGCACATGTCACTCAATCATTCTTCCATCCATAAACACATCTAACGGTCCAGAATAGACTCGTACAATCATCATCCAATGGCCCAAAATATTCCATGTGGCACCACCACATTGGCTTAGAAGAAAATGGAATATTCCAAGAATATTGTACTGATTGTACCTGCAAGCTAACTGGGCATCTAGTCACCAAAATTTTTTTGTTTGGGAAAATGAACAGAACGTGATATCTTCCTCATATGACATTGGTTTTTCGAATCATTCATGGTGCCAAAATCTCAAGGAAGAGACCTTTCCAGTCACTCAGGTTCAGACCTGTTTCAAGCACTTTTGTTTTTGAGCATATGACTTGATCTCCTGATCACTGCCATATGTATTGCTCTACGTGCATCTGAAATTGTTTTTTATCTAGATCTTCTAATTGAATTTATAGCACTATTCATATTTTGTAACACATTTTCCTTCATTTTTTTATCTTTTGTTGATTTTCGAAGACCCAATAAAGTCGTAGCTTCTTTTAATATCCTTAATGTTAAGATACCTTTCAACAATTGGGCTTGAAATGCCACAATTTCCTTTATGAAGAACAAATCAAAAATGTGATTAACATGATATCATATAACATGGTCAGCTCTTTGAGTGTCAACACTTTCTAACATCTCATCATCGATATTGATTTCATCTGTACATATTTGAATTAATAGTACATAATAAGTTTACATATTCAATAAATAACTAAATTGATAAATATGTATAATTTCAATAGTACATGCATGTGTTCAACACACACATATATATACATACCTAGTGATTCAATTTCTTCACTTGAATTTCTTTCAACATTTTCACCATCTTCAATCATTGGTTCAATATTTCTTTTACTTTCTCTTGAAAAATTTTCTATCTCATCATCAATGTTTTGAGGAATATCTCTCTCTGTTTACATTGCAAAATATTTTTCAAATTATTTCATCAAATAAAAATTAAGCTTCACAATTTACACTAGAAAAATTTTAATATCAAATTTATAATATTTACATGTACATACCTGCTTCAACTTCTAGTTGAGGTTGATTTTCCCTTTCAATATTCGAGCATTCTTCTCTATTTTTTTTCGATATTCTCTCCCCTGTTTTGTATGTTCCTCAAGGTCTCTTGTTTGGTCATATTTTCTCTTGCAATTCCTTCGATTTCCCATGATAATTGAGTATGAAGTTCAAAAAACATCCCTCAAAAATTTAGACAAAAACTCAATTAAAAAAAGCATCACAAAAGGTTTAATTTAAAAAAAAAAAAAAAAACTCATTTTAAAAATTTGCACAAAAGACATACTTCAATACAAAACACTTACTTTAAAAAATCCGAGAAAAAATGTCATCTATAAATGAAATGAAGCTCAAAATATTTCCTTCCAAGTCCTGCAAAAAAAAAACATTTAAAAAGTTAGGGAAAAACTTATTTTAAAAAATCATTATAAAAGATTTACTTCAACCCAAAACACGTCCTATAAAAAAATGTCACTTCAAAAAATACCTCCAAAAAATGTCCATTGAAAATTAAGCCCAAATTCTTAAAAATGTCACTTTAAAAAATACCTCCAAAAAATGTCCTTTGAAAATTAAGTCCATAAACCTCTAAAACAAATGTCTCTAAAAACAAAATACCTCTAAACAATTTCCTTTGAAAATTGAACCCAAAAAGGCTCTAAAAAAAATATCACTTTAAAAAATACCTCCAAAAACTTTCCTTTGGATATTAGGCCTAAAAAGAGTCCTTTCGAAATTAAGCCCAGAAAAAGTCCAAAAAATGTCTTTTGAAAATTAAGCCCAAAAAACTCTAAAAACAAAATACCTACAAAAAAAATGTTCTTTGAAAATTAACCCCAAAACCTCTAAAAATAAAATACCTTCAAAATAATGTCCTTTGAAAATTAAGCCCAAAAAACATCCAAAAAACGTATCACATAACTCCAAAAATGTCCTTTGAATGTTCAGCCAAAAAGAGCCCTTTGAAAATTAAGCCCAAAAAAAATCGTTCACAAAATCAGGCAAAATGAAGAAATGTGTGAATTGCGAAAATAATGAATCCGTTTATGCCTATTTATGTTGCCGCGAAATGTTATTTTTTGGAGGGGCTTCATTGAATTTTCCGGTCGACATAAATTCAATTAAAAGTTCGGCTGAACTTTTGTAAAAACTTCGGCCAAAATTTTTGTGCCATTAGACTTGACGGGTCATCGGGACAAAAAACAATTCAGACGAACTAACACATCTACAATTACACAGAGCCAAGCTCTGAACACATTTCTTCAACTTTTTACTCATTAAAATCTGTGAAAATTTATGAATTAACTGTCAAAACCAATACAAGCATTTGCAAAATTCAATCTACTTTCAGAAAATATAACTTTGATAGAATTTCATAAATATTTACTAGTTTTAATTGATTTTGTAATAAAATGGTGTAAACAATTTCTAAAGGTCATTATGATTCAGCGAAATCAATATTTTGTATATTCCAAAATACACTGTAAAAAAATTGAAAAAATTATGGTGCATTACATTGGTCTGTCGTCTGTAATGGGTAGTTTTTAGAATTTTATTTTATAACTTATATGTTTACAAATTTTGTGCGATCTGAAACATATTCAAAATATGTAGTTTTTTCATATTGGATCAGCTCAAAAAAATCTGGTAATTATGATATGCATCATTTGGTTTCGTAAATATAATGAAAACGAAGTAGACACTGTCTAGATTATTGTAACACATTGTGTTTCTCAAAAACACAAAGTTTTCAAAGAATACACCAACGCTTTAGAACATGACTTTTTATGAATTCTTTATTGTTAAAGGACACACACTCAAAGAAATGTTAAGTTTACATATCAAATGCGTATAAAAAAACAAAAAAGAAAAAAAATAGAAAGCTAATATAATTTTTGACAACTTTTATTTTTATCGTAAAATGAAATTCTAAACAAAAAAATTATTTTGCCTTGCAGAAAGTTGAAGAACAGAAAAAAAATGATATTTTTTTTCTCAAAAAAGGGCAAAAAGTGTAACCCAACTTCGCATTTTCATAATAGTTTATAATTAATTTTTATATTTTACATTTTAGTATAAAGGAGATGTGTAATTTATTTGATTATTAGTATGGAGTTGACAAATGAAATTAAAAAAATAAAAATAAAAATAAAAATAAATAAATAAAAAATTAATAACAAAAAAAACACACACGTGTTGGGAAAAATACTAAAGGGGGGGGGAGTAATCAATATTTAAAAAACACTTAGAATTTTACTTTCCTTTTATGAATTCTGTACGCAACTTGACTGAAGCCAACTAGTGTATGTACGCAACGGTTTTTAAGGAAACCTTGGTATACCCATTAAACTGATAATTCAGATAAATAATCATTTGTTTAACTTAAGCCAGTGCATCATTGATTCATCAGACTATTAATAAGTAGTAAATATGTGCAGTAAGAACATAGTAAACCATCACACATAAGAAACACACATGAACACCAAGATTTAAGGTGGAAACCCAATGTGGGAGAAAACCAACACTTCTGTGGTCTCTCTCTTCAAACTTATTATTATTAAAAACTTCTTATATTATTTTACTATTGCAGACTGATACCAGCACACAGGCACCCACCTGCTAAAGGCTACACCCTTCACTTGTTCTCCAACTCCTATTGGAAGGGAGATCCAACCCCTTGATCTCGTTTACCAGCACCCACTGAAAGGGGATATGACCCCCTGATCTGATCACCAGCTACCACTAGCAGGAAGCTTCGACTTCCACTGAAGGTGTTGATCAGTGGTTGTCATTGATGTCAACCTAAGTAGCACCAAGGGCTACCCCGGTCTTGCATGGGAATTTTGACCTTCTAAATTACTATATTCCAAGTCAAGGATAATTTTGATGGTTTCTAATTTTTTAGATGTTTCTGTTGATATATGGCACGTAACGTAATTCTTCATGGTTTGAGAAATATTCATGTTTGAAGTTAGTAACCAAAATTAGTGGGCTAAAACCCCATGGGGTTGTGGCATGACACTAATAATTGGTTGTGGTCATTGAACAGTCAATAATTAATAATTTTTAAGCTCCTAAAATCCCTCCAAAGTTCACTTATTGAAGACCCTCTCAACCTAAGAATTTATATAACTTGTGATCCTCATATCCTCCTCATGTAGGGATTTCGCTACTGGAAACAGGTCATCATGGAATATTTGCTATAAAAAATTTTATACGAAGGTTCAGAAGTTGAAATTGTTATCATGTGAAGCTGAAATCCTGAGGAAGCTCGTGTAAAAATTTCAAATCATGAGTCACAATATGTTAAAAGATATAATATGTGCATGTTAGGGTTTTTGCAGGCTCCTCAGCTTCATCTCAAAGAGGTGACCTTGGGAAAATCGTCATATCTCTCTCTCTGAGTCTCAGATTGGAATTATGTAAAAAGTGGCAGATATTTCACGGACTATAGTTTTTTGTGTATCAATTTCAAATCCGAATGAGGAAACAGTGACATGTGGCACATCGTAAAAGCTCACACTATTGAACCAATCCATAATTAGGTCATTGTGAGAGATTGGGCATGAATTTTCCTTGAAGAATCCAAATTGGGTCAAACCTATGGCATTTTAAATAAGACTCAGTGGACTACTACAGGACCAAAAATCACATATTTTGGATCCAAAATAACAAAGATACACCAAATTCAATATTGAGCTCCTAGAAGGCAATAAAAATCTAGATCATGTGTTTTCAAGGGCTGCAAAGGACCAGACTTTCTAAGGTAGCAAAGAAAAGAAAGGTGCAGAATAGGTAAGCTCCAGGTAAGCATATTCTGTATATGCATGTCAATCTCTTAATTTCATTAGGTTCTTTGTATTCTAATTTGTTATTTTTTTGTTTAGCATTCACATATGCTCTGTAGGATGAGGTAATTTTTTCTATTATCATGTCATGGGTATTTCCTTGAATACCTTTTGCAGGTATTATATATTCATCAAGATAGGACTCAGTGCTTGATCTAATGTTTTGAAGAGTGAGAAAGGTTAGCATGACAAGAGCAGAAATCAAGGTAAAGAAAAATAGCAAGAACTTCAGCACATGAAGTCTTCACGTGGGCAGCACTGCATATTGTCATTGTAAAGGTATCATTATACTGAGTAATTGTAAAAGCATCATTCTAAAATTTTTATAAGTGTCTATCTGCCAAGAATGGAAGAGGCAATGTCGAGAGGTCTAGGATCATCATTAGGTATTTGTGTCATAGTTCGGGTTATTGTCTAGTGTGTCTTCTTCTTCTACATCATTCTATATCACTGTAAAGTGAACCATTTTGCTTGGTGCAGGAGTCCATTCTTATTTTATTCTTCTATAAGGTGGTATGGCGATGTTAGGTTAGTGTGTGAAGTCACCAACATGTTCAAGCCTATGAAAAATTCAGGGTGGTAGGGTGCTGCTAGGGTGAGTTGTAGCTCATTGGGTGTTGGGGCATCCCTTCAGTTGACTACTGAAGAATATCGGGTGTTGGAGTGTCCATCTAGTGGGAGCTGGAGAAGAATGATTTTCTAGATTCTAGAAAGTTGGAAATTTCCTTTCAATTGGTGTTGAATATTAAAGAATTATTAGAAAAGCATTCAGGTGGTTTTTGTCCCGGAGGGGATTTCCACCTTTCTTTACTGCTATCATTGTACAAATGCTGATAATAATTGAAGATTAACTAATGCTCTGAGATATTAATAATAATAATAATAATAGAAAGGAATATTGATTCACCCCCCATCTCAGTATTTCCAACAATTGGAATTATATCTTTGTTCCTTTAATAAAAGTTTAACATTTGTAAGGAGGTCATGGAGCATACGAAGAATGGTGTACCTCTATTCAATGAAAATAACTGTGCACTTTGGAAAG
Source organism: Pinus albicaulis (assembly GCA_034641835.2). Lineage (NCBI taxonomy): Eukaryota > Viridiplantae > Streptophyta > Pinopsida > Pinales > Pinaceae > Pinus > Pinus albicaulis. Next base: position 3,650,299 of record CM076575.1, on the reverse strand, counting down.
GAAGAGTGGAGGTCTATCTCTTGGCGCAATGTTATGAAGAATGGGACACTGTTCAAAATTATTTATGCCAATCACAAATGAACAAGGTAAGAATAATTTGGTAAATGATGAAAAAGAAAAGAATATTATTATCAGTGGACTTAATGAATATGCTTATCATAAGGTTTTGGGTTGTAAAACCACCAAAAATGTATGGGACAAGCTTGAGAATATATATGCAGGTGACTCAAATGTCAAAGAAGCAAAGATTCAAATCTACAGAGAAAAAATTGAGCAACTCAAAATGAAAGAAGATGGCAACATTTTTGCATACTTCCAACACGTTGATGAAATAACCAACACTCTGGAAGGATTAGGAGAGCCTGTTGATGAGAATACTATTATACAAAATATTTTTAGAATGTTACCAGGGAGATTCAACCCAAAGGTATCAGTCTTAGAATAAAGTGAAAATATGGACAAACTCAGCAGAGAGGAATTACGTGGAGTTCTCATAGCATATGAAGTGAGACTTGATGAAGAAGGGGGTACTTCACATCTAGAAACTATGTTCATTGCATCTAATAAAACCAATAAGGAGAAACAACCTTCAAAGGAAAATACCTTCACCTGCAAGTGTGAAGAAAAGGAAGATGATGAATAAGGTCTTTCAGATGGAAAATATGCTTACTTTACGAGAAAAATAAAAATTGGTAAGGGAAAATTCAAAGGTAAACGTACATCGATATGTTTCGGTTGTGGTGAGGCTGGAATTTCGGAGCAAAATTTCTGAAAATAAGTAATGGAAACTCAAAAACAAATAAAGGCTTTAAGAAATTAAACAAGCAAGGGAAAAATAAAAGGATTCAAAAGGAACTTTCTCTCTAAAGAAGATATCTCATCATCCGATGAAGACAGTGACAGCGAAGAAGAAGCCGATGAGAGAGTATTGTTTATGGCCAAGCATAATAAACAAGAGGTATCAGAAAATGAAGAAGAAGGGTTGACCATAGAATAATTTTTTAAGGAGGTAATCAGGCTTATAAAAGAGCTCAAGGCTGAGAAGTTTTGTTCTAATACTCCTGAAGAACAAGTTCAAGGTCTCAAAATTGAAGTTTAAGAACACAAATGTATTGAAGAGTCACTTCAAAATAATTTGGAAAAGATAAACCAAGAAAGGGAAGCATTAGAAGCCAAATTAGTCTCACTACATAAGGAAGTGAAGAAGGGAAAAATTGTCTAAAACTATGCCAACAACTGAAGGGCATTGGAAAAACTCATCAACAATCAACGATCTTACAATGGAAAAACTGGCCTTAGTTACAAAGAAGGAGAAGCGAGACCTTCTACAACAAAATACAATGAACCTAAGAGATCTGACATGCATGTATACTTCATTGGACAAGATTCGCAAGAACAACCTTGGAAGACAATTCCTCGACAAAGGTTTCCATCTAGGTACCAACATATTTTTCATGGCTATTTTTATTCATGTGGAAAATTTGGTCATAAAGCTGCAGAATGTCGCACGTACCCTAGGAACCAATACAATTTTAGTAGATCTGTCAAATATGAACCTCCCAGGGCTCAAAAAAATATCAATAGATTCGAAAATTTAAGAAATAATATGGAAGGTTACAAATGTCAAAAATTTGGAAACATAACCAGAGACAGCAGAATTAAAAATCCTCCAGAAGAATCTTTGAACCCACAGAACTGACGAACATGGAAGAAGAAGAAAACTGATAATTGTGCTCTCGCTCTCAAGTCTTAAAACAACAAAGATGTGTGGTATGTTGATAGCGGTTTCTCAACGCATATGACTAGAGATAGAAAGAAATTTGTATCTTTGAAAGAGAAGAAGGATGGAACCATATCCTTTGGAAATAATGGATCTTCAAATGTTATAGGATCAGGTACCGTCACTCTCGGAAGCAAATATGTTCTAACCAAGAATGTTCTATTGGTTGAAATCATGAATCACAATCTACTCAGTGTTGGAAAAATGTGTGATCAAGGACACAAAATTCTATTCAACTCCACAAAATGTGAAATTAGGAAAGGCAGGTATGGTAAAATTGTGGCTACAACAAGTCGACCTTCAAACGACATATATTTTCTAGATGAAGAAACTAAAACATGTCTACTAGCTAAAGAATATGAAACCTAGTTATGACACAAATGAATGAGTAGCAAAAAAATTAACAATATTGTCAGGATAAGAAAAAATGAAGCAGTACGATAAATTTCGAACATCTCAAAACCTTCCAACACAATATGTGAGGCCTGTCAGTAGGACAAGAAGATAAAAGTCAAATCTAAAACAAAATAACACTTTGCATCACATCCATTGGAATTGATACACACTGATCTATGTGGTCCTGTGAGAAAAAAAGGCTTAGATGGAGAATTATATTTCATGTTAATGATAGATGACTATACCAGGATAACAACCGTCAGCTTCCTAAGGAAAAAATCTAAAGCATTTGAGTGCTTTAAGATCTACAAGGAGTTGGTCGAAAATGAAACTGATTTGAAAATAAAGTGTCTAAGATCAAATAATGGTGGAGAATTCACTTCCAAATTGTTTCATCAATACTGTGATGAAAATGGAATAAAAAGACAATTTTCAATAGCACGAACACCTCAGCAAAATCAAGTTGCTGAAAGAAAGAACAAAACTGTACAGGAAATGGGTAGAAGAATTTTGAAGGACTCAAAATTGGACGAAAAATTATGGGTTCAAGCATTTGATACAACAGTCTTCATGATAAACCAAATTATTCTCATAAATAATTGCAAGACCCCATATGAATTATGTAAAGGAAAACTGGGTAATGTAAAATATTTCAGAAACTTCGGAAGCAAATGTTATATCAAAAGATAATATCAAAATTTGGGTAAGTTTGAATCACATGTTGATGAAGATATATTTATTGGTTACTCACACAAAAGGAAGGCCTATAAATGCTATAATCTAAGAATAAAATAGATAGTGGAGAGCATAAATGTTACATTTGACGAAGATGGTGTTATAATGAATAATGATGAGGATCTAGAATCTTTTAAATTTGAGACAGAGGCTGAAAAAGACACAGAGAAAATTCTAGAACAAGAAGCAACTATCAACCAAGAAGAAGTAAATAATGATCATTAAGATATACTGGAACAACAAAAAGAAGCTCCTCCAAAGAGAACAAAAGAATGGATTTAAAATAACCATCCATCAAATCAAATCATTGGCGACATAAATGAAGGTAAATAGCTTCCTTCATCACAACAAGCTCACATTGATTTTCTAGCAACCTTTGAGCCTAGTAGTTTTGAGGAAGCCAGCCAGAATGAACATTGGATAGCATATATGAATGAAGAATTGGATCAAATCGAGAATAATAAGACCTGGTAATTAGTTCTACAGCTAAAATATAAAAGTTTCATTGGGACTAAATGGGTGTTCAGGAACAAACTGAATGAAGATGGACAGGCTACGAGAAACAAAGCAAGATTGGTTTGCAAAGGCTATGCACAAGCGTAAGGAATTGATTTTGATGAAACATTTGCACCAGTTTCCAGAATGGAAGCCATCTGAATGTTTCTCACCTATGCATGTTCACGATAAATCAAAGTCTACCAAATGGATATTAATTCAACATTTCTAAATGGAGAATTAGAAGAAGAAACAAAGCAAGATTGGTTTGAAAAGGCTATGCACAAGCGTAAGGAATTGATTTCGATGAAACATTTGCACCAATTTCCAGAATGGAAGCCATCTGAATGTTTCTCACCTATGCATGTTCAAGATAAATCAAAGTCTACCAAATGGATATTAATTCAACATTTCTAAATGGAGAATTAGAAGAAGAAGTTTACATCGAACAACCTTAAGGTTTTCTACTATCAGAAAAAGAAGACAATGTTTGCAGGTTAAATGAGGCTCTATATGGTCTCAAGCAGGCTCCCAGAGCATGGTATGCTCATCTTGATGGATATATACATCAACAAGGGTTCAATAAAGGTACTGCTAATAGAAATATTTATGTAAAAATAGATAAAGATAATTTAACAATCGTTGAGGTATATGTGGTTGATATAATATTTGGTAGAAATGATGATCGACTAAGTAAGAACTTTGCTACAAATATGCAAACTGAGTTTGAGATGTCTTTACTTGGTGAGCTGACATACTTCTTACGGCTTCAAATATCTCAGCAAGAGAAATGAATATTTATATGTCAAGCCAAGTACATCAAGTAAATGCTCAAGAAATTCAAAATGGAAGATTGAAAACCCGTCCTTTCTCCAATGGTAACAGGTTGAAAATTGAGCATAGATGACTCATCTAAGGATGTGGATCAGAGGTTGTAAAGATCTATGATTGGTAGTATTTTATATGTAATAGCCTCCCAACCAGATGTTATGCAATTTGTTGGACAAGTAGCAATATTCCAAGCAGCACCAAAATAATCACATATTATTGTCATCAAAATAATTCTTCGATATCTAAAGGGCACATCAGAATATGTCTTGTGGTATCCCAAGGGTAACAATATCATTACTGAAGCCTTTAAAAATGTAGATTGGGTAAGAAGAATTCATGATCATAAGAGTAATAGTGGAGAAATATTCTATCTAGGTGGTTGTCTCGTATCATGGTTGAGAAAAAATCAAACCTCAATCTCGTTATCTACAGCGAAAGTAGAATACATTGTAGTGGCAGCTTGTTGTACTCAAGTCCTTTGGATGAAACAAACTTCGCAAGATATTCAAGCATAATTCAATGATCCTATTCCCATATTTTGTGATAACACCAGTGTCATCAATATCTCCAAGAATCCTATCATGCATTAAAAAAAAACACATTCCGATAAAATAAAAAAAGTTATAGTGAAAATTCCGTGATGGTCAGTTTCAAGTAGCGAAATCCCTCCATGAGGAGGATATACAGATCACAATTTATATAAATTCTTAGGTTGAGAGGTTCTTAAAAAAGTGAACGTGGGAGGAATTTTAGGAGCTTAAAAATTATTATCTATTGATTGTTCATTGACCACAACCAATTATTAGTGTCATGCCATAACCCCATGGGGTTTTAGCACACTAATTGGGGTTACTAACTTCAAACATGAATATCTCTCAAATTGTGAAGAATTACGTAGCATGCCATATATAAACAGAAACATCTCAAAAATTATAAACCATCAAAAATATCCTTCACTCAGAATATAGTAATTTGGTAGGTCAAAATTCCCATGCAAGATCATGGTAGCCCTTGGTGTTTCTTGGGTTGACATCAATGACAAACACTAATAAAAAATATCCCACTTTGGCATTGTTGGCAACATAAGTACTCCCCATGCTATCATGACACCTCTTCCTACAAAATTCTCTCCTGCTTTGACATCAATGGAAAAGGGTAACTCCCCCTAACACATAACCATCCTGCGGACCTGTAGACACTTCCGCTCTCCCTTTATATTATGAATAAGGAAAATATAATGAGAACTTGGGAGAATCCCAATATTCTAGCAAAGACATTCAAATGCTTCACGAGGTAAATTTTTAGTGAAGATATCAGCGATTTGTTCTTTTGTACCAACATATTCAAGTTTGATATTATTTTCAGCAACTTCTTCTTTAACAAAATGAGATAAGAAGGTTCATATGATGAAATGTTTATCAGGCAAAGTAGATATGATCTGTAGAAGTTAGGGTTTTTGCAGGGTCCTGAACTTCATCTAAAAGAGGTGACTTTGGGAAAATCATCATAACTCTCTCTCTGAGTATCGGATTGGAATTCTGTAGAAAGTTGTGGATAGCGAATGGACTGTAGTTTTTGTTATATCAATTTTAGAGTTGAATGAGGAAATAGGGACACGTGGTACTACATACAAGTTCGCTCTACTGAACCAGTCCATAATTAGGTCATTGTGAGAGATTGGGATAAATTTTTCTTTAAGAATCCAAATTGGGTTAGACCTGTGGAGTTGGAAAGAAGACTGAGAGGACTACTACAGTATTGAAAATAAAATATTGGGGATATGAGATAATAGATATACACCAGATTCAATATCGAGCTCCTAGAAGGCAAGAAAAATCTATATCATGTGTTGTCAAGGGCTGCAAAGGACCAAACTTTATAGGGTAGCAAAGCAAAGCAAGGTGCAACATAGGTAAGCTCCACATAAGTATATTATATATATGCATGTTCATATATTAATTTCATTAGGTTATTTGTATTCTAATTTGTTTTTTTTGTTTAGCACTGTCATATGCTCTATTTTGGTATTATCATGTCATGGGTATTTCCTTGAATACCTTTTGCAGGTATTATATATTCATCAAGATAAGCCTCAATACATGATCTAATATTCTGAAGAGTGAGAAAGGGTAGCATGACAAAAACAACAATCAAGGTGCATAACAACAACAATAAATTCACCACATGAAGTTTTCACATGGGAAGCACTGGATACAGTCATTGTAAGGGTATCATGGTACTGAGTCATTGTATAAGCATCATTGTAAAATTTGTACAAGTGTCTATCTACCAAGAATTGAAGAGGCAATGTCTGGAGGTCTTGGATCATCATTAGGTATTTGTGTCATAGTTGGGGTTATGGTCTATTGTGTCCTCTTCTTCTACATCATTCTATATCATTGTAAAGTGGACCATTTTCCTTGGTACTAGATTCCATTCTTCTTTTATTCTTCTATAGGGTGCTAAGCTAGTGCTAGGTTGGTGCATGAAGTCACTAATAGGTTCAAGCTTGTGAAAAATTCAGGGTGGTAGGGTGGTGCTAGGGTGAGTTGTAGCTCATTGGGTGTTGGGGCATCCATTTAGTTGACTTCTGAAGAATCTCAGGCATTGGAGCATCCATCCAGTGGGAGTCGGAGAATAATTGTTTTCTAGATTCTAGGAAGTTGGAGTTTTCAATTGGAGTTGAATATTAAATAATTATTAGAAAACCATTCAGGTGGTTTTTGTACCGGAGGGGGTTTTGACCTTAAAAATTGTCTGCATTTGTGTTCCTTTTGTTTACTGCTATCATTGTACAAACACTAATAATAATTGAAGATTAACTAATGCTCTGAAATATTAATAATAATACTAATTGAAAGGAATACCGATTCAACCCCCTATCAGTATTTCCAATAGAATGCTCCAACTCTTAGCACCATTTATGGACCATGTTTCATAAAATTTTGCATTGGATCCACCTACTTCAATACATCATAATTTGTAGGCTAATTTTTATCAAATTTTCATACTGAACCCACTAAATCATTTAAACCCAATATCAAAAATGAAATTGATCATTGTACCCAAAAAATTCAACCAATCACTAAAAATAACCAGTGAACCAATCAATCACTGAACCAACCAATTACTGAAGAAAAACATCACTTAACTAATCACCAACTTAAATCAAACAAAAATGTGAGATCATTGTAACCAAAATATCATAACTGAACCCAAAATACTGCATCAACATACTGAATCAATTGCAGCCCTGATCATTCATAGAACAAAATATATACACTACTTCACTTAATTTAACCCACGTGTATACACGCCTTTCTGAAAATAAACCTGTGTACAGATCTTAACCTACCAAGTTCTAGCAAACTATTAATGTGAATCAGAAACTGAATTTCACACAAACATATTGGAGTATTCTATTATATTACAGATCTCTGAAACCCCATATAGATATCTATGTCATGGATATTCTTCAACCAATTAACACTCAATCAATTCAACTTCAAACTTTGCTACTAAACCCAGATTAGCATGAACACATCATTGACAGGCAATAGAAATATAGCAGCAATGATCAAATTTATCAGAGATATTATTTAGTAGAAACCCTACTTTATGTATGTTCCTTTTATTAATAAATCCCACATGTATACTTGCTTTCACAAAGACCAACCTACGTTCATATTTGCAAATGTTTACCTATAATTTCACAACACTTCAGAACTTCAGATAGGCCTAGGTCATAATATTAAAAGAGAAAAAACATGCATCAATGAATAAAAGCATGCAAAATTCATATTTAGTGGGGTGCATGCAACCTACATCGACAGGTTATGATTATCATATTGGGTCTTTATTTCTTTGTATAAAGGCTTTCAAAATGTTTCATTCAATTGGTAATTTTTGTCTATCAAGAATCCAAGATAATTTGGAAAAAGATCCTACATATTTACAGAAGTTTGTCATAAACGAGAATTGGGCCACTATAAAACACTGCAATTTCATGCCTGCAAGACTTCTTTTCAAAACATGGAGAGTGTTTTCCAAATAGAGATACTATACATATTCCAGATAATTTCTCAAGATGAGAAATCTACAACTTATACAAGATGGGGGTTTGCAGTACATGTGCTTCTCTAAAATAAAAAAGGGATAAATGTCAAGGAGCAGAAAGAGGTAAGAATTCATAACATCATTCTTTAAAATTATATAGTGATCAACTATGAAAATTTATTTATTAATAGGTTTATTTTATGTTATGTGTAGATTCCATTGTCAAAGCACTTCAAGATAATTTCGAACAAAAAACAAGTGAAAGGAAAAACATGTACAAGCATCGAAAGAAGTGTTATGATATTCCAAATAAATATTTTGGTTTGATAATTGTTGGTATGGACCAGAAGAAAACACTTCTACCACATTTTGTTCGCACACCCAAAAAATTGCAGGAGGAAAATTTTATCCAGTTTCACTTGGTCAATTGTATGGTCTTCAATGGGAAAATGTCGCCACTTTTTTACATCAGAGTTCCAAATATTCATAATGATGGAAATCTAACAATAACCATAATTCATGATGTGATTTCTCATTGGCGTTGTAATCTTCCTAAAATTTTGTATCTATAATTAGACAACACTTGTCGTGAAAACAAAAATCAGAGTATTTTTCGATATCTAAACATGCTTACTGAATTGAGAATTTTTAATAAGGTAAAGGTTGGTTTCCTTCTTTTTGGGCACACTCATGATCATACTGATCAAATGTTCAGTTGTTTTTCAGTAACATTGAGGAGGAAGGATGTTGGGAGCTATCCATCATTAATTGAATATATTAAGAAATCATATATGCAAAGCCTATTTTTCATGTGTTAGAAGAAACTGTTGACATGCGAACGTTTATTTTCTGACAGAAACAAGTCTGAATTTCAGACCCCTAAGGAGAGATGGTTAACTATAGCCGTGGCTCTGTCAACATTTCCCTTTCTTTTACCCCACGTGACTCTTTTATTTTCTTTTTAATTTATTTATCAATTTAAAAGAAATTGACAAATAAATATTTTCACAACTTTTGAATTCTCAACGTATTTTCCAAACTTTTATTCCACCACTGAACCTTGGACTAAGGTTACAACCCTTTGCACTTATACACATTCAATCGTGGGAATTCAAATTATCTATGTGCGTCATGTCTTATAACAAATGTTTAAACTTTCAAAAATTCGTATTAATACCGACACTCTGTTTTAAACCTATGACTGTATAATAAACCTTTGGCTCTGGGCCCCACTTCTATGAAAAATAGCCAATAAAATTCTCATACCGTACCTGGTTATCTTTCGTGTATCTTTACCAACCGACCACCGTCCGATGGCTCCTTCCCAGATCAATGGAAAACCACGATATCACTCAGCATCCTTGGTCGAACGATAACGTGCGATGGCGCGCATTGAAAGGAAGTTTTGGGCTTCCGTCATGTGCCATGCATTGAGGGCTCTATGGAATCACTCCCCAACCAGGAAATACCGCTTACTCACCAAAAGCGGTGCGATATGGGCAACCTGGGTTTGAAAATCCACTCACGGTTTTGGTATAGTGGTTAATCGAGGTTCACGTCGGTTTTGCATTCTCCTTTGTATGCCTCAACTCAAGTTCGCAACTCAGGTTTATTTCAATAAAGGTTGATCCGATAATTCGGAGGGGAATTTCATAGTAATACAAACAGAGGACTACGTTGGAAATTAACTCGCAGCGTTTATCCAAACCATTCACAGGAAAAATAGACAGAGAAATGCGAAATTATGCAATCACCACCCCAATGATTCCACACAGAACCCGTGTACAATCGCCTCACAATTAAAAAATTTCTTCACATATAAAGGTCCGAGTCAATTCAATGGCAATAAGCTTTAAATAATTTAACTGGAAACAATTGTTAACACCCAGAGTTTTTATTGCAGAAATCTCTTTTTTTCCTCCTCTCTTCTCCCCCCAATACATCCGAGGGATACAATTTATATACATTAAAATGTGCCTCTTTGGTTCCTCTGTGAGGACCGTTTTAGGAAATCAAAAGCCTAATTACAATAATCCAACTAACAGAAAAATGACAGATGGATCGAATCTAACTGTTCGACTTCTATAAATTATAACTAATCTAAATGAAACAGTCAGCTGAGGTATTGACACCTAGCTGTTACAATTCTATGATTTCAAAACCTCCTAGCCACAACATGTGGACAAATCCTCCTACATTGTTGGCTAGTGTCTAATGCCCCTACATCAGACTCCCGAGGGAAATTTTCTTCATGGGCTCGTGTCCATGATCTCTTCCACTGATCTGCCTATCTTATGCAACATTCCTTCAGTCATCCAAGTGGCATATTCCTCTGGCTTATCCTTCCATTTGATTAAGTACTGAAATTACTCTTGTCCTCTGGTCTTCCTGAACACTTTCTCGTCCAATATCTTCTCTGGTTGCAATGGTTGTGCTGGAGGTAGCTGCTCTTTCCACTCAATTTGTCCCTTGTCTGCTGATCTTTCTTTTGCACCATCATCTTCATACTTGTAAAAATCTGCAACATTAAAATGGGAGATATTCCAATATTAGGTGGAAATTCAATCTCATAAGAATTTGTAGAAAACTTTCTAAGTATCTTGCATGGCCCAATCTTTTTGAACTTCAATTTGTTATACTTCTTCTTTGGGAATCTCTCCTTTCTTAAGTGTGCCAAAACCAAATCTCCTACTTCAAAATGAACTTATTTTCTTCACAAGTCTACTCTACTTTTGTATCTAATGTTGCTGCCTTGTATTTTTTGTTTCACTTGTTCATGTATGGCCTGGATCTCTGAAGAAAATTCCTCACCATCTGCACTCCTTAGCTCTGCCTTTCCCAGATTTCTTAACTCTGATATTCCTCTGGGGTGCATTTGATAAACAATGTGGAATGGACTCTGCCCTGTGCTTCTGTTTGGTGATTCATTATATGCATATTCTGCCTGGGGAAAAATATGATCCCACTGCTTGGGATGCTCTCCTGAAAGACTTCTCAACAAATTTCCCAGACTCCTATTCACTACCTCAGTTTGTCCTTCAGTCTGAGGATGATAAGCTGAGCTGAAACTCAGTTTGGTACCAAGTTTCTTCCACAATGTCCTCCAAAAATGACCCACAAATCTGGTGTCTCTGTCTGAAACAGTACTCTTGGGCAACCCATGCAATCTAACAAATTCATTGAAAAACAAGTTAGCAACATGGGTGGCATCACTAGTTTTATAGCATGGAATAAAATGTGCCATTTTGGAGAATCTGTCCACTACAAGAAAGACTGCATCATTCCCTCTCTGAGTCTTGGGCAATCCTAGAACAAAATCCATACTCACCATGTCCCAAGGCCTGTCTGGAATAGGCAAGGGAGTGTAAAATCCTGCATTCTGGCTCCTTCCTTTAGCATATTGACATATTTTTCAATTATTCACAAAATTTTCCACTTCTGTTCTCATCCTGGGCCAGTAATAGAAGTGAATCAGCTTCTCATAGGTTTTATCAGTACCAAAGTGTCTAGCAAGTTCAACACTATGCTTCTCTTTGATCAAATTTTCCCTCATGGAACATCTTGGTACACACAGTTGGCTTCTTCTGAATAGCAAGTCCTCCTGCAAGAAATAATCCAGCCACTGGCTTCTATCTGTCAAAATAGGGTTACTACATGCCTCAAATGCTTCCTTAAAATCTGGATCTGTTTTATACAATTCCTTGAGAAAATCAAATCCTACAACTTCAAAATTAGTTTCTTGAACAAGCATGTGCCTCCTACTCAAAGCATCAGCTACTTTATTGGCTTGGCCACTTAGATGTTTCAAAACAAAATTAAAACCTTGGAGATACTCAACCCATTTGGCATGCTTATATTTCAACTTGGGCTGTTGTACAATATACTGCAAAGCATGATTGTCAGAATATAATACAAATTCCCTGGACATCAAATAATGTCTCCACTTCTTCAGTGCCTGAACAATTGCATAGAATTACTTCTCATAAGAGGAATAATTTCTTCTGGTGTCATTCAAATTTTCACTGAAATATGCCACAGGCCTATCATCCTAACTCAACACAGCTCCAATGGCCTCTCCACTAGCATCACACTTCACTTGAAATGGTTTAGTAAAATCAGGCAGGATCAAAACAGGCTTCTTCGTTATCTTTTGCTTCAAAACTTTAAAGTTTCTTTCTGCTTCAGCAGTCCACTTAAATGGTTGTTTTCTCTTCTTTATTGTCTCAATTATGGGTGCATTAATCTTACTGAAGTTTCTTATAAACTTTCTGTAAAAACTGGCAAGTCCATGGAAACTTCTTACCTCAAAAACATTCTTGGGTGAAGGCCACTCCACAATTTCCTTAACCTTTTCTGGGTCCATCTTCAATCCTTCTGCAGAGACAAAAAAACCCAAATACACCAACTCTTCCTTCATGAATGAGCATTTCTTTAAGTTTATCAGTAGTTTCTCTTGGTGCAGCTTTTTCAAGACATGATTAAGATGCCTTAAATGTTCTTCTTTAGTTATGCTGAAAACTAATATATCATCCAGATACACTATCACAAATTTACCAATGAATTATTTCAATACTTCATTCATAAGTCTCATAAAAGTGCTAGGTGCATTTGAAAACCCAAAAGGCATTACCATCCATTCATATAGCCCTTCATTTGTTTTAAAGGCAGTCTTCCACTCATCACCCTCTCTTATTCTGATCTGATCGTATCCACTTTTTTAATCTATCTTTGAAAAATATTTAGCACCACTCAAACAATCCATTAAATCCTCAATTCTGAGCAAAGGGAATCTGTACTTGATTGTGATCTTATTTATTTCTCTGGAATCGGTACACATTCTCCAGCCTCCATCTTTCTTTGGGCTCAATACTGCTGGTACTGCACATGGACTCAAACTTTCTCTGATAAGCCCCTTGTCCACCAACTCCTGTACTTGTCTCCTGATTTCCTCATTTTCCTTGGAAGTCATTTTGTAGGCTGCCTTATTTTGTAGATTTGAACCAAGGATAAAATCTATCTGATGGCTGATCTTTCTCACAGGTGGCAGCTCATCAGGTAAATCATCCACAATAATATCACAATAATCATCTAACATCTCTTGGATTTCTACTGGAAAATCAGAAATCTTTGTAGAAGTAAGAACTACTTTAGGTTTGCAAACTAAAGAAAAAATTACCTCTTCTTCTTCTATCTACTGCAGATATTCCTTCCCACTCAGCAACAAGGTCTTTGGATCAATCACTCTGCTGGATGGCTCTCCTTCTTCCATGGGTATAAATGTATGGTGTACCCCATCTTTGAAGAACTTGTAAGTGTTCTTCTTGCCATCATGCATTGCTGCTCTGTCAAACTGCCAAGGTCTACCCATCAGTATATGACACACATCCATGGGCATTACATCACACAGGACCTTATCTTTATATTTTCCCATTTGCAGCTCTATCTCACACTGTTCTTTTACAACCAGCTGGTGCCCTTTATGTAGCCAGGACACCCTGTAGGGAGTTGGATGCTCCCTTGTCTTCAACTTCAACTTCTCTATCACCTCAGTTGAAACCAGATTGTCTGTGTTGCCACTATCAATGACTAGCTGGCAGCACTTCCCTTGGACTTTGCATATGCTCCTAAACAAAGTCTTCCTTTGTGCAGGCTTAGTGACCTCTTTAGCTTGCTTCAACAGGACCTTATTTACCACCAAGGACTCTCCCCTCTCTGGTAGAATTTCTTCTTCAATTTCTACCTCTTCTTCAGCCTGGGAAACAACAGCATTTCTTGGACCAGCCCCCACATTCTCCGGACACTCATAGTGCTTATGTCCCACTTGCTGACATCTATAGAACCTCAACTCTCTACCTCTGCCTCTGTCTCTGCCTCCTCTTCCTTTTCCTCTGTAAGAACACCTTCTACCCATTGCATCATCCTCTGTAGATGCATTCTGAGGTGAGCTACTATTAGCTCCATCCCTGGGTGTAGTAGGCTTTCCTCTAACCCCCTGACTTCCCCTCCCACGAAAATTACCTCTCTTCTTCGCAGACTGTTTCCTCAAGAGTTTATCCTCTGCTTTCAAGGCCATCTAGTAGGCCTCTTCCACTGTCTTAGGAGACAGAAGACCAATCTCATCTTGGATCTCTAGCTTGAGACCATTTACATATCTAGCAATCTTCTCTGGTGTGTCTTGAAATTTCCCAGCTCTTATGCTTACTCTATATAATTCCTCTGTGTATTCCTTTACTGTCAGCAACCTCTGTCTCAGGTTCTGCATTTGCCTATACAATGTCAGCTGATAATCACTAGGAAAGAATTTACCTTTTAATTTAGCCATCATTCTGGTCCAGCTCTTGATAGGTTGCTTGCCAACTCTCCTCCTTTCTGCTTGCACTCCATCCCACCAGTGCAGCATGTCCTTTCAGCTTTGTCACTGCAAACTTGACCCTTTTATCTTCGCTTATTTCTTCATAATCGAAGCACTTATTCATTTCATTTATCCAGTCAACCAATTCCTCTGGATTCATCCCTCCTGCATAACTCGACACTTCAATTCTGGGCTTAACTGCAGACCCCAGAACAGTTCTAAGGAGCCTCATGTCAGGAGGAATTTCAACATTTTCTTTAGCTTCTTCTGTTTCAGGTTCACTGGTGTCTTCAGGATCTCTGGGATGTCTTCGCTCTATGGCATCCATTCTGGCCTCGACCCTCTGCAACATCCCCAACACCTCTACGTTGGCAACAGGTCTCCTTCTGCCAGCACTTCTACCAACTCCGATTACCATGTTAGCTCCCTGCAAAAACAACTTGGAAACAGTAACTCTAATACCACAAATGACAGCAACAAGTCTGAATTTCGGAACCCTAAGGAGAGATGGTAAACTGTAGCCGTGGCTCTGTCAACATTTCCCTTTCTTTTACCCCACGTGACTCTTTGATTTTCTTTTTAATTTATTTATCAATTTCAAAGAAATTGACAAATAAATATTTTCACAACTTTTGAATTCTCAACGTATTTTCCAAAATTTTATTCCACCACTGAACCTTGGACTAAGGTTACAACCCTTCGCACTTATACACATTCAATCGCAGGAATTCAAATTATCTATGTGCGCCATACCTTATAAAAAAATTTTAAACTTTCGAAACTTCGTATTAATATCGACACTCTGTTTTAAACCTATGACTGTATAATAAACCTTTGGCTCTGGGCCCCACCTCTATGAGCAATATCTAATCAAATTCTCGTACCGTACCTGGTTATCTTCCGCGTATCTTTACCAACTGACCACTGTCCGATGGCTCCTTCCCAGATCAACGAAAGACCATGATATCGCTTGACATCCTTGGTCGAACGATAATGTGCGATGGTGCGCATTGAAAGGCGGTTTTGGGATTCCATCCTGTGCCACGCATCGAGGGCTCTATGGAATCGCTCCCCAACCAGGAAATACCGCTTACTCACCAAAAGCGGTGTGATATGGGCAACCCGGATTTGCAAATCCACTCATAGTTTTGGTACAGTGGTTAACCAAGGTTCACGTCGGTTTTGCGTTTTCCTTTGTATGCCTCAACTCAGGTTCGCAACTCAGATTTATTTCAATAAAGTTTGATCTAATAATTCGTAGGGGAATTTCACAGTAATACAGACAAAGGACTGCATTGGAAATTAACTCGCAGTGTTTATCCAAACCATTCACGGGAAAAATAGATAGAGAAATGCGAAATTATACAATCACCACCCGAACGATTCCACACAGAACCCGTGTAAAATCGCCTCACAATTAAACAATTTCTTCACAGATAAAGGTCTGATTCAATTCAATGGAAATAAGCTTGAAATCATTTAACTGGAAAAAATTGTTAACACCTAGAGCTTTTATTGCAGAAATCTCTTATTTTCCTCCTCTCTTCTCCCCCCAATACAGGCGAGGGATACAATTTATATACATTAAAATGTGCCTCTTCAGTTCCTCTGTGAGGACCGTTTTAGGAAATAAAAAGCCTAATTACAATAATCCAACTAACAGAAACATGACAGATGGATCGAATCTAACTGTTCGACTTCTACAAATTCTAACTAATCTAAATGAAATAGTCAGCTGAGGTATTGACACCTAGCTGTTACAATTCAATGATTTCGAACCCTCCTAGCCACAACATGTGGACAAAACCTCCTACATTGCTGGCTAGTGTCTAATGCCCCTGCATCATTTTGGGAGTGCATGGTGAGGAGAAATGATTTGAAAAAATTAAAGACATTAGCTTCCAACATCAATTTTGTATAAAAATTGATGGGAAAACACTTATATGGGCCAAGGAGTATTTAAATATTTCAGAATGGGTGATGTCATCGTGTTTGGAATTTTTGAAGTTCATTCCAAATCATACAATATTTTCATCAAATATATTTTTATTACAATCAGTTGGTGAAGTTCATAATGCATGAAGGCAGAAGAGAGATATATATTATTCTGAATGCATGGAAGAAATTAAAAAATCCATTAGATATACATATGAGTACTTTGATGTTGCTGATTCAGTCTAGTGGGAGTCCTTTTTCAATGATTAGAGTGATATCCTTTCAAGACCAGTAAATGAAGATATGGTTTTGACGACTCCATTTATTTGGCCACAAAATGTGTCAAATGAACAGGAGGAAACAAACATTGTTGAACAACAACAATCACAAGGTATTATTAATTCTACACAAGTGGAGGAAAGAAAAATGTATATTGGTTCCAAAAGATTGCAGTGTTAGCACATGAAGATCCACATGGCTATCCATTTTGGGTTGTTAAGGTTATAAAGGCCATTACAGAAAATGAAGATGTTACATGTATTGAAGTACATTGGTATGCCACAAACACAGACCCCTTCAATGGCGTGTACAAGACAGAGATGGTAGTTGATAAACAAATTGGTAGAAAGAGAAAAAGAAAGGGTACACATATAAATTGTCACCGCAAAGACCTCTTAAAATTGGAGGAAATTAACATACTTGTTTATGACTTAAATTTAAAAAAGAGAGGAACTCTTTGCTCCTGGACGATAAATATTCTAAAGAGGTTTCTACCCGAAGAAACAGTGTTGAGATGGCAATCTGCTGAACCCAATCCTAGATCTAGAAGACTTTTGAAACCTCAAGTGGTGGGCATGCATGTTGACTCAGATGGGGCTCTAGTTGATGAAAGAGAATAATATGGAACATCTACATCTGCATCCAGTCATTCATCTGAAGATGTGAATTTTGATGGTGTGCAAGAAAATATGAGTGATTTTGAATAATTGTGTAAGAAAATTTATATAAATGACATTTGCATTGAGCAATGATAATGACATTTTAACTTTCATTTGATCTTACATGAAGTTATGAGTGATTTTTATGTTTTTTGGATTATATGTTTTAATTATGATGAATTCATTTGTCTAAAATATTCACAATGCAACAATAACTTGGAGAAATAATTTATGTTTCATTGGCCTATTTTAGTCATTTATTTTTTTCATAATATGATGGTTGAAATATGTTGAAAACTTAATGTTTTTTAATTCTATGGGTGAAAATTTGTGAAATATCTTTTATCTTTAACATTATGGATGAAAACAATTAGAATTTTAAGGATTTTTAGTGTCATGATATTATATGTTAAACGACATGGATAAAAATTATTGGAATTTTAAAGTGTTTAAAATACCATTATTTTATATTTAACATCATTACTAAAATATGTTGAAATTGTACCCAGAAAATAAAAAAAGGTATTTTAGCACCAATATTAGTGTGGTTTTTCCATTTATTTGGCACATGAAAATTGGTTTTACTGCCATTTTTAAATAATGTTGCAAATTAACGTTATGGAAAACACACTTTTCATTTTTGGATTGTTTTTCATGTTTTTTGGGGTTTTTTTGGCTAGAGTTCCCATTTTTAGTTTATAGTTTTTGTTTCAAAGTTTACGTTGTTTCATGTTATTCCACTCAGACGTTGACCTTCATGTTTCCACCACCATGGTTCAACAGGATGTCATGTCAGCCCCCATTATTCATGTAAAAGTGGCTAGCCACATGTTTATGATGTAAAAGTCTCTAGAAGAGTCTATATTGTAACTCTATTTAATATTTGATTTAGTCAAACTTAACCACTAGTAGGATATCGGGTTGTGTTATAACCGGGACACTAGGAGGAAGAAGCATTCCATTCTTTCAAGAGCATTTTGTTCAATAGATGAGAAAACATAATGAAGAAGGATAGGTGTGTAGAGCACAAAGGGAGGATTTATGAACTGTAGCAGCCCACTGGCCACAAGCCTTACTTCTTTGTACCTACAACCATATTTCTAGGTAGAGAAAGAGAGTGACGCGACCTCACCTTCCAACTGGGTTTTCTCCCAAAAGGGTTTCTCATAGCAGGTTTTGGGTAATAATTGTGTGTGTGAGATTATTTTTTCATCTCTATATTTTTATACATATATTCCATTCACATGCATGCACTAATTATAGTTAAATCTACATATATTAAATTTTTATAAAATTGTAATAGTGTAAATTTTAGATTTTTAATATAATATTATCATATTTGTGTGACAAACTGTCTAGGGGAATATCCATGGTAGTTTATGGATCAATATTTCTCCCACTTCTTCCTGGTTTCTACTTGCATTGTTGCTTCATATCCTTCTGGTTCACTAGAATCAATCAACAATACATAATATAACAAAGGAGACTATCGTTCAGGGGTATACTTAACCTGGTAGATATTCTAAAAGCACTAGCAGGAGTTTGAGGTGTTTGTTGTTGTTGTTGTTGTCTTTGATAATTATGATTTCCTTGCCCCTTTGAATTTAGTTTTCCTATGATCTCATTAAGCACTGTGTACTTTGTGTTTTCATTTTCCTATTTCTTTCCCTGCAATTGATATTTGTAAAAAACCATTTCATTAAATAGCACATTTCTACTCCTGGTGATTTTATGGTTTCCATAATCATATAAGCGATAACCAAAATCATTAACACCATATCCAATGGAGGTACACTTCTTTTATTTTTCCTAAATCTTTGTTTTGTTTTCATTATTAATGTGGACAAATTCTAAGCAACTGAGAATCTTTATAAATAAGTAGTTTACCTTTTTACCTGTCCATGCCTCCTTCAAAATACCACCATCCAAGGAATTTGAATGCCCTTGTTTATTAGATAAAAAAATATATCTACAACATCTTCCCAAAATTGTAAGGGAAAACTTGGATGCAATCTCCTACACCTTGCACACTCCATGATTGTCCTGCTCATCCTTTATGACACACCAATTTCTTGTGGTGTTCCTATCTCTCTACAAAATCCATGCTCTGATTAGTAATTATCTAACTCGTTGCTACCATCTTCACCTCCATTATCTAATCCGAGACACTTCAACATATTTCTTGTCTCATTCTCAACCAAAGCTTTCCATCTCTTAAAATTATCAAATATATTAGATTTATTTTGAATACAATATACCCAATTTTTCCTTGTAAGCCCATTCTCCAACATTTACCCAAGCTAATCAGTCATCAGTGGTAAACATGTGATGAAGAGTTACTATGATATGATTCAACTTCCCAAATACAATTAAGGAAGTGGAACCGATGAGACAATACCAATCTAACCTCCCTCGGATATTATAAGCCCTTCAGAAGACAACCAACCCTCGTAGGTTCTCAACCCCTTAGATAACTAATGAAAATGCATCCATGTCACTGAAATCCTACATTTTCATTCACAACAAGTCATCTATGCGACTGCAGCCTTTTTTAGGTAGTTTTGTACCAGTGACCCCAGACTCTGAGCCACTTTTTCAGGGCCAAGACTCAGACCATTGCCTAGAAATTCATGAAAATTTCAAAAACGATAAATAACATAATGAAAAGGCCTCTAATGTAGAACTTGAATAAGGACCTGAACTTACAAGGCCTATCCGTGACATACATTTTGTCAAGCATATCTTGAACATGTAATCTACAAGTCATATAAACACATATGAACATAGGGATTTAAAACTTATCTGATATTTATCAAGAAGGATTGAGTCCTCCTCATAATAGCTACAAGATGATCTATTAGGTCATACATTCATTAACATCTCGTCTACTAATAAAAACATGGTGACAACCATAACTCAAGTATGTCATAAACCATTCTTATAACAAACATATAACCATTAGAATAGCAATCATAGAAAAACCATTTAGATAACATAATAACAGGTACATTTTTCCATCAAATATAAGAGGAAAATAGCTCTTATTGACATATGCAAAATGAAAACAGGTCTAGGACTTTCACTTACAACTCGACCATAGATTGGGTTGAATCAATTCTCTCTTTCATATAATCACCCCTATGCCATATTCCAAGCATGAATGTGGGATATCATAGAATAAACCAAGCAAAACTAAACCAGGGCTTCTAGAGGCCAAACCACCTCAACCCTCAACCAGTGATTCTTCCTCACTGTCATACATCACTAACCATCACTAGATCTCTCTCTACCCAAGTTGTTTATGGATCTAGAGTCTTAGTTCAACTAGGGATTCCATGACTAGTAACTCAACCCACAACTTTTGTCAGGCTTCTAGAGCATTTTTCCAACCAAAGATCCCATGACAAGTAACTCAACCCACCAAGGGCTTCTAGAGTGTTTTTGAAACATGGGCTTCTAGGACTAGTAAATCAACCCAAGGTGCTACAGGGCTTCTAGAGTGTTTGTACAACCAAGACTTCTAGGAACTAGTAACTCAACTCACAACCATAAGGAAATGAACACCAACCATAAAATAAAATAAAAAACTACAACGCCATGGTTATCCAGGAAATGGAAAGGCTATGAAAAACTAATCTCAATCGACACAATCCCCTATGCCAATGACATATCATAATCAAGAAACGACATGCATGTACCATGCATGCCAAAACTAGCAAGGAAATCATACATGGAACTTGATAATTACAAAGAAATATGTTGTAGCTACTGATCATGTTTTCCTCTTGCACTTTACTAATTTTCCTTTGCCTTCTTTTTCAAATCCCAAGTATTCCACACTCCTTTAAGTGTGCTCCTAGAAAACTTTAAGTTTTCAAGAGTATGAGAGAGAGAAGAGAGAGAGCTCCAAAATGAAATTTCAAAAGCTAACACTGAAAAAATCCATGAACTGATCCTCATAAGAATTTTTATCAATGGGGCCTCTATTTTCCCTCAATTCCCTCCTCACATGAAACCTATGACATTTCACCTTCCTTTCCTCTTATTTTCCTTTATTTTCATAAATAAATGCCAATAAATGTCACTTTTCCTTTCCAAAGCCTTTGCCATTTCCTTTGCCAATTTACATAGCCATTAATTAATCATAAGTGATTCTCTTCACTATTTTTTTTCCCACCATTCAACTTGGAATACGTGTCCCAAGACCATGGTCTTATTTTTCATTTATTAACTTTAATACATTAATTTTTAACTCGGGGTTGTTACAAACCCTTGTTTCATGAATTTCTAGGCAGTGGTTTTATTTGGTTTATTCCATGAGATCCCACATTCATGCTTGGAATATGGTACATGGGTGATTGGATGAAAGAGAGAATTGATTAAACCCAATCTATGGCGGGTGGTACGTGGAAGTCTTAGACCTGGTTGCATTTTTCATATGTAAATAAGAGCTCTTTTCCTCTTATATTTGACGGAAAAATGTACTTTTTATTATGTGATCTTAATGGTTGTTCTATAATTTTTATTCTAATGGTTATATGTTGGCTATAATCATGGTTTATAACATACTTAAGTTATGGCTCTCATCATGTTTTTATTAGTAGATGAAATTTTAGTGAATGTATGACCTAATAGATCATCTTGTAGCTATTATGGGGAGGCATCAATATTTCTTGATAAATCTTAGATAAGTATGAAGTACCTATGTTTAGATGTGTTTATATGACTAGTATATTACATGTTCATGACGTGTTTAACAAAATTATTGTCATGGCTAGGCCTTGTCGGATCAGGTCCTTGTTCAAGTTTTGCATTCGAGGCCTTGCCATCATGTTATTTATCATTTCTAAAATTTTCGTGAATTTCCATGCAGTGATTTGAGTCTTGTCCCTAAAAATATGATATAGACAAGTTTTAACCATTTTCCAGGAATAATGGGGGTTGACATGGTGGTGAAAAAAGGAAGGTCAACTTCTGAGTGGCATAATGTTTACATAAAGACTCTGATTGACATGCTTCTTGTGCCATTGGAAAAATCTTTGTGTGTATAATAACATGAAAAGGTGCAGAGCTAAAGCTATAAATTTTTACCCTCCAAAATTGTTGTTTGATATCTAAAAACGCTTCGAGAAGGTTTCAGACCTCATTTCGTCAAACTGGGTTTTGCTGGTAAAAATGGTCCCGTGAGTTGATTCCTCCATTTTTTCCACTATGAATGCATCAAGATGGATGAAAAAGAATATAATTATCCAATACGGATCAAAGCCATGAAAGAACATATGGAATCCTTAGTGCATAACCAGACTTGGGACTTAGTCAGGTTTCCTGCAGGTAAAACAACAATGTAGAATAAATGGGTTTACAGGTTGAAGGAAGAAGGACGAGGAAAACAAATGTATAAGGCTATAATTTTGGTGAAGGGGTTTGCAGAAAATAAAGGTATATACATTTATGAAATATTTTATCCTGTTGATAAAATGACTTGAATTAGAACTATTTTGAGTCTAGTGGCAACATAATATTTGCATCTTGAACAATTAGATGTAAAGAAAACCTTTCTCTAAGGGGATTTTGAGGAAGAGATCTATATGCAGAAACCACAAGGGTAAGAGGTCAAAGGGAAGGATAAATTAGTGTTCAAGTTGAAGAATATCTTGTGTTGCTTAAAACAAGCTTGAAGGTAGTGGCATCTAAAATTCGACAGGTATATGTTTGAACAAGGTTATACTAGATGTCACTCTAAACACTGTGTTTATCTTAAGAAACATAATGATGAAAACTATATTATATTGGTATTATATGTAGATGAAATTCTTGTTGCATGGTCTAACATGCAAGAGATAAATATTCTCAAAGGGAAATTGGCTAATTCATTTCAATGAAGGATTTGGGTGCTGCAAAGAAAATTCTTGGTACGAGAATAACTAGAGACAGGTACAATCACAAATTAAAATTGTCTCAAAATGAGTACATAGAAAAGGTGTTGGAAAGATTTAATATGAAAAAATCAAAAATAATAATACACCTTTGGCTATCCATTTCAAACTGAGTAAGGATATGTTTCCCAAGACCCAATATGAGATGGATTGTATGTCTAAAAATCCATATACATTAGTACTTAGAACCTTAACGCATGCAATGGTGTGCACATGGATGGATATTGCACATGCAGTGGAAGTTGTGAGTAAGTATATGAATAATATAGGAAAGAGCATTGGATGGAAGTGAAGTGTATTCTCAAGTATTTGAGAAGTACCACTAATCAAGCCTTATGTTTTGGAGGTTCAAACGCTATTTTACAGGAATATGTTGATGTATAAATGGAAGGTGATAGAGATAACAAGAGGAGCACCACAGGGTATGTTTTTAATGTAGGTGGAACAATTTTCAGTTGGGTTTGAAAATTGCAAAACATTATTGCAGTAAATAACAAAGGCAGAGTATGTTGCTTCTAGAGAGGCTATTAAAGAAATGATTTGGTTACAAAGGTTTATGGATGATTTGGGAAAGAAACAGGAAATGAGCAGGTTATATAATAACAACCAAAGTGTGATTCATCTTGCAAATAACTCAACATTTAATTCCAAGACAAAACGTATACAATTCAGGTACCATTTCATACAATTAGTTTTGGAATATGGATAGTTGAAGCTAGAAAAGATACAAATTATCCAGAATATTGGAGATATGTTGAGAAAGGTAGTAACCAAGGAGAAATTGAGTTTCTTCTCAGTTTCAATTAGTCTCAAGTATGACGGTGAAGATGAGAAATAACCAAGTTCAAGTGGAGGCATTGGCCAACAGGTGAAGCAATGACAGAGTTGATATAATCAGCCTCCCTGTGGGATATTGTTGGGTGTGGAGCCTGATTATCTTCCTGATTGTTTAGAGGTTTTTTAGCTTATCTATGATTTGATTCTAGTCCTTGACAGGGGTGTGTGTGGGGGATTTCCCCCCACTATTATTGCCAGCGGGGTTCAAGGGGGGGGCTTGCAATTCTTTGGAGCCCTCCCCCTAGCGGAGTTTCATGGGAAACACTCCCAAAGAAACAATTAGATGAAAAATAGACTTGTAAAATATTTTAATTTTCTAGCCAATCTTGGCCGTTCATTAAGCGAAAGGTGTGAAAATAGAATTTATGTTAATTTAAGGTTTCTTTTTACCTAGAAGGAAACCCTTAGTTTATATGAAGGAATTGTATTGCAGTTGTGCATTATTATTATTCTCTCTGAAGAAAAGATGAGAGACTATGTGAGAGAGAATATGAAATTACAATGGATTCGTTGTGGGTTTTATCTCTTCATTTTGGTGGATAATATAAAAGGAAGGACTGGTTGTTTCACCGTAGACAGCCCAAATTGGGTGAACCACGTATATCTGTATCTCTCTTGTTTTATGATTTTATGTTTTTTCATTTCCGTAATATTTTGTATGTTCCATTCCTTTGTTAATTAATTTCTAATATTTCTAACAATTTTACATTATTTTTTAAAGTTGGTTTGGCCCATGGGGATTTGAATCTTGAATATCATTTTTTACATAATACTTTATATCATGGTGATTTACAATTGAGCTGTCTACCATGGGATTCTAATAATTTTACATTCATGATCATACCAAGCGTTGGTTTAATGTTTACAATATATATTTGGGAAACCTTTTCTATTTAAAAAGAGATTTAAGTAACTTTGATAATAATTATTTATTTGTATGGGGTGATATGGGAAATTTCAGGTGGGAGGGAACATAATAGTTTTCCCATTAAGCTTGAATAGATGCGGATGTGCCATCTTATCCTCCTCAAAGACAAATGGTGGTAATTATTCTAAAGCACAACAAATTATGTATGATTACTCCACTTCAATACTACACAAGCCTAAAATGGTGATGTGATAAGTGAAATGAGGTTGAAGATCTTGGTTGTAGTGTTATTTTGTTTTCATTTCTTATCCTCCCATTTTTTATTATCCTAATTTTCAAGGAAAGTAAGTCGTTTAGGATGCTAACGTAACTTGCAGATAGTGGTTGCTTCATCCTAACATGTGGCATTGATGAATATGCACTTATAATTTAGCTGGCATAGTCTCAATATTTCCATTTTTGTCAAAGTTGAATGAAGTGTTTATTCTGGGAGTTTTGCACAAAGTGCTAGCTTTTCCCTTCGTTGTTAGTCTATCCTCCAGGCGTGTTGGATTTCAGGATATTGGTCTATGATTTTTCTCACTTATTTCATGTTCTCTTTTATCCATTATGTTATGTTTAAGTGGTGTCATATTTAACTCATCATATTCTCATACTTGTCTCAAGGTACATCCTTTATAACTGTAGACTCACTCATTCTTGGCCACTATAGTCATCATTTCTTTAGGAGTAGAATATTTTCCATTCTAAAAAAGTTTGCTTTCTTTTATAAGGGGATGGAATATTATCAGAGCGGAGGGAGTACTCATGCTTGTCAGCAAGCAAAGTCCTCGACATGTGTAATGTCCCAAATGAGGGATTTTATGCTCCATCGGGAACATCTTAAGATGTTCCATTTTTCCTTCTTTAGTGAGACACTGCAAGTCCATTTCAGAGATTGAATGTTGGGGCATTTACAAGATATGTATCCTTCGAAGAAGGGAGAGATCTCGAGGCTAGCTGGCCCTTCACAGACTCTGCGTATGGATATGCAATATTCCACCTCGGGAATTTCTGTTACAGCTGCCCACGAGGACACTGTATAAGGAATTTGTTACATAAATAATTCTATCCAACACTAGGATGCCCTATAAAACTTCTAATATAACTTCCATGCAGAAAATGAGCTTAAATAAATGATTCTAGTTGGGTTATACAAATCTCCCCAAACTAGATCTCTAAACTAGTACTCAAAGAGAGAGCTTACAGCAATATGCAAAAAATCAATCTGAAACTCTACAAATATGAATGCATCATGAGAGAAAAAATATCAAATCCATCAATACATTAATATATAAGCATGAATATACAATATTATCATGAGGAACAAGGCCCTCAAGCTTTAGAACCAATCTCCAATGGATATACATCATAATGCCGGAGTAGCTACAGCTACACAGAATGCCAGAAGAACATAACTGCGCAGTCTCTATGTGAGATGCAGATGTTGAATGTATAAAAATGAAATTTAGCTGAAGGAACACAAAGAAAATGACCCAAGATAGGAAAATGGGCTCAAGATGTGATTTCTAGCCAATCTCAAGGAGATTGCTAGAAATCACGGACAAAATACAAAAGTGACAAACAGATTGTCACTAAAACTGGAACCAATGAATATGTGTTTGTGGCTGATCTGAAATAATTATTCACTCCTCTGATTGTAGTCCTCAAGGGAAAAGGGGTTGATCCCCTTTCACTCAAAGCACTCCTCCTGATGAGCACAAGAATCTCCCTCAACACTACCCTCATAAAATAACGCAGTTTCTCCTAGTGACTGCGCAATCAGAGATGGTGAATGAGTGGCTTGATGCCATAGATCTGAAATGAAGTCCAAGAGCCCTCTATAAAACTCTTCCCATGAAGAATCCCTCCTCCACTGAAAATCAAGTAGTGAAAGAATCAATGAGTTCCTTTGTTGCTTCCCCAGCTACACAACACCATTCTTCTACAGAAATAACGCTGCAACTGAAGGAGTGAGCTTGGCCAAATGCTGGAATGAGGAATGCAGCTCAAATCCTCTCCTCCCATGAGGAAGATGCAGGGGATCCGCACCGGGAACACCCCCAGTGCACAGTATCACTATAATCCTGCTAAACATCCCGGATGTGCAAGTCCTTGACCTCACTATGAAATTTCTCAATCAAAGAATGAATCCAAATGAGCTTCTCCTTCCTTCTTATAAAGCAAATGAACTCTCTTTCACCATACGTCCCACAATTAGGGTTTGCATTCACTTTTGAATGCTTTCCCTCCAAAAGCTGTGTTATCTTCTCAAGCAAGCCAACCCTCTAAGGCAGCGCTATTGACTTGGTCAAAGATGGCCAACTCAAGGTGATCCTCATCATGTTCACACCATTAGGTGTTTATTTCAGCTGCTTCATTTTTTATCCTCTCACACAAGGAGTTTTATTCTCCATCAAAATGGTAAAAATGGGTCTCCTTACCCATTTTATTTAAAAAAATAAAAATATGCCACTATAATGTTCCATTTAGCTTGAGGCTAAAATTGGGAACATTACAGTCCTCCCCTCCCACATGTTGCTTGTCCTCAAGAAACTGCATAGAGAGAACAAAATTTCTCCCCCTTCTTCTCTTATGGCCCCTTCATCAAAAATCTCCACCGTTTCTCAAGATATGTTGCAATATAAATTGTCCTCCAATGCCTCCTCCCAAGTATGCAAACTAGAATAGTGCACACCCTGAAAGATAGAAGGTGTAGGTGGAGTTCCTCCTGTTGAACTATGGCCTCCTCAAGGTAGGATTTATGAAATGCATGGGAAAATATAATCCCACTGATGATCTCCTCAACCATGCTATCATCCAGATGAAAACCTTTCCCCCCGGTTCTGTGCAATGTAATGGGGTTGAATGGAGAGTATTTTTGCTTCATCCCAATAAGCTCCTCTCTCCCTTTGTGGTACATATGGGGCTGCTGCTGTCATTGGGATGAAATGGTGTGACCTCCAAGAGTGGCCCAAGCTACCCCATCAAAATATTCATCCATGAAATGCCTCTCCAAATTCTCCAAGTGGTTTGTCCCACAATAAGAGGAAAGTAATAGTATGGCAATCATAGTTTTCCCAATGGTGTCTCCTGCAATATAGAACATGAGTAATGGGGAGAATAGTGCTCCCAATGGGTTGTCCCAACATATAATTCACTCTCCAAATGGTGCTCCCTGTGAATGAATAAGCATCAAAAATACAAGGTAGCATGATACAATGTAAACAAGCTGCCATAAGACAACTAGAGAGTGGGTCACTGCTCCTCTCATGGGACTAATGTAGTGAGCCTCTTGCCTGCATAAAAATTATACATAACAAGTGCTTTCCTAGCCACTTATTTTCTGCCACACACATCTTCAAAATATGGGAACATGAAAATATAAATTGGTGCCAATGGTGCACACCAAAAAGTATGTGGCCTCCTCCACACCCACCATAAGATTGGCCAATTTCTCCGCTACAAATTGCTGCAAGTACATCCTCATATAATATGCAAGAAGGTACAAACCCTCTTGATACATCATGATGCTCAATCAAGGAAAAGAATTACAATACAAAATATGGAATTATACCTTCTCCCTCATGCACTTGAGCCCTTGAGCTAGAATGGCACAACTGAAAATTCTCCCTCACCTCCAATGAGTAGGGAAGTGGTTGTGATTTCCTCTCCATCATCCATTGGGCTATGCATCTCTCCATATGATGATGTATGCCATGATGAATGCCCTCCAAGTGAATTCCTCTAGCCAATCAAAGTATGCATCCAAGTTCATAGCTAGGAAGCCCTTATGTGCTGCATGTAGAAATTTCTCCTTGAGACTAGAAGCTCTAGTCAAGAAGATCTTTCCATAACCATAGATGAACCTATCATCATCCATGTATCTATCATCATCCTCCTGGTCATCAAGAATCATGCATGCACTGAGATCTTGGGTAATTCTCAACCAAAATTGAGTTCTCCATCCAGGATCAATCCTCCACGTAGACAGTGTTGGTGTTCTACAATATGGTGCTCCATCATGCTACTGTCTGATACCTTGACATCCCCTCATGTCAAAGTCATCCTCCAATGTTGCTGCTCATGCTCAAACAGAAATAAGGACCTCTGAAAATGAACCTACATGAGAGACTTTCACCTCCAAAGAACCTCCCAATCCTGGGCAATGTAAGCATGAGTGGCCTCCATCCACTCCAAAGAATGAAAGAGTTCTTCCCTAAAAGGAAGTATCCTCTCCCACCAAATCCATGGAGTAGCCATCCCCCATCCATGCAGCAAGCTCTATCTATGCAATATAGCTGATGAGAGTGGGTGAGACTGAAAATAAGAGGGTGTATTCCTCCTCCTTGTGTTTATCCCCAAAATCATTACGCTGTGTTGGACTCCTCTAATGTCTCCACCCCTCCGGAATCCAATGAGTGGTGAACCAGTAGCATGATGCCTCTCATCATCTCTAGATCATATGGCCTCCTAGATGGAAAGCCATCAAAAAAGTGAGACATCAAGATCTGAAAATAGACTGCATGTATGAGTGGACTGATTTGTCCCTCTCTCCTCTGCACAGTGCAGTCTCTTTTCTTGTGCAGAAACTTCCTGAAATAGATAAGGGAGAATGCTCTTCATCCCCCCATGCTGATCCTGCTGTTCTTCTCTATCCATCTCACAATCCCCAACAAATGCTACATCTGACTCTGGAATTGTGTCTTGGTACCCACATCCAAAACATTTGGAACTCCTTGCAAAGGCATAAGGGCTCCTCTAGTGGAAGCATTGGCTCCCCTTTCACCTCCATGTGGTGATGGATCTCCTCCAAAAGTGACAGCGTTGTTGGTTCCCTCCAATGTATGCAATTTTTTTGTATTTATGCCACAATGAGTTTCACTAAGTTTTCCCATCAAACCCTTAGTGAAGGCATCACATTCTTTTGCATTTGCATGAAAATTAAAAATGGAACCTCCAAACCAAAAAAAAATGATCCATACCTTGAGTGCAGTGCTGCTCCTCCTATGGCCTCATTTCCTTCCTCTACTCCCTTGCAAGGCAAGTGAACCAAGGACTACGCTGTGGATCTACATGTGTGGACGAATGACCACACCCTTCATGAAAATAGTTGGGATTTGTCTCATCAACAAACCCTTCTCAGAAAATTTCTTCAAAGTTTCCCTTTCCTCGAGATCTTCAATGATCTCCTCAATGGTCTGGAAAAGAAGAAGGGAAACCTCCTCTTCCTTCATTCCTCTTTCCTTGTCTCCTTTATAAATCTACTCTCCTTGGAGAGAGAAGCTCCTCTTGCTGATGGAAATAGATCTTGGGCATAGGCTGAGCCAAGATCATGCTCTGATACCACTGTAATGTCTCAAATGAGGGATTTTCTACTCCATCGGGAACATCTTAAGATGTTCCATTTTTCCTTCTTCAGTGAGACACTGCAAGTCCATTTCAGAGATTGAATGTTGGGGAATTTACAGGATATGTCTCCTTCAAATAAGGGAGAGATCGTAAGGCTATCTGTCCCTTCACAGACTCTGCCTATGGATATGCAATATTCCACGTCGGGAATTTCTGCTACAGCTGCCCATGAGGACACTGTATAAGGAAGCTGCTACATAAATAAGGCTATCCAACGTTGGGATGCCCTAGAACACTTCTAATATAACTACCCTGCAGAAAATGAGCTTAAATAAATGATTCTAGTTGGGTTATACAGATCTCCCAAAACTAGATCTCTAAAACAGTACTCAAAGAGAGAGCTTATAGCAATATGCAAAAAATAAATCTGAAACTCTGCAAATCTGAATGCATCATGAGAGAGTAAATATCAAAGCCATCATTACATTAATATATCAGCATGAATATATGGGATTATCATGAGGAATAAGGCCCTCAAGCTTTAGAACCAATCTCTAGTGGATATATTTCATAATGCCAGAGTAGCTACAACTACACAGAATGCCGAAAGAACATAACTGCGCAGTCTCTATGTGAGATGCAGCTGCTGAATGTATAAAAATGAAATTTAGCTGAAGGAATACAAAGAAAATGGCCCAAGATAGGAAAATGGGCTCAAGATGTGATTTCTAGCCAATCTCAAGGAGATTGCTAGAAATGTCGGACAAAATACAAAAGTGACAAACAAATTGTCACTGCAGCTGGAACCAATGAATATGAGGTTGTGGCTAATATGAAATAATGATTCCCTCCTCTGATTGAAGTCCTCAAGGAAAAATGGGCTGATCCCCTTTCACTCAAAGCACTCCTCCTGATGAGCACAAGAATCTCCCTCAACACGGCCCTCATAAAATAACGCAGTTTGTCCTATTGACTGCATAGTGGGAGATGGTGAATGAGTGGATTGATGCCACAAATCTGAAATGAAGTCCAAGAGCCCTCTCTACATCTCTTCCCATGAAGAATCCCTCCTCCACTGAAAAGCAAGTAGTGAAAGACTCAATGAGTTCCTCTGCTGCTTCCCCAGCTACACAGCACCATTCTGCTATAGAAATAACGCTGTAACTGAAGGAGTGAGCTTTTCCAAATTCTGGAATGAGGAAATGTAGCTCAAATCCTCTCCTCCTTTGATGAAGAGGTAGGGGATCCCCACCGGGAACACCCCCAATGCTCAAGAGCATTGCAATCATACTAAACAGCGCGGATGTGCAAGTCCTTGACCTCACTACAAAATTTTTGAATCAAAGAATGAATCGAAATGAGCTGCTCCTTCCTTCTTATAAAGCAAATGAACTCTCTTTCACCATAGGTCCCACAATTAGGGTTTTCATTCACTTTTGAATGCTTTCCCTCAAAAAGCTATGTTATCTTCTCAAGCAAGCCAACCCTCTAAGGCAACTCTGTTGACTTGGTCAAATACTGCCAACTCAAGGTGATCCTCATCATGTTCATACCATTAGGTGTTCATTTCAACTGCTTCATTATTTCTCCTTTCACACAAGGAGTGTTATTCTCCATCAAAAGGGTAAAAACGGGTCTCCTTACCCATTTTATTTAACAAAATAAAAATATGCCACTATAATGTTCCATTTTAGCTTGAGGCTAAAATTGGGAACATTACAACATGACATTACCACAAGCACATGTTGCAGAATATACAGGCCGAGCTTGGCAAGACAAAGAGAGATATCGTTGGGGAGAATGGATGCTTATCAAACACAATCATCTTAGTTAAGGTGGCCCTTTGGATATCTGACATGGGTGATACAAGAGGTATGTACAAACAATACATGTGTATTCTCGATTTGTACTGACATATGAAAACATTGCTAGCTCAAGTTCCGTAGACTTTAATGAAGCTAAGGAGGAAATAATTGTATTGCTTGATGAACTCCTTTTGTATATGAAGAAATTGGATAGGTGAATGAAGAGGATTGAGGAGCATCTTGACCTCCTAAAAGACTTGGGAAACTCCCCTTAACATGGAAAGGAACCCATCGAGGTACAACTTTTGAACTCTTCTTATCCTTATGTTATGATTTCGTTATCACTATGCCTATTTTTGGTTTTTAATAATCAATAAAGATAGTTATGGTTGGGTAGAAAACATCCAATTATGGATAAGAATATTTTTAGTTTTGGTTATGATTAAATTGGATTTCAAACTCAAGTTATTAAAAGTTTAAGGTTCTTCCATTGGTTTGGTTTCTTAGGGTGGTAGACCAAGTTGAACCAAAACTTAAATGTATATGTTAGCTTGATCAATAAATATAATTTAAATTCACCTGAATTTTTCTTGATAATAATTATTTATTTGAGGACAACTCTAAATGTTCTATGTTTTTTTTTTAAATTTGGGAACTATAGTTGAATACCATGATGTAATTGTCAGTAAAATAATTATTTTACATTACTTAAAAGTTTTTTTTTAAATCATAAATTAGTTCAATGTCTTCAAACAATGTGACACCTAAGGCACTAGAATTATGCAACCTCAACAACTAAAATTTGCAATATTAGAACCCTTAGCAGAATTTTAGAGAAAACTCATAGGAAAAACATGCCCCAAACAAATGAAAATTATCAGCCATTTCATTTTTCTCATGAGTTTTTCCCGAAATTCTATTGAAATTATGAAATTGTAGATTTTAATTGTTGAGAATGCATATTTGCAGTGTATTGGGGTGATTGTGTTGGACTAACTGCAACGTCTTTGGGTATTAATCTCCCACTCAAAATGGTTTTACTAGCTTTAAATTTTTGCAATTCTTTTTTTGTAATGGAAAACCTTTACATGGTATGAGAGTCTTGTTTAAGGTTCGATACCCCAAGTTACCTCCACTCTCATCATCACAACAATCTTGTGGACTAATGACTACACCCCTCAGAATGTGAGAATCAATCTCATGGACTAACCACCATGGTGGGAAACTGAGACTATCTATCTACTCAACATAACTTTATTGGTTTCCTAGATTAACTATCCACTCAACATAACCTTATTGGTTTCGAAGTACTAGTTTTAAAGTTTACTAATGGTTAGGATTTTGGTATGGCCACAAATCATTAAAGTTTGAAGATGCAAAATCAACTTTATACATGTTCAAAAATGTAATTTAAGAATCACCTTTTAAACATTCAAAAATATAATTTAAACAATATAAAATAATAATTTTATCAACATTTACATCATCATATTTAATAGTTATTAAAAAATTAATTAAAATTACTCTATATCATATTTTCTTAAAAATATTAATAATAATATATCCATTCAAACATATGAGGAAATAATAATTTACCAACCATTACATCACTATATTTTAATACAATTGCATCACTGTATTTTAATATAATTATCAAATATATACGAAAAACATAAAGCATTTAAACTCTTCTATATCATATCATTTAAAATCGAATGAAAGAATTTCATACCCTGCATGTTATCTTCTCTCGCCAACTTCCCTGTTTCATAATATTTAAAAAAAATAATAAATGAAAGATTCTCTACCCCATATGTTACCTGCCCATTTATATATATAAAAATAAAATTCCACGCTTTCACAAAATGCTACCCTCTATACATAAGTATCTGTATATGTATAATTCAACCCTTATCTCTTTGAAGCGTTGATAAGAAGGATATTTTATCAGAACATTATGAAATGGACCAAATGGGTTGATTGAAGACAAACGATTGAATAAATTCCGCTGGTTAGCAACCGTTCCAGGTATAATATATACTTTTTGATCCACGGTGGAAGAAAAACCTTAATACGTGGCATTCCTGCAGATACAAAATAGAAATTGAGTCAAAGTGCATGTGTATTTGTGCAAGCATCCATGCAAGAATGATGTGGACCACATGTTTGCGCGTAAGCTAATCATGTCCGGGGTGCAAAGGGCGCGTGATTGCGGGAGTATGGCACGAAGACATTTTCCGTACATTTCGAATGGAATATCGAGCTTAAAAAACATTTGCACACTTGCATTGTAATACTCCACGTATTATAATAGAAATGGATTATAATATAAGTCCACGTATTATAATAGAAATGGATTATAATATAAGTGTAAATGTCGACCGTTTAATAATAAAAAACGCGTGCTCTAATGAGGGATACGTTTTGTTTTTTTGGTTTTAAATTTTTTTAACTTTGTTTCTTTTTTCCTTTTTTTTTTTTTAAATTTATTTATTTATGATTATGTTTAATTTTTGCATTAATAGTGAAGGGTGTATTATTAAGACATTTTATGCTGTTTAAATGTAAGTGATGAGAGTTATGTGTAAGATTTTATTATGAGTATAATAGAAATAAATTAAATGGCTAATCAATATTGATAAACATTAAATTATAAGATACATTAAAACATTTTTCTCTATTATCACTTGGGTCTGCTGTGATTTTTTTCTCGATAAATTTTCGGATCTGGGCACTTGAGGTTTACTATCCGATTTGCTGATATTCATGTGCACACATTCCTTATCTTTTTCTAATACATATCTCATCATATATTCTCAAGTATGAATAATTCACCACAGCTACCAAAGATTACCAAAGATAGACCTAGCATAGTTACTCTACAGAGCCTTTATGAGTATATAGATCTTTAGAGAAACGTAGAGAAGAAAAAGAAGTCAAGCTACAAACTGAGTTAGAAGCCATGCTGGAAAACAAATTCACATCTCTTGAAGACAAGATCCAAAAACAAATAGAAAATAAAATAGAACTATTGGAGAATAAAATAGAACTATTGGAGAATAAAATGGAGGCAGTGGAATCTAGGTTGTATGTCATAGAAAAACAAAACCAAGATACAAACCAAACATCCCAGCAAGGAGATGCTGATAATATAGAGAGTCTTAAAATGAAGGACATGATTAAAGAACTAGAAGAAAAAGTTAACAACAATCTCACCCTAAATAGTGGGGTAGGTAAATTAGATATCAAAGAAATT
This sequence comes from Pinus albicaulis, assembly GCA_034641835.2. Classification (NCBI taxonomy): domain Eukaryota; kingdom Viridiplantae; phylum Streptophyta; class Pinopsida; order Pinales; family Pinaceae; genus Pinus; species Pinus albicaulis. The sequence goes on along the minus strand of CM076575.1, from coordinate 3,614,688 downwards.
AAAGATGAAATGAAAAAATTGATCGAATTAGACCATGACCGTAATAAAAGGGCCTTGAACCTTATAATCTTCGGTTTGAAAGAGGAGGTAGACGAGGATACTTTAGCCATAGCCCAGACAGAATTACATAATAGATTACAAATTGAAACCATGTGTCTCACAGAAGCAACAAGGTTAAGGAAATTAACTGAGAATAAAGGAAGGCTGATCCAAATAAAGGTGAGCTCTACTGACCATAAGTATGACATACTTAGTAAAACCTCAAGTCTAAAAGGAACGAGAATATTTATAAACGAAGATCTCATTCCAGAAGATCAAACAGAAATAAGAAAGGAGGTTCAAAAGGTAAAATAAACTACGAAGGAAGGAAAATGGGAAATAATCAAAAATAGAAAAGCCGTTATTCGAGATAGAAACCAAAAAGATAGTAATAAATAGCAATTCGACATGCTCTGAATTCTTTCTTGGAACTGTCGGGGCTTTCCATGGAACAAAGGCCCCAAGCTAAGTTGGATCTCAAATGATGTTGATATTATATTGCTTGTTGAAACTTGGGAGCACGAAGAATCTAAGGTCCCTAACATAGATGGCTTTGCACTATGGTCTACCTAGAACAAGTGATCCTCCAATAGAGGCATTGGGGGAATAGCTTACTACATTAAGAAGAACATCTCCCCCCATGCTAGGATTTATAAAAATGAACCTTACAACAAATATAGTTGGATTGAGATTACTGATATTAATGATAAAAATACCTACATAGCAATCTGTTATTTTCCCCCCATTAATTCTAACTTCTATAAGAAAAAGAATCTAGATAAAAATAGTCCTTACAATGATTTAGAGAATGATGTTTCTACCCTAAGGAATGAAGGTAATATCCTTTTAATGGGTGAATTTAATGCTCGAACTTCAAGCAACCAAGCTATTCTTCTAAGCAATCATTCCAACCCCAATCCTCTTTGGTTAGACGAAGACCTTACTTTGGCTAGCCGGTACAAAAGGAGCTTTGAAGACCTCGGGGATAATTTGCTTGGGTCGGAGCTAGTCAAGCTCTGCAGTGCTCGGGATCTCATAATTTGCAACGGACTAAAGAAGTGGCCCAATTCTAGCAAGATGACTTGCATCCATGGGCTTGGCAGGAGCGTGGTAGACTATGTTATTTCTGATCTCCCTTTATACAATGAAATAATAAATTTTGACATCTTAGACGACCACGAGCCTGACTCTGATCATAGGCCTTTACTCATGACTCCTAATTTTTTCATGCATAGAGATCCCATAGAGGATAATCCTTATAGTCAAAAGAACTTAATCTTTGATAGAAATAAAAATGATCTCTTTATAAATGAATTAAAAACTAGTTTTCTTCATTTATCTAGTATAGACATCATAGATGACCTCTATCATAATTTTACTACAACTCTATCATATTCTATTAACAAGTTCTCAATTGAAGTCTCAAGTAATAAAAGAAATAGAAAAACCAACCCATGGTATGACAAAGATTGTAAAAGTGTGAGGAGAGAAATTAAGGAAGTTGTTGATGAATCTCTCAAAATTAACAAGATAGAAATCTACAAAACCCTAACTAAAACGAAAAGAAGGCAATATATTCGTAAAAGACAAGAGAATCTCTTACACCTCTCTAAGGTGGCTCGTAAGAAATTCTGGAGGAAAATTCTAACTAGGAAAACTAAAGATAATAATAAAATTTCTTTACATGACTGGAATTCCTATCTTAAAAAGCTTTGTGAATCTCCAAATGCCAGGGATTTTGAAACCCTGCTCACAACAAAAGAAGTTTTCTCATTAGAAGACATTGATTTTGGGGTTAAATGCCTAGCAAATGGGAAAGCTAAAGACATTGAAGGTTACCAAGTGGAAATCTTAAAAATTGGAGGTCCTGTCCTCATCCCCCACATCCACAAGCTTTTCAACCAATCAGTCAAGCAAGGGTTCCCTAAACCTTGGACTCAGAGCCTCATTATCCCTATTTTTAAAAGTGGGGATACAAATAACCCCTCTAATTATCAAAAAATTATGATCAGCCCTCTCTTAGCCAAGTTATATGGTATTATTTTGGAAAAGAGGTTGAGCATTTGGCTTGAAAGTGAAGGTAAGTGGGCTAAAGGCCAAGTGAGTTTTAGAAGGCAACACTCAACAACAGACCACCTCGTTATGCTTAGGACCATTATGGAAAAATTCCGCAATGATAAATCCAATCTCTTCTATTGCTTTGTGGACTTTAGAAAGGCTTTCGATACATTTCCTAGAAATAACCTATGGAATAGATTAGAAGAGCTAAATGTTCCTTTCAAGCTAAGAGCAGCTGTTATACGGTTATACAAGAATGTAATTGGCAAGTTAAAGAGTAATGAGGGGTGGTCGAAATATATTAAGTGTAATATCGGAGTTAAACAAGGTTGCCACCTCTCCGCTACCCTATTTGGCATTTACATCGACAAGCTAGAAGGTTGTTTAGAAGAAGTAGGATGTGTTGGCACGATCTTAGCTGGGATAGTCATCATCCTTCTTCTCTATGCTGACGATATTGTTCTTCTCTCAAGGTGCCCATCTGATCTTGATAAGCAACTTATAATTCTGAAGGATTTCTGCTTTACCATGGGTATGTCTGTTAACACTGACAAAACAAAAGTTTTGATTATCAAATCCAAGAAGGACACTTACGCTAATTTTATGTATGACAATAGTAACTTGGAGGAAGTGTCTTCTTACAAGTACCTAGGAATTGATATTCATCACAAGCTCAACTGGAACTATAGCATTCATAAAAGGATTAATGGGGGGTGGGAAGCTTATTTTAGTCTTGAAAATAATTGTAAAACGACAAACCTCGTAATGTGGGATAGAAATAAGTTCCTCTTTGAAACTTTAGTCACTCCTATTATCTTATATGGATGTGAGGTTTGGAGTTGCAACATCTCTAGAGAATCCTAGAGAAAGATTAATGAGAAAATCCAAAAGTGTTTTATGACATATAACTTTAAAATTAAAAGAAACACACCCTATCCTATTCTCCTTATAGAAGTGGGTCTTTCCCCTATCGATAGCCTAGCTATGACTAGGCTTCTGTTGTACAAGCACAAGCTCAATAGCATAGGAGACCATAGACTTCCTAAGCTAGCTTTAAATTCCAGCCAAAACCACCTAAGGTTTAAACAAGGTTGGTATAAAGACACTAGGGCATGGTTAAACCATTGGGAGATCGACGAGAATGTTGCATTGCAAAACATCAATAACATTAAAAAAAAATTACTTCTAAGTTCAAAGAAAAAATGTCGTGTGAGAAAGATCTAGCAGCTAAAAGAAAATGAAGGTATTATAAGGAGGTCATCAACCCCACCTTAGAAGATCAAAAGTATCTCTCTATTTTAACTAGCTCAAAGAAGAAAATTAATATAGCCAAGATTAGAGCGAACTCTCATGAGCTCCATAGTGAAACAAGTCATTGGACAATTCCTAGAACACCATGGATGGAAAGGATCTGCCATCTCTATGAGAATATGAACATCGAGGATGAAAATCACTTCCTCTTAGAGTGCCTTGCGTACAACCACATTAGAGCTCAATTTCATAATATTTGTTGCAATATTGACCTTCCAAGCCTTTTAAGATGCCAAAATTATAGTGAGCTCAGGAGACTTCTCTCCAAGCTTTTTGAGCATAGGAATAAAATCTTAAATCAAATTAAATAACTCTTTTCTTTAGGTCCGATAGACCAAAGATTGGTCTCAGTGGACGTTAACCATCATCATCATCATCATCAATACATTTTTTAAAAATAATAAAAATTAATCTAATTATAATTTTATTTTAAATTAGAACATCATCCAAAAAAATGATAACTCATAACTCATTAGCATTTAAGTCATTTTAATTTCTTTTTGAATTCTCTCTTTTCATTTATATTCTCTTTAATTATTGGGAATGTTTGAATCATCTCTCACCTGTTTATCTCTTAGCCCTGCATCAGATTTCATATATTTGTCTTAAGGATGAGCCACATTTACATCGACTATTAAAATTTTGATGTGAGTAATCTAGAAATGCTAGAACAAAATCACTCTTCTCAATGATTAAGCTGGATCTAAACTCCTTTTTGTTTATTTCTATTTAATATGGATCTAGGCTAATGATCACTATAACAGAAAATTCAATGCATGTCATTAATAATTACTTTGTGCATACATTGAAGTCAATGCACACTATTGATTTAATTAATTTGAAAATAACGCACTCCATCCATTTATTTCAATTAGATGAGAAATTAACATCTACAAAGGAATCAATGCATTTGCTTTTGTTATTTTTCTTGGTTGTAGTCTAACTAGACTGCTTTTCCACCCCGAAAATCATGGAAATTCCGGTACGATTTTAAGAAAATCCGGCAAGGATTTTTGTAAATCCACGTTATCACTGTCAAAATTTAATATTTTGGTTTCCCTAGAGGTTTTTGATGGTGCTAAATCCATTTCCACCATGAAAATCATGATTCAAACACTGTTACCGTAAGATTTCTTAAAAAAAATTGGCCCGGATTCTGGCCAATTTTGGCCATCTGGGAAATTCCTCCATCTCGTTAGACAACTCCTTTTTCTTGCCTCTCTTTGTCGAATTTCTCTTTTTTGTTCATTTCTATTTAATATGGATCTAAATAGATGATTAATATGGATATGGAATTATGAGTGCTATTGTTGTGAAACCAACTCCAAAAATAGAAGAAAAGAGATATCAACGACTTAGGAATAAGCCACTTCAAGGGGGAAACCTCCAATACATTACATGAATGAACAATTCTTGGATGATACAAATTACAAACCCTCCTTTCTATATATAGGAGTCCATGGGGCCACAATGTAATCCTAGTCGTCCTAACAATAATAATTTAAGGGCACAATAATAACAATATGGGGGTTACAGGGGTACAATAATAACAATAAGGGGGTTACACTAACAACAATAAGGGACTATACTAGTACTATAGGGACCTAACACGCCCCTTTCCTTCAAAAAAGTGTTTTCCTCAACACTTGAGTAGCTCTGGGTGCTTCTGTATAATATTCTCATCCTCCCATGTAGAATCTTCAGTGGGTAAGTTCTTCCACTTGATGAGATACTCTGAAATTGATCGATTCCATAGTTGTCGAGTTCTTGTTTCCATGACCACTTCAGGTTCCAATATCATTTTTCCTTCCTCATCAATTTCAGGCAATATTGTTTGAACTAGAAGATTTTCACCTATAACCTTCTTTAAGCATGAAACATGGAAAACTAGATACACTTGTGAAGAAGTAGGAAGCTCCAATTTGTATGCCATGGTACCAATATTTTGCAACACCTTGTAATGACCATAGTACTTTGGTGATAATTTATTATCCTTCTTAGCTTGCTTGAGGGACATTAGTTTGTATGGTTGTAGCCGTAAAAATACCCAGTCTCCTACATCAAAAATTTTCTCGCTGCGATGTTGATCTACCTGTTGTTTCATTCAATTTTGTGCCAAATTCAGGTTATCCTTTAAGAGTTGGAGAACTTCTTGTTGATGCTTGATGTGATATTCCATTGCTTGAACCTTCGAATTTTCTCTTAAATATGATGTGATGGATGGTGGATGATATCCATAAAATGCCATAAATGGGGTCATTTTTGCTGTAGTATGGATGGAAGTGTTATACCACCATTCAGCATGAGGTAACCACTTGACCAATTGTGTTTTTTTATCAGATTCAAAACAACGAAGATATCCTTCCAAACATTTATTTACTATCTCAGTTTGACCATTGGATTGAGGATGATAGGATGAGCTATGAGCTAATTGAGTACCCAAACAAGAAAATAACACTGTCCAAAAATTTCTAGTAAAAATGGGATCTCTGTCGCTCACAATAACCTTTGGGTTTCCATGTAGCTTTTGAATTGTGTCCATAAATTTAGTAGCAACTGTACTTGCTTTAAATGGATGAGATAATGCACAAAAGTGTGCATACTTGGTAAGTCTATCAACTACCACCATGATGACACTCTTTCCTTCGGACTTAGGTAAACCTGTGATAAAATCCATTGAAATCTCCTCCCAACGTTGACTTAGAATGGATAAAGGTTGTAGAAGTCCCGGGGTCTTAATTGTCTCCACTTTATTCTGCTGGCAAACCAAACATTCCGCCACAAACTTTTGAATATCAGATTTAAGGCCATCCCAAAAAAATTCTTTCTTCACCCTGTGGTAAGTTTTTAAAAATCTTGAGTGTCCTCTTAAAGGAGAAGTGTGCAATTCCAAAAGAATCTTTTGTTTTAGTTGGGAATTCTTACAAAGATATAAGCGATCTTTGTACCATAAGGAATCATTTTTCCAACTAAATGTATCAGATGTACTAGGATCTTGCCGCAACTTTTGAATGAGTGTCCATACATCTTTGTCCTTCTTCCATTCATCTCTTGCTTCAGTTATCCAATCTGGTTGGATAATAGAAATGGCACAAAGCAATGCTTCCACCTCTTCATTCTTTCTTGAGATTTCAAAGTCATAACCCAACATCTTTGTGACCCATTTTTGCTGCTCTTCTAAAGATAGTCTTTGTTCCAAAAATTGTGTGTGACTATCATGATCTGTTTTTACCTTGAAGTGTCTTTCCATTAGGTAAGTTAGCCATTTCTTTAGTGCATGTAGTATTTCTAACATTTCCTTATCATAAATAGGTTTCGGTAAATACTTTCCTTTAACTGGATGACTTTCAAAAGCAATGGGTCTTCCTTCTTACATTAAAACAATACCAATTCCATTTCCTGAGGCATCACATTCCACAATAAAGGTTTTTGTGAAATCTGGTGTAGCTAAGACCGGTGCTAGGCACATTGCCTTTTTAAGATGTTCAAAGGCCTTAGTTGCTTCAGGAGTCCATGAAAATGCATCTTTCTTCAATAATGTTGTTAGATGTGCTGCTATTCTCCCATAATTCTTAACAAACTTGCGATAATACCCTGTTAACCCGAGAAATCCTCGCAACCGCTTTATGGTTGTGGGGACTTTCCATTCCTTAATGGCTTTAATTTTGTTAGGGTCTACTTTAACACCCTCGTGAGATACAATATGACCCAGATATTCCACCTCTTGTACTCCAAAGAAACATTTGATTTTTTTGCATATAATTGTTTCTCCTGCAATAGTTTGAGCACCCTGTCAACATGTTCAACATGATCCTTCCAAGACCTGCTGTAGATTAGTATATCATCAAAAAATACTAGCACAAATTTTCTAAGGAAGGGTTTGAAAATGGAATTCATCAACCCTTGAAATGTAGAAGGTGCATTGGTAAGGCCAAAAGGCATGACCAAAAATTCATAATTACCCTCATGAGTTCAAAATGTTGTTTTTGGAATATCTTCAGTCTTCATTCTAATTTGATGATATCCTGAACGAAGATCCAACTTGGTAAAATAAATTGCTCCATGTAATTCATCCAATAATTCATCAATCACAGAATGGGAAATTTATCTTTAATGGTGAGCTTATTGAGCTCCCTATAATCCGGACACATGCGCCATGATCCATCCTTCTTGTGTACCAATACTACAGGAGCAGAGAAAGAACTTTGACTAGGTTGAATTATACCCGCCTCTAACATTTCCGCAATCATACGTTCAATTTCGCTCTTTTGGAAGTAAGGATATCTATAAGGCCTGATGTTTGGAGGAACACTTCCTGGAATCAAATGAATAGCATGATCATGATCACGAATAGGTGGGAGTCCTTTGGGAGTTTCAAACACATTGGAATGATTGTCCAATACTTGTTGGAGATCTGCAGGAATAGATGATTTTGATGTTGGAACTTCTAGTGAGCATAATTGTGCAATTACGCCTTGTTGTTATTTATTTAGAAGCTTTGTCATGACATTAGAGCTTATTATCCTTCCTGGCTTCCCTGCAATACCCCGTAATTCGACTTCCTTTCCTTCTGAAAAAAATTTCAAGAAAAGTTCTTGAAAATTAAAAGTTACCGTCCCCAAAGATTGTAACCATTGTACTCCTAGTACAACATCAGAACCTCCCATAGGAATGGAAAGCATTGAACTAGTCAATACATATTCCCCCATGGTTAGCTTGATATTATGGCATTTTCCAGAGCAATTTATAGTTCCTCCATTTGCAACCATCACTTGACATTCTGGTGCTGGGTATAGGAAACAATTCAATTCCTTGGCTACCTTACAATGAACAAAATTATGGGTGCTACCTGAATCAATCAACACTATTACCTTTTTCTTCTTGATATGTTATTCTATCTTGAGAGTTTGAGAAGTAGTAATTCCTTCCAATGCATTAAGAGATATGGTTGGACTCATTTTTTTCCTCTTCTAGGGTTGGTTCCTGCTGTATATCCTCTTCTTTTAAAGATTCTTGTTCATTTTTTTCTTCCTCTTCACAATCTATGTAAAATAATTTCTTCTCAGCAGACTTATGACCTTTAGTGTATTTGCTATCACAACTGTAGCAAAGCCCATTTTATCTTTTTCCTTCCAATTGTTGTGGTGCCAACCTTGTAGGTTGTGGAAATCTTGGAGTAGCAACACTTCCATCTTTATAGAAGTGAGTGATAGGCTTCCTTGTCACCATAATTTTACATTCAATTTTTCTTGCCAACCTGAATGCCTTCTCCAATGAATCAAGTTCCAAAACGCGAACTTCATGTTGGATGTTATCCTTTAAAGTACCTATGAAGAGATCAATCCTGTGTTCCTCTGGAATATTAGTTACCGTTATATTCAATTTTTGGAAGTCCTCAATGTGCTCCCCCACTGAACACTTTTGTTTGAGATTTATCAATTGGCTAAAGAAAGTGTTGCACTTTGTATCCTCATAATGTTCTATCATTTCCTCCGTCAAAGTTGACCAAGTGACAATTTTTTTACGGGAGAAAAGCCATCGATACCATACAAATGTATTTTGTTCTAAATGTAAAGTTGCAATGCGTACCTTTTGTGTGTTTTGCACATTATTGAGGTCAAACTATTGCTCTATCTGTAGTATCCATGTTACAGGATCCTTTCCATCAAACTTCCTCATATCCACTTTTGGAATATGGTGGTTCTTCCCTCCAACATTAGAGTTTATGAAATCACGATTAACACTTATTTTATTCTCATCATGAGTTTCCTCTACTGTCTTTTCAACAGTAGGAAATATTTCTTGTATCAACTTTGTCAAACCTTCCATGTATGCTTTTAGATAATTCTTCATGTTTTCCATTTTTTCATCGATCTTAGCTTCCATGTCATCCATCTTAGATTCCATGATAGCTTCCATGTCATCCATATTAGCATCCATGCCATTCTTCAAACCATCCATATTAGATTACACGCCTTTCTTCAAACCATCCATTTTAGTTTCCACGCCTTTCTTCAAAACTTCCATGTCATTTTTTGTTGCTCTTTGTGAAAGCGAAATTTTTTGCACTTGCTCTTGTAATTTTGATATGTCATGTTGCCATTCTTCGTCTTCATGAGTCATAGTAGAGCCTTCTAAAGGCTTAATGGGCATTGAATTCTTTTTAGGGGCCATCTGAGAATCCAATGCTGATATCTATTTTACAATATTCCCTTGGAATCAATTCAACTTGATTCTTCAAACAAGACTTATGCAATTTGGAAAAAAAAAATACACACCTTTTACTTGCTTTTTAGGAGCTCGATATTGAAATTGACTTATCTCTATAGTTGCAGATCCTAAATATCTGAAATTTGGCCCTGTAGTAGTCCTCTAAATCTTCCTTCAAATGCCACAAGTCTGACTTGATTTTGATTCTTCAAGACAAAGTTATGTCCAATCTCCCACAATGACCTAATTATGGACTAGTTCAATAGAACGAACTTGTACGACTTGCCATGTGTCACTGTTTTCTCCTTTGGCTTTGAAATTTATAGGAAAGAAACGACAGCCTGTGTACTTCCAGTCACTTTTTACAGAATTCCAATCCGATGCTCAGAGAGAGAGTTATGAATATTTTCCCACGATCACCTCTTTGAGATGAAATTAGGGAGCTTGAAAAAGACCTAAATTCCGAAGATCATATATCTGCCAATATTGCGAACCAAGCTCTGAAATTTTGTGACAATGTTCCTCAGGATCTCGGCTTTGCACTCTAAAAATTTCAGCTTCTGAACCTTCGTAGAAAAATAGGTATAGAAAAAATTCCGCGATGACCTTTTTAAGTGAAATTCAGGAGCCTGCAAAAAGCCCTAACTTCCACAGATCATATCTCTGAAAATGTTGTGAACCAAGCTCTGAAATTTTTTGAAGATATTCCTCAGGATTTTGGCTTCGCACCCTAAAAATTTAAGCTTTTGAACCTTCGTAGAAAAACCGTTATAGCGAAAATTCCACGATGACCTTTTTGAAGCAGCGAAACCCTAGAATCCAAAGCTTTGATACCAAATGTTGTGAAACCAGCTCCAAAAATAGAAGAAAAGAGATATCAATGCCTTAGAAATAAGCCACTTAGAGGGGGATGTAGAAATTTTCTGAATAATGATTAATTATCCACCGAGACTATCCTGATCACATATCAATTCGAATTCATATGCAACACATAATCTCTTCCACTCAAATCATCACACATGCGGAAATAAAACAAGTGATAGCACATCAAATCATCATACACATTAACACAGTATGTATGGGGAAAGCTTATAGCTGAAAACCCCGCAGCTATTGTGTATATTATAATGGAGAAATCATGTAACAAACTCAGTACAATACTCCTCACAAGTACTCAGTACTTTCTCATAAAGTTACACACAACTAGCTTGGTTTTGAACAGGTTACTGGTTCAAAACTCACCACTAATTGCCTTGCCTCTATTGCGCAATCATGGCCTGTCTAAATAGAGATCCAAGGTTCGAATCTCCTTGGCTTGACAGCACAATCATCATGGGAATTCCTCCAAGTGTGGTGCAAATCTCATGCACAACTGATGTCGCCACTGATAGCTAACTCCACCCTTTCATCTACCTCTTTCACCGGTCTCCACTGAACTGATCATGCACTGTAGTGAACTGATGTGTTCTTGAGTTGAATAATGAGTTACTAATTAATGAATTAAATAATATTTAATTCACTCCACTGATTACTAGTTGATTAGCTAGTTAAACTAATCTCAACTAGTTCAACTAAGTTAAACCGAACACAACTCCACCAACTGTCTCATCAACTCCACCAAACTTCTGCCACTGAAGTCCTAACTGAACTCAACCATGCATGAGCTCACCAAACCCTTAGGAATAGCGTAATTCCTCTTTCAGATGCATGAGCCACTTCTGTAGCTCGAACTGAAGTGCTCCAAGAGAGTAAACTGCTGTTTAGAGTCCAAATATTATTAAGGGTAAATAATATTTGACTTCTCTATTTTTAGGATAGGTAGTCTAAAAATAGACTTCGACCTATAGGTCCAAAAATAGAGGTCCATCTATTTTTAACAACATGACCAATACTCCAAGAATAACATACTGCAACCCCTGGACCATGCTCCATATGTCTAAAAATAGACATAGTCTAAAAATAGACTTTGCGCCAGAATTTGCCTGCGGGCCCACTTAGTGAAGGCAACTTCATTTCACTAAGCTCCATCATATTGCTGCATTTTAAACACTCCCTCTCAGCAAGATATGGATTATCTACAACCCCTATCCTGCCTCTATGGAATTCAAACTTGCTCCTGGTGAGCGCCTTTGTCAGGATGTCGGCATCCTGATCCTCCGTGGGAACATATGAAAGCATCATGATTCTCTGCTGAACACAATCTCTGATATGATGGTACCTGATGTCGATGTGTTTGGATCTATCATGAAATACTGGATTAGCCGAGAGTTTAATGCAACTCTGGTTATCACAGTAAATCACTGTAGGCTCCAAATGCAACCCAAACAATCCAACAAGGATCTTCCTCATCCAAATAGCCTCGCATGCAGCCAAGCTAGCTGCCATGTACTCGGCCTCTGCTGAACTGAGTGCCACGGATCTCTGCTTCCTGCTGTACCAGGAAACTGCTGCCGACCCAATGCTGAAAACTCCTCCAGAAGTGCTCTTCCGGTCCGTTGGACTCCCTGCCCAATCTGCATCAGTGAAGCCAGAAAGCTTCGCTCCATCCTCCTGTCTGTACCATAGACCATATCCCGATGTGCCTCTAATATAGCGCAATACATGCTTTCCTACCTTCCAAAAGAGCTTGGTAGGCTTAACCATAGCTTGCGAAAGCTGGTTAACTGCATAGCATATATCGGGTCGTGTATTGACCAGATACATAAGCGACCCCACCAACTGCCGATAGACAGTGGCATCCACTACCTCCGCTGAAGTAGCATCCTCCTTCCTCCAACCACCAGGAAGAGGAGTGTCAACAGGCTTGCAGCCTTGCATGTTGAACCTCTCCAGAATCTCTCGAGCATACTTGCCCTGAGAAACAAACAGTCCTCCACTGCGCTGCCAAATCTCCAATCCCAGAAAATAATGAAGGATGCCCAGGTCCTTCATCTCAAACTCTCGTGCAAGATCCTCCTTGCATGAAAGTATCAACTGCTCATCGCCAGTCAAAATCAGATCATCTACATACAGTACGATGATCAACAGCTTCCCCTCCACCACAATCTGGTACAGGTTTGGATCCGCCTCACTCTTGGAGAATCCAAGCCCGGTGAAGTAGTTGTCTATGCGAGTGTACCAAGCACGAGGTGCTTGCTTCAGCCCGTACAATGCTCTCTTGAGTCGGCACACATGCGACTCACTGCTGAAGATCTCAAAACCTTCAGGCTGCTCTATGTACACCTCCTCCTCAATCACTCCGTTGAGGAACACAGTCTTCACATCCATCTGATGAATGTGCCACCCCATCTGCGCTGAGAGAGCAAGGATCATCCGCATGGAAGAGTACCTTGTGACAGGTGCAAAGGTCTCCTCATAATCGATCCCCTCGATCTGTGAGAAGCCACAGGCGACAAATCTCGCCTTGTACTTCTCCACACTCCCGTCAGCCGCCTGCTTCACTTTGTATATCCATCGCGAACCCACCACCGATTTCCCCACCGGTCTTGGGACAATCTCCCATGCACTGTTTCTGACGATCGAATCATATTCTTCGATCATGGCATCTACCCATGCGGGTTCCTCCACAGCTTCCTCAAAAGAGGATGGCTCCGTCACGACACATCGACTCACAAGAGCCATGTATCCAGTGTACCGATCCGGTGACTGCCTCTGTCTGAGCTATGCTGTAGGTGGTCCTACAACCTTCTCTGCATCTCGAGCCAGTCGCTCAGCTTCTGTAGTGCGCATGCGCCCTCTGATGGTTGGCGCTGCATGGGTGGTTTCTTCCACCTCCTGAACTTCCTCTTGTGGCCGATCCACATCCGGAAGCTCCTCCTTAGGAACTAACAGCTCCTCATCTGCATGCAAGTGTAGCTCCCTCTCAAGCGAACACTGCATGGCTTTCTCCTCCTGAAATTTTATATCCCATCGCACAACAGTCTTGCGACTGTCCGACAAATACACCCGATAGTTGTGAGGTGTATCAGTGTACCCCACAAATATTCCAACCTCAACGGTTGGATCCAGCTTCCTTCTTGCATCCTTCGTCACATGCATGTAGACAGGAGAGCCAAAGATCCGCAAATGGGAAATATCAGGCCTCTTTCCAGAATAAGCCTCCTCCGGTGTACTCATGCCAAGAACCTTGTGAGGACAACGGTTCTGCACATACACTGCTGTATTGCATGCCTCAGCCCACAAGTGAAGGGATAGGCCCTGATCATGCAACATCGCCCGTGTAGCACCCACGATCGTTCTGTTCTTCCGCTCAGCCACCCCGTTCTGCTGTGGGTTATGGGGTGCGATGAGCTCTCTCTGAATCCCTTCTGCGCTGCAGAACTCCTTGAATTCACCACCGTTATCACTCCTTAGAGCAATCACCTTCTTCCCCGACTCCTTCTCGACCAGTGCTTTAAACTCACAGAACTTCGCGAATGTATCACTCTTCTTCTGCATGAAGAAGATCTAGCACTTTCGAGAGAAATCATCAACAAAGATCACATAATACTTGTGCTTTGCTGTCGAAGCAACTGAGAAAGGACCACACACGTCTGTGTGAACTCTCTCAAGGATCGTCGTGGCGCGACTATCCTTCTCATGAAAGGTGGCTTTCACATACTTCCTTAAAGTACACCCCTTACACTGATCTGACTGCGCAAGGGTGCCCTTAGGAAGCCCAGTAGAAATCTGCTGCAGAATCTTCAAAGCTCCATGGTGAAGGTGGCCCAATCTCCTGTGCCACAGCTCGCCCTCATCATCCCGGCTCACCACTTCTCCCGCCTTGCATGCCATAGCTGCGCAGCCATATACCTGCAACTGATAAAGGTTCTTGGTTCGAACCCCTATCTTCCGGGTCTCTCCAGTAGTCTTACTGCGCAGGAAGGCTTTTCCTTCGCTGAAGACCACATCATACCCCTTATCCTCCAACATCGCCACATAGATCAAGTTCTTCTTCAATCCAGGTACATGCATGACATCCCTCAATACAAAGGGTTTACCAGACTCCCTCTGAAAGGATATGGTACCGATACCAGTCGCACTGTATCTACCATCATCGCCCATCTAGATGTGCACACCCAAATCTTTGTCTTCCAGATCTGAGAACAAATCCCGATCTCTCGTCATATGAAATGACGCACCGCTGTCCAAGAACTACACCGATCCCATCACACTTGAGACCAAGCATGCGATCAGTGAAAATTCAAGCTCGAACTGTGAAGCCAAAGCTTCTCCATCTGCAGATCTTCCCGCTTGCTTGTTCTTCTTCTTCTTTGGACAATTGGTAGCATAATGTCCGTGATCATGGCATTGAAAACACTTCACTTTCGCCATATCCTGCTTCTTGCCCTTTGCACCAGAATGAGAGGTTTTCTTACCCTTCCCTTTCTTTGCTTTGGCCACCAAAGCGCAGTTTTCTTCATCAGCTCCCTTTGATGAAGATCCATCTCGAGTAGTCCTCCTTATCTCCTCCTGCATGAGATTCGCCCAAAGGCGCTCCCATCCCGGCAGCTTCTCCCGACCATTGACACTATCTTGATATGAGTGCCAAGCCTTCGGAAGACCAAGGAGAGCCAGGTCGACCATGTCCTCATCTTCGACAGTCACCCCCACACTTCCCAGCTCATCTCTGCATTGAGTGAACTTTGTGAGATATTTGGCGATACTGTCGTCTTTCTCCATCTTGATGTTCTTGAGCTTATCTTTGAGTGCCAGCTTCCTTTGGTCGCTCTTACTCTGGAATAGATCCGTCAAGGCTTTCCACATTAAATATGGTGAAGCCTTTCCATGCAGGCTGGATACAATATGATCCTTGACGCCCTCCAAAAGGATCCTTCGACATTTCGCCATATTCTTTTGCCATGCTTCGACTTTAGCAGGATCAGTGGGCCTTTGGACATCCGTATCCACGAACTCCTTCAGTCCATTATCTTCTAATACTGCCTCCATGCGATCCTTCCATGCAACATAATTCGAACTGCCTTCAAGAGCATATTCGAGTCGCAATCCGTTGAAAGACATTTTCAACTCCGGCACCAAGAAAACAAAACTGCTGCAAAATTCGAATTCCACCTCAAAGCTCAACCACCCTTGATCTGTGAGAACAAATTATTTCTTATGTGAGATCGACCGTAGGGGCATTTTATCGATATATCACCTTTCAAAGAAAGGATGGATCCAGAGGCCACCGGGCCCGCATGCAGACTCTGGCTTCACTCTAAATAAGTTTGTAATCACTGTGATGATCAATCTCTACTTCAATAGCTCCGATACCATGTAGAAATTTGCTGAATAATGATTAATTACCCACCGAGATTATCCTGATCACATATCAATTCGAATTCATATGCAACACATAATCTCTTCCACTCAGATCATCACACATGCGGAAATAAAACAAGCGATAGTACATCAAATCATCATACACATTAACACAATATGTATGGGGAAAGCTTATAGATGAAAACCCCACAGCTATTGTGTATATTATAATGGAGAAAACATGTAACAAAATCAGTACAATACTCCTCACAAGTACTCAGTACTTTCTCATAAAGTTACACACAAACTAGCTTGGTTTTGAACAAGTCATTGGTTCAAAACTCACCACTAATTTCCTTGCCTCTATTGCGCAATCATGGCCTGTCTAAATAGAGATCCAAGGTTTGAATCTCCTTGGCTTGACAGCGCAATCATCATGGGCAATTCCTCCAAGTGTGGTGCAAATCTCATGCACAACTGATGTCACAACTGATAGTTGTACTCACCCTTTTCATCTACCTCTTTCACTGTCTCCACCGAATTTTCCATGCACTATAGTGAACTGATGTGTTCTTGAGTTGAACAATGAGTTACTAATTAATGAATTAAATAATATTTAATTCACTCCACTCATTACTAGTTGATTAGCAGTTAAACTAATCTCACTAGTTCAACTAAGTTAAACCGAACACAACTCCACCAACTATCTCATCAACTCCACCAAACTGCCACCGAAGTCCTAACTAAAAAGTCCTAACTAAGTCAACCATGCATGAGTCACGTTCACTCAAACCCTTAGGAATAGCGTAATTCCTCCGTCAGATGCATGAGCTCACCAAAACCCTACGAATAGCGTAATTCCTCTGTCAGATGCATGATCCACTTCCAAGGCTCGAACTCAAGTGCTCCAAGAGAGTAAACTGCCGTTTAGAGTCCAAATATTATTATGAGCTAATAATATTCGACATATCTATTTTTAGACTGGCAATCTAAAAATAGATTCCGCCCAATATGTCTAAAAATAGAAGTCCATCTATTTTTCCAACTTGACCAACCATCCACAAATAGCATCCTGCAACTCATAGAATATGATCGACATGTCTAAAAATAGACATAGTCTAAAAACAGACTTGCGCCAAAAATAGCTTGCGGGTCCACTTAGTGAAGGCGACTTCTTTCCACTAAGCTCATCATCTTGCCGCATTTTCATCAGGGGAAACCTCCAATACATTACGAGAATGAACAATTCTTGGATGATACAAATTACAAAACCTCCTTTCTATATATAAATATACGATGGGGTGACTGTAATCCTAGCCGACCTAACAATAATAATTTAAGGGCACAATAATAACAATATGGGGGTTACAGGGGTACAATAATAACAATAAGGGGGTTACACTAACAACAATAAGGGACTATACTATTAATATAGGGACTTAACATCTATAACAAAAAAATCAATACATGTCATTAATAATTACTTTGTGCATACATTGAAATCAATATATACTATTAATAAAATTATTTTGAAAGCAATGCATATCGTTAATCTAGTTACATCGAATCACAAAAAATAATAATGCCAAAATAATAATAAGAACCATAAGTATTCTTCACCCCTTTAATTTAGTAGAATTTCAATAAATTTTAATATATTATTTTTTATTTTTTATTTGATTTTGACTTTTAAACTCAACTTTTTTTCACCTTTTATAAAAGTTTTACTTCCTTTTTCTCTATAATTGATAATATTCAATATTATATAATATCATATAATATAAAACATAAAATCATATATTATTATATTAAACATTATATAATATTAAATATTATAATATATATTAAATCTAATATTATAAAAGTTAATAATATATTGATATAGAGTTATTAAATATAAGAATATTAATACAATAATATATTATTATTAAACATTTAATTTTAATATTTGGTTTGATATTAATATTAAATTAAAACTTCTTATAGATATTTGAATTTGTAGTCATCTCTTGGGTTATAGCAACAACAAATTGGATAGAACTATTTAAATCAATTGGGGGAGTAATACCATACCACATGCTTTCATACTGGGTGATATATATTGAGGAAAAAATGACATAATATATTGAGCATATAATAGGAGGTAAAGAGTTTTTATATCGGCAAGTACAAAAAATGGAGCTCAAAGTTAATGAAAAATATAAAAAGGTATAAAAAATGTTAATGAAAAAAATGGATACCTACAATATCTAGTAAAAGTTGGGTGTTTTCCCCGATCCGGGTCACCTAGCAGCCTTTGTCACGCTTCCCAAGGCACACAACCATTAGACCCCACTTGGCTCGCCTCCCTCACCAATTTGCAGTCTTGGCCATTACTCATCTTCCCTCGCTCTAGTTGTCAATGTATTGGGGGAGATATAGCATACCACGTGCCTTCATACTGGGGGATATATATTGAGGAAAAAATGACATAATATATTGACATATAATAGGAGTTAAAGAGTTTTTATATTGGCATGTACAAAAAATAGAGCTCAAAGTTAATTAAAAATATAAAAAGGTATAAAAAATGTTAATGAAAAAAATGGATACCTACAATATCTAGTGAAAGTAGGGGTTCTCCCCCCCGATCTGGGTGACCTAGCGGCATTTTGTATGCTTCCCAAGGCCCACAACCATTAGACCCCGCTTGGCTCGCCTCCCTCACCAAGTTACAGTGTTGGCCATTACTCTTCTTCCCTGGCTCTAATTGTCAATGTACCCGGGTCCTCAGCTCCCATGCCCGTGCAATAAACTATTCATCACCATGCATATTCCATTCTCTCAGATCTATTCACCCCGTCCCATTCTCCTTGGCACTTTCCCCAGCTTTAACACTGCAACTCCGTTCTACGGTCTTCTGATTATGAATCGTGATAGGGGGAGGGGTTGGTGCCCCAACAAAGGAAGAGGTCGGGGGTACGCACTCGTAGTATGCAAGCTCAAGGAAGTTCCTTAGAGCAATATGGTATTAGTGTGCAAAAAATGCAATTTCAATGCAGTATAATTTAGCTACTTGATGACATGATGAGTTTCAGGTCGATTTTTTCAATTCAACTAGGCCTCTCAGCATGTCGCCTTGGTTTTCTTCTTTTTGAAGGTTTTCAGTCTTGTGTCCTAGAGCCCTATAACTCAATGCACACTAGGTTTGGCCCTCCATGCAACAATTATGTGATGCTAGTTCTCAGAACATGATTTTTGTTAATTGTCAACTCTTTTTGCGAGCTAAAAGACTGTGAGGCTCTTGTTTCTCCTTCTTGGGACAAAGCCCTTCAACTTTTCATCTCTGGTTTCTTCTTTCAAAGGAATATAATTCACTCTTGGATGCAAATGTATGTAATTTCCTCCTTGTTAATATAATGTAGATATGCTTACAAAAAAAAGTAGGGGTTTTTTTAATTAGGAAGGTATATTGGATTCGTATTGGTAGGGGATTAAATAATATGATTTTTGGAGATATTTTCCCATATATAATCAAACTAAAGGCATTTTTTAGTATGTTATAAACACATGTGATATGTCATAAGTTCATTGAGTGAAACCTTAGTGACATAAACCAATCTTACCTCACTTAAATAACTTAATATAATATAAAATATAAAATATAATGTAATGTAACATATATATAATTCATTTATATATATCATTTTTATTTTTTATAATCTAATTATATAAACTAATAAATAATTATATGATTTTTTTTTTCTATTTTCTTTTAATTTATTGTTAAGAGTTTATAAGTATAAAAATATGAATTATCATTTATTTATAATTTAATTATATAAATTAATAAATAATAAATAATTATTATTTTATGATATATGTATTTTATATATGATATTTTTATTGTTAAAATAGATAAATGAAGCAAATAGCAAAATTTTCATTTTTCTATATATTTTGTGTTAAGAAATTAATAAAAAATGGTGAGTAGTAATAGTATTTTTAATATGAATTTTATGTATTTTTGCTAAAAATACTTTATTAAACTATGTTATAAGTAATTTTAAGGGAATATATTTATTTACATGAATATATATCTATTCGTTTACACTATTTCTTGTAATATAAAGAATTGTTATATGGAATTTTAAACATTATATAGATCCATATAATATTTGAAAGACATTTTATTAAGTTTACATTTAAATTTTTATACTTATTTTGCTAACACTACAACATCTTTCTATTAGAATGTTTATCCTTATTTGTAGACATTATAACATCTTTTTAATACTAGGTTGTAGAGAGCCTCTCTATCAGTATAATCATATAAATTAAATAAATGGTAAATACAAATATGTAACAATTCATAATAAACTTTAAAACATTTTCCTTATCATACATCTCACATTTGCCAAAACTATTTTTTTTTATAAAAATTAACTAAATTATAACTCTATTATTATAACACAGAAATGCCAAAATTTCTTTTTATCTACTTTGCTTGATGAAATTTTCATTGTAAAATCTTATTTTAACGAGGTATCTGCTTGTCACATATATAGGGAACAGATTGTCACATATACAAGGAACGGAATCATGCAGCAGACATCTTATCTAAGGAAGGTGCTGGACAAGATATGGGGCAATGGGTTGCAGTAATGGTCGAGGCAGGGTAGATCCGAGGAATCAATCTACCTCCTTTTTCCCGCTAAGATCCTACTGCCTACCTACTCATATGCTATTCTATTTTAAATTTATTTTTCCGCACTGATGCTAATGGATTATAAAATCGTTTTGGTCTCTGTTTCGGATTTTTTTCCTCACTGAAGAGAGCCGGGAGACTGTTGCTACTTTAAAGATTCTTGCTACTTTAAAATCACATGCTGCTATAAAATTGGTAACATGGGAATGATGTCTACCATCCATTATGATGAAAGACATTGTCTGTTTTCACCTCTATTTCAGGCCTTTTCACATCAAAGTGGAAGCCTGGGGGTTGAAAGGAAATGACACAAAAATGTACTTTTTGTTTATTGGACAAAGCTGGGAGGATTGACAAAACATCATCTTTCCCAGCAACAACTACATTGTTTTCCTTTACTGACAAATAAAGAAAATGTATTTCTTAAAATGCTTTTGCATATGCTATGTAACCTGCTATATAATCAATAAATGGGTTCTATTTTTTCTTTAGAAAAAAAAACTCTATTATTAGAAAAAATTAATATATCTATATATATTAATTTTTTTAATAAAATAACAATAAAAATAATTGTTTATATATGAAAAAAAAACTAAATAAAATAACTAGAAACTAATGGTTTGATATTAAATTAATATATATATATATATATATATATATATATATATATATATATATTTATAAAAATCACATTTTTATAAATAAATTGAAAAGTAAAGATCCATATATGTTTTTAACATAAATCTCTATTCTATCTTTTTAATATTATTTAAATCTCCTTTCTATTTTTTTAATATTATTTTAATTAAATTGAAAAAAAAAAATTCCTTTAAGATCAATCTTAATCCCTTTACCATGAATATCATTAAAATTCTTTTCTGAATTTTTAACTGCTACTAAATCTTACCATCCTTGGTTTTTTACAACTTACACGTTTAATAGACGATATTTTAAAACAGTTTGGAAGTTTCCCAGCTGGAACTATGACAGCGGTATCTTTCCAAAAAATCCCCATCTACGATAATGTGAAAGGATCCGTTTTATGTCTGAACGCAGATGCCAATAGGAATCTAAGTTGTCGGTGTAGTTGACCCTCAATCTCGACCTGCCTGCCTTATCCAAAGCCCACGGCCGAAGTTATAAATTCGACAGGTTCAAGGAAAATATGTTTAATTTAAAATTTTAGTAGTAGTTTAGGTTTCACCTGCCAACGAAATTTTGTAACTGACCGAAACTTTAACTTGTTAAACCACCCAATTCCCCAGAATATCTCCATCAAATTTAATCTACTCTATTATTAATCAGGGAGCAGTTTAATTATTGTTATTATTATTTTTTTTTTAATTTTCTTTTTTATTATTATTATTTTTATTTCTTAATTATGTTTAATTTTGATTATTATTATTATTTTTAAAATGAATTGGGCTGTATATTTTTAGTTAAATCTTGATTTTAGTGATTTAGATTGATATTTTGAATGAATAAATGAATTTTAGTTACTTAAAATAAGTTTTTGAATGTATAAATAAATTTAATGTTTTAAAAAAGTTTTGAAACATTGGATTTGTCAAATTATAAAATTGAAACTTCAAAAAAAAATCAATCAAAATTTTAAATAAAATTACAAAACATAGCACAAAAGTAGAAAAAAGAAGAAGATTAAATGTCCAAAGCTTATGGTAATTAAAAAGATTAACCTAAATAGTCCAAAGAGTTTAGCTCAAGTTGTTGAGGCACAAATTGTGTTTCTTGCTTTACTAGGTGAAAATTGATTTGTTAAGTGAGATGTCTCCTCCCAAGGCACATGCTTAGTCGTTGGGTGAAGTGAAGTTTGAAACAAAAACTCCCTTGCTAAAGCCACCATTTCTCAATTGGTTGTGGTTGTGCTAATGAAGTTTGAATCATAGTTACCAAGTTCCGTCGTATTAGCAAAAGGAATTAGGAAATTCATAAAAAAAAAAATAGGTTAGTGTACTAAGGTAATTTTAATAGTTTTTTCATGTATTCAATTTAGCTTATCATGTTCTTATTAACTTGATATGGCCTACTAAGGAGGGAACAACCCTTGGAAACTGTTTTGTAATCTCCATTCAGTATCTAGGGTAAATAAGATACATAGAAATAACCATGCTAGTGGGTGATTATATATAGAAATAACTATACCACGTGTTTTATCAATAAGTTAAAAGTAAATGTAAAAAACATTTATTTTTATATTAAAACATGTTATAGAAATTTTGTATTTAAAAAATTACACTTAAAAAAAAAAGTTTACTATTAAAAAGTTACACTTAAGTTTCATATTAAAAAATAAGAAAACTTTAAAATATTTTTTTTTATTGTCATTTAAATGAGTATAGTGTTTATTGCAAGTGTTGGTTTACAATTCAATTAAAAAATTCATTTTTTATAATATCATATAAAAACTAATCTAGTGCAGGTTGAGGTCACTAACTTTGTATATGATACAATTTTCTTTATTTTTTATAATAAATAGAAAATAATAAAATACTACCAAATTTAAAAAAAATAAAAAATAATAATAATTAATGTATTTCTTTCATTATTATAAAATCATTATAAATAAATATAAAATATTACGTTGAAAATAAGTAAGAAGTATGTGATTTCAATTTTTTAAATTTGAAAAAAAATAATAATTTGTTAATCTTTATAATATCTGTATGCTAAAATTTTTGGCTGATTGTATTTTACATCGTCCAATTCTTCCGTATCAAATCGAATTCCTATTCGAATTAGAATTAGAATATGGTAACTATGGTTTGAACAAAAACCCCATCCCATCTCAACTAGTTGTGATACTAAACCTGGAATTATGAAAATTGTTCTACTGGGTAGTTTCGTTGAAAAAAAAAAGAGATCAAACTAAATGATGATAAGAACGATTAACCTAAACTAAACTATTTTGGTCAGCGACAACCATTATACTCGAGCTTTCTGTATTCATCCAATAAATTATAACAGTAATTGCATCGCTACCGAAATATACATTATTTAATGTGAATCCTCCTCAAATAAATTGGCGTTCCAATCACCGACTGGGGTCTAACACAACATTACAACAAAAGTCATATATCCAATGGCCGGGCAGGATGCATCTACTTCAAAAAGCCTTACTCAAAACGCCAATGAAAGAGATCGGCGAAAGAAATTGAATGCACTGTACTCTTAGCTGCAATTATTACTCCCTAACACAAGTTCAAAGGTAAAATTCCAATCATTTGACTTTCAAACATTTTCAAATCCTGACGGGAAATTAGTTATAGTTTAAATTCGACTAATGTTTCCCCAAACATTAAGTTTTCTTTTGTTCACTGCCTGAATTCTTCCGCTTTCAAAACTGTCCATTGATAATCTGTTTATCATTTGGCATTGTACGGACCTCAGTCGGTATTCAGCTCACAATAACTCATCGATCATTACAATAAATCGAGCTTTTGAGATCCGAGATCAGCTGGAAATTACAATTATTATGTGTAATGTTGGCGGGCTCGTCTTCTCTACTCTCTTGCTGTTGCTCGAACAAGAAGGGTTGGATGTCTTGAATGTTTTTGTGGTTGTTCTTCGAGAAAAGAGATGAACCCTGTGTTGGAATATTGAAAATTCGAGAACAAACAGTGGAGAGAGTAATACTCTCCTCTTCTAACATAGAGAAATTAAAATTTTTCAGGAGACACAATTTCAACTCAAAAAAAAACTTTTATTCCATAAAAAATTGTTATAAATTCTTTTTCACATAGAGGGATTTACAAAATAAGTGACCGCTGCTACAACACAATGCACACACAAGACATCATTGTCTTATTAAAACTCTCTCTGTCTCTCTGAAAAATACGCTGCTCTGTATTTTCTATTTCGCACTGTTGTGCATAAAAAAATGACTCTATTCCGTGTATAAAACAAAAACATTACATTATAGGCTCTTGGGCCATTCTTTTATATGTGCCGCGCACAATATAAAACATTAAACATAAAACATAAAACATCGGGTCCACATTTTAAAACAAACAAATGCGCCATATCAAAAATTCCGATCGCCGATTGGCAAACGGATGCGATCCCACATTAAAATCTGCCATAATAAAGTTCATCGGATCCGCGACTTCAACTCATGTGCGATCGGGCCTTGTGCAAGAATATTGTGATCGAGCGATGTGCGATGTTGTGATGTTGCGATTGCGATCACATCGCACCGTCGGCATCGGCGATTCAAACATATGGATGGGCGGATCAACACTTGCGATTTGCGATTTTGTGATTTGCACGATGGCACGATCGCGCGATCGCATTGCGGCTTTCAACCCGACGGAACATATATGGACTTGCGATGTGCGATTGTGCAATGGTGCGACAATCGCATCGCGACTTTTCAACAGTGGTTTGGTATATGACATGCGATATTGCGATTTGCGATCGCATCGCGAATATGTAATACAATGCCGCGTGGTCCGTGGACTCACGGGCCTCAGCTTTATGGGAGGGCGATTATAATATAATACATGCGATTTGTATTATCGCATCAGCCCTTCGCCATATCAACAAGACACTTGCAAGATATTCTTGCGATTTACCACCTCTGCTATTACTTCGCCAATTTAAATTAGTAAGGCTTTAAAGCCAGATCCAATTTGTAATCAAAACTCTGCCTGTTGGCGAGACTTTGTGTCTTTAACAATTAATTCTTCTTTTTGAGAAATCGGCTACCGCTCTGTATAAAATATCAAGGGAATCAAATCCCATCAGTTCTATACTACACCTTTGAAGCTTTCCAATCCTTTTGCAATTGGTTCAAGACAGCAGACGACCGCCTTAGCCTTGGCTTCAATGTGCCGCTGATCATTTACTCTGCAATTACTGATGATTGACTTCAGCAGTTGGAATTAATTTCCAACACTCCCCCTTAATTTCAACTGCCGGGTTTTCCTGCATACCCAGGCATTTCCTGAAATTTTCAAAGCTTTTCTGCGCAAGTGGCTTTGTGAGGATGTCTGCAAATTGATCCTCTGTTCTGCAATGTTGCAAAACTATCTCACCATTGTTAACCAATTCACGTATGAAGTGAAACTTGGTGTCAATGTGCTTTGTTCTTTTATGAAAAACTAAATTTTTAGACAATGCAATAGTTGAGCTATTGTCACAAAAGATCACTGTCCCTTTTACTTGTTCTTGGCATAAACTTCTCAACATTTTTCTCATCCAAATTGCTTGACACACTACTGCTGTAGCTGCCACATATTCTGCTTCTGCTGTAGACAACGCTACAATGGGCTGTTTCTTAGAAGACCATGAAATGGCTCCCGAACCCATGTGAAAAACATAACCGGAAGTACTCTTCCGATCATCAACACTTCCAGCCCAATCACTGTCAGTGTATCCAACTAAATCTGAACATTCTGAAGCAGTATAAAAAATACCAAAGCTTTTAGTACCTTGAACATACCTCAGAATTCTTTTTATTTCCTGCCAATGTGCATCCTTTGGTTTTTCCATGAATCTGGAAATTAAACTAATAGCATGCATTATGTCCGACCTAGTTGCAGTCAAATACATAAGGCTGCCAACTATGCTCTTGTATAAACTAGGATCAAAATCCTTGCTGCTGTCCTCTCTGCTGAGTTTTAATCCCATCACTGTGGGAGTGATCGCTGCTTTGCTTTCTTACATGTTAAATCTTTCAAGCACCTCATTAACATACTTTTCCTATGAGATAAAAATCCCATTTTCATCTTGTTCTACTTCTATTCCTAAGAAGTATCTCAATAAACCCATGTCAGTCATTTCAAATTCTTCTTTCATGAATGTTTTAAAATGTTCAATAAGGTAATCATCATTACCTGTAAAAATAACATCATCAACATACAAGACAACAATCAATATTTTTCCATCTTTTTCTTTGATGTAGAGGGTGAGTTCTCCCTCACATTTTTCATATCCATTTTCCAGTAGATAGGAATCTATCTTACTGTACCACGCTCTTGGCGCTTGCTTCAACCCATAAAGAGCTTTCTTCAACTTGCACACTTTGTGCTCTTGACCTTTCTTTTCATAGCCGAGAGGTTGTTCAATGTAAACCTCTTCCATTAACACTCCGTTTAGGAATGCTGACTTCACGTCCATTTGGTAAAATTTACACTTGTTTTGTGTTGCTATGGACAACACTGCTCTCACGGTTTCCATTCTCGCAATCGGTGCGAAAGTTTCCTCATAATCTATCCCATGCTTCTACTTATAACCTTTGACAACAAGCCTTGCCTTGTGTCTCTCTATTTTTCCTTCAGCATTACTCTTGGTCTTGTAGACCCATTTTACTCCAATGACATCTTTACCTTTTGGGAGTTCAACCAAATCCCAAGTTTTTTTCCTCTCTATGGCATTTATCTCCTCATCCATAGCTTCTATCCATTTCTTATCTTTGATAGCTTCTTCGAAATGAACAGGATCATCAACATGACAATATAAAGAAAACAAAGAATTGATACCTTCATTAGCTATATATTGTTCATAAATATCTTTCAAAATTTTGAATTTCTTACTTCTTTCATTAGATGTATAAGTGCTTGAAGAAGAACTTGAATTTCCTCCTTGTGGTGTGCTTGGAGAAGCACTATCATTTCTCCTCAAGGGTGTGCTCTGCATCTCTTGTGTTGGTGTCACTGTTTGGGGATCTATTTCAGCTAACTCATCATTATTTTCATCATGAGATAAACAGTTTTTAACATTCACTGTTTTCTCTATGCTTCTATCCCAAGCTTCCTCTTCAATAAACTGAACATCTCTGCTCACAATAAACTTCTTGGTGGATGGGTTATACAACCTATAGGCCTTGGATTCCTCACTGTATCCAATGAAAATACATTTCTCCCCCTTGCTATCCAACTTCTTTCTTAGCTGATCTGGAATGTGTGCATAAACCACACATCCAAAAACCTTCATATGTGTGACACTTTTCTTTGTGCCACTCCATGCCTCTTCCGGCACTTTGTTCATAGCTGCTTTTGTAGGGCATCTATTCAAAATGTATACTGCACAATATATAGCTTCAACCCAATAATCATTAGGCAAATGCTTTGCCTTTAACATACTCCTTGCCATGTCCATTATGGTTCTATTCTTCCTTTCGACTACTCCATTTTGTTGTGAAGTATATCTAGTTGTAAACTGCTTATGAATACCATTTTCTCTACAAAAATGTAGAAAATATTTAGAGATATACTCACCTCCTCTGTCAGTCCTTAAGAATTTGATATGCAGCCCACTCTGGTAATCAACAAGTGCTTTGAAATTGCAAAAATTTTCAAACACTTCACTTTTTTTTTTCAAAAAGTAAACCCAAGTTTTTCTTGTAAAATCATCTATGAATGTTAACAAATAGTGGCTGCCAGCAAGCGATGGAGTTTGCATCGGTCCACATAAATCTGAGTGGACAATCTCTAAGGGTGCTTTCGCCCTTATGCTTTTCCCAGAAGGAAAACTTTCTTTCTGTTGTTTCCCCAAGATACAACCTTCACAAAGGCTGTCCGGTTTCTCTATCAATGGTAAAACACTTACAATTCCTTTTCTGTTCAACAGATTAAGACCTCCAAAGTTGAGATGTCCAAATCTCAAGTGCCATAACCAATTATCATCTTTTGGTTCGGTTTGGAAAGTCTCTTGTGCCACTGCTGCTATCTTTTCTTCATTCTTCAAGTCTGCTCTCATTCTGAGAGGGAACATCATGCTCTTTGTCATCTTTACTTCAGCAATACACTGTTTTCTGGGTGGTTTTTCCATGATGGTACAAACATCATCCTCAAAGAAAAAATTATACCCCTTATGGACAAGCTGTCCAATACTTAAGAGGTTACACTTCATTCCTGGAACATAATAAACATCTGCTATGGATTTCTTTGCACCTTTCCTTGTTAATACATTTACATCTCCTTTTCCCATAACAGAAACTTTTCTATCAGTTCCTAGTGTGACTTGTGACTACACACTTTTATCTAACATAGAAAAAATTTCTATGTTTCCTGTTATATGGTTACTGCAACCGGAGTCTAGAAACCATAAATCCTCACTTTTTTCTTCAACCATATTACAAGCTAAAAACAAATTATTTTGGCTAATATTTTCCTTAATGAAATTTGCACTAGTTCTACTTCCCATATCATTCTGCTTCTTTCTACATTCATTAGCATAGTGACCATATTTTTTACAATAGTAACATTGGACATTGGATTTATTATACCTCTGTCCTTGAGCATTCTCCTGACCACTCTGTTGGCTGCTACCTTGGTCGTGGCTGTGATTTTGACTATTACACCTTCTGTGTGAATGTGAAGGGTTGTTCCTTCCACCTCTGTTTTGGCTTCTGCCTCTTCCTATTTTGTTTCCTCTGCCTTGCCCTCTTCCTCTTCCGAAAGACATCTGGGTCTTAAAGGCATGTTCAAGAGATGATTTTTCACTTCTACGCAATCTCTGTTCATGGGTCATCAGTGATGCATGTAGTTCATCCACTGAAAACTTTGTGAGATCCTTAGTCTCCTCTATGGTGGTGACAATCACGTTGAATCTTGAGGGTAAACTTCTCAAGAGTTTTTCCACAATCCTCTTATCTTCAAGAGTCTCTCCATGAGATCTTATTTGTGTGACCATTCCAATCACATGAGTGAAGAATGAGTCAATAGTATCTGACTCTTTCATACAGAGAGTCTCAAAGTCTCTCTTCAGCAACTGAAGTTTTTCTGTCTTCACTTTTTCCATGCCTTGATAGGATGTCTTGAGAGTTTCCCATGCTTCTCTGGATCTCTTGGCTGCTGCAATCCTTGGAAACACACTCTCATGCACTGCTTGATACAAAAAGAAAAGAGCTTTGAAGTCTTTCTTCTTATTGCTCTTCAACAATTCTCTTCCTGCCTGAGTTAACATTTGAAACTCTTCTTCATCTGCTGGCTCTTCAAAGCCATCCTCAACAAATTCCCATAAGTCTTGGGAGACAAATAAAGCTCTCATATTTATTGACCAGTAGTCATAAATTTTCCCATTAAATTGTGGGAGATGGATATTTCCCATACCCATACCAGTGCTGGCTCCAACCATTCTGCACTCTTAAATCTGATTCAAAAACACTTGACTATGTGTTTAAAATAACTGACTATTCTGTAACAGTAACACAAAAAAAACTGTATAGAGAAATACCTTTGGATTCTTTTGGCTGAGTCTTCACACTGCTGGAGAAGCTGCTGCAACAAAGAACTCATTTCCTTCAGCTTCTTTGATCTTCAAAGAGCCTGGACTAGCTCCGATACCATGTTGGAATATTGAAAATTCCAGAACAAACAGTGGAGAGAGTAATACTCTCCTCTTCTAACACAGAGAAATTAAAATTTTTCACTCACAGGAGACACAGTTTCAACTCAAAAAAAAACTTTTATTCCATAAAAAATTGTTACAAATTCTTCCTCACATAGAGGGATTTACAAAATAAGTGACTGCTGCTACAACACAGTGCACACACAAGACTTCATTGTCTTATTAAAACTCTCTCTGTCTCTCTGAAAAATACGTTGCTCTGTATTTTCTATTTCGCACTGCTGTGCATAAAAAAAATGACTATGTTCTGTGTATAAAAAAAAAACATTACATTATAGGCTCTCGGGCCATTCTTTTATATGTGCCGCGCACAATATAAAACATTAAACATAAAACATAAAACATCAGGTCCGCATTTTAAAACAAACAAATGCGCCATATCAAAAGTTCCAATCGCTGATTGGCAAACGAATAAATCCCACATTAAACTCCGCCATAATAAACTTCATCGGATCTGTGACTTCAACTCATGTGCGATTGGGTCTTGTGCAAGAATATTGCGATTACGTGATGTGCGATGTTGGGATGTTGCGATTGCAATCGCATCGCACCGTCGGCATCGACGATTCAAATATATGGATGGGCGGATCAACACTTGCGATTTGCGATGTTGCGATTTGTGCGATGGTGCGATCGCACGATCGCTTCGCGGCTTTCAACCCGGCGGAACATATATGGACTGGAGATTTGCGATTGTGCGATGGCGCGACAATCGCATCGCAACTTTTCAACGGTGGTTTGATATATGACATGCGATATTGCGATTTGCGATCGCATCGCGAATATGTAATACAATGTCGCGTGGTCTGTGGACTCACGAGCCTTAGCTTTATGGGAGGGCGATTATAATATAATACATGCGATTTGTATTATCGCATCGGCCCTTCACCATATCAACAAGACACTTGCAAGATATTCTTGTGATTTAACGCCTCTACCATTACTCCGCCGATTTAAATTGGTAAGGCTTTAAAGCCTGATCCAATTTGCAATCAAAACTCAGCCTGTTGGCGAGATTTTATGTCTTTAACAATTAATTCTTCTCTTTGATAAATCAGCTACTGCCCTATATAAAATATCAATGGAATCAAATCCCATCAGTTATGTACTGCACCTTTGAAGCTTTCCAATCCTTTCGCAATTGGTTCAAGACAACAGGCGACCGCATTAGCCTTGGCTTCAATGTGCCGTTGATCATTTACTCTGCAATTACTGCTGATTGACTTCAGCAGTTGGAATTAATTTCCAACAGCCTGAACACAATGTGCCTCGTGGGTTGAGTTGCATAGACGAACAAAAATCTCCAACATTCATCTTTGATAGGAAAATTGTAACCATGATTGTAAGTCACTGTGATGATTGTAAGATGTTGGTCTTATTAACCTATGCCCACTGTATAAATACCTAATGGCATGAGGAGAAATAAGGATATTGAATATGAATAGTGTTGTGTATTTTTACAATTGATCAGGGCCGATGTAAGGGCATCCTTATGTACTTGGTAATGGTGCATAACCCTAACCCTAAAATATTTGACTATGGCTTTTAGTTTGTTGAAAATATTTAATTACAGGGATTATAATTTAAAGATTCATGAATAGGTTTATATCGCCTAATGTTGACTTACTATTTTTTTATCGATCTTGTTCATTGGATGGAATAAGAATAAAATGAAATTTAATGGATAGAATTGAAATATAGTAAAGGATTGTTGGCTTATTGCATTATGTTTTTTTTTTTATTAATAATATTTTGAATTTAACCAATGTAACAAATTTAAAGAATCATGTATTATGTGAATTTAAGGTTAATGATGTTATGAATTTAGCAAATTTGACAAATAAATAGTTGGAAGCTTAGAGTAAGTCAACAACAATGAGTTTGTTTGAAATTGTTAGAGTTTTGATAGTCAACTAACATGGAAAGATAAGTGCATTTTTTCTCTTAAGAATTAAGTTCAAGAGTTGTGAATATATTTAATTAATAGGGATCATATTTATAATAAAATGTTTTATTATTATTTTAATGTAATTTAATTTTTTTATTAATAATATTCTGAATTTAACTAATGTTTCAAATTTAAATATTTTTATATTAAATGAATTTAAGGTTAGTGATGGTATGCATTTAGCAAGTTTGATAAATTTATAGTTGGAAATTTGGAGTAAGTCAACAACAGTGAGTTTGTTTGAAATTGTTAAAGTTTTGTGTTATGAAACCAATTCCAAAAATAGAAGAAAAGAGAGATCAACGCCTTAGAAATAAGCTACTTCAAGAGGGAAACCTCCTTTACATTACATAAATGAACAATTCTTGGATGATACAAGTGACAAAACCTCCTTTTATATATAGGAGTCCATGGGGTCACAATATAATTCTAGCTGATCTAACAATAATAATGTAAGGGCACAATAATAACAATATTTGGGTTACAACGGTACAACAATAACAATAAGGGGGTTACACTAA
Organism: Pinus albicaulis; assembly: GCA_034641835.2. Lineage (NCBI taxonomy): Eukaryota > Viridiplantae > Streptophyta > Pinopsida > Pinales > Pinaceae > Pinus > Pinus albicaulis. Next base: position 3,582,302 of record CM076575.1, on the reverse strand, counting down.
CAACAATAAGGGACTATACTAGTAATATAGGGACCTAACATGCCCCTCTCCTTCAAAAAAGTGTTGTCCTCAACACTTGAGTAGCTCCGGATACTTCTGTATAAAATCCTCATCCTCCCATGTAGAATCATCAGTGGGTAAGTCCTTCCATTTGATGAGATACTCTGAAATTGATCGATTTCGTAGCTATCGAGTTCTTGTTTCTATGACTACTTCAGGTTCCAATATTATTTTTCCTTCCTCATCAAGTACTGGAAATATTGTTTGAACTTGAATTTTATCCCCTATAACCTTCTTTAATCATGAAACATGGAAAATTGAATGCATTCACGGAGAAGAAGGAAGCTCCAATTTGTATGCCATAGTACCAATCTTTTGCAACACCCTGTAATGACCATAGTACTTTGACGATAATTTATTATCCTTCCTAGCTTGCTTGAGGGAAAATTTTTTGTAGCCATAAAAATACCCAATCTCCTACTCAAAACTTCTCTCGCTGTGTTGTTGATCTTTTTGTTGTTTCATTTGATTTTTTGCCAAATTTAGGTTATCCTTTAAGAGTTGGAGAACTTCTTGTTGATGCTCAATGTGATCTTCCACTGCTTGAACATTAGAATCTTCTCTTAAAGAAGATGTGATGGATGGTGGATGATATCGATAAAGTGCCATAAATGGGGTAATTTTTGCTGCAGTATGGAAGGAAGTGTTATACCACCATTCAGCGAGAGGTAACCACTTGAACCATTATGTTTTCTTATCAGATACAAAACAACGAAGATATCCTTCCAAAAATTTATTCACTATCTCAGTTTGACCATCGAATTGAGGGTGATAAGATGAGCTATTCGCTAGTTGAGTACCCAAACAAGAAAATAATTTTGTCTCAAAATTTTCAGTAAAAATGGGATCTTTGTCACTTACAATAATCTTTGGGTTTCCATGTAGCTTTTGAATTGTTTCCATAAATGCAGTAGCAAATGTACTTTATTTAAATGGATGAGATAATGTACACAAAGGTGTGCATACTTGGTAAGTCTCTCAACTACCACCAAGATGACACTCTTTCCTTCAAACTTAGGTAAACCTGTGATAAAATCCATTGAAATCTCCTCCCAAAGTTGACTTGGAATGGATAAAGGTTGTAGAACACCTGGGGTATTAATTGTCTCAACTTTATTTTGCTGGAAAACAAAACAATCCGCCACAAAATTTTGAATATCAGATTTAAGGCCATCCCAAAAAAGTTCTTTCTTCACCCTATGGTAAGTTTTCAAAAATCTTGAGTGTCCTCCTAAAGGAGAAGTGTGAAATTCCAAAAGAATAATTTGTTTTATTTGGGAATTCTCGCAAATATATAAGTGATCTTTGTACCATAAGGAATAATATTTCCAACTAAATCTATCATATGTACTAGGATCTTGCTGCAACTTTTGAATGAGTGTGCACACTTCTTCATCCTTCTTCCATTCATCCCTTGCTTCAGTTATCAAATCTGGTTGGTTAATAGAAATGACACAAACCAATGCTTCCACCTCTTCATCCTTTCTTGAGAGTGCATCTACAACAACATTTAGCTTCCCTTTTTTGTAGATGATTTCAAAGTCATAACCCAACATATTTGTGACCCATTTTTGTTGCTCTTTTGAATATAGTCTTTGTTCCAAAAAGTGTTTAAGACTATCATGATCAGTTTTTACCTTGAAGTGTCTTCCCATTAGGTAAGGTCGTCATTTCTTTAGTGCATGTAGTATTGCCAACATTTCCTTCTCATAAATAGCTTTCTATAAATACTTTCTTTTGATTGGATGACTTTCAAAAGAAATGGGTCTTCCTTCTTGCATTAAAACATCACCAATTCCATTTCCTGAGGCATCACATTCCACAATATAGGTTTTTGTGAAGTCTGGCATAGCTAAGACTGGTGCTCTGCACATTTCATCTTTAAGATGTTCAAAGGTTTTAGTTGATTTAGGAGTCCATGAAAATGCTTATTTCTTCAATAATGTTGTTAGAGGTGCTTCTATTCTCCCATAATTCTTAACAAACTTGTGATAATACCCTGTTAACCCAAGAAATCCTTGAAACTGCTTTATGGTTGTGGGGACTTTCCATTCCTTAATGGCTTTAATTTTGTTAGGGTCTACCTTAACACCCTTGTGAGATACAATACGACCCAGATATTCTACCTCTTGTACTCCAAAGAAACATTTGGATGTTTTTTCATATAATTGTTTCTCCTCCAATAGTTTGAGTGCCTTGTCAACATGTTGAACATGATCCTTCCAAGACCTATTGTAGATTAGTATGTCATCAAAAAATAATAGCACAAATTTTCTAAGGAAGGGTTTGAAAATGGAATTCATCAACCCTTGAAATGTAGAAGGTGCATTGGTAAGTCCAAAAGGAATGACCAAAAATTCATAATGACCCTCATGAGTCCGAAATGTTGTTTTCGAAATATCTTCAGTCTTCATTCTAATTTGATGATATCTTGAACAAAGATCCAACTTGGTAAAATAAATTGCTCCATGTAATTCATCCAATAATTCATCAATCACATGAATGGGAAATTTATCTTTAATAGTGAGCTTATTGATCTCCCTATAATTTGGACACATGCACCATGATCCATCCTTCTTGTGCACCAATACTACTGGAGCAGATAAAGAACTTTGAATAGGTTGAATTATATCAGCCTCTAACATTTCTGCAATCATACATTCCATTTCACTCTTTTGCACATAAGGATATCTGTAAGGCCTAATGTTTGGAGGAGAATTTCCTAGAATCAAATGAATAACATGACCATGATCATGAATATGTGGGATTCCTTTGCGAGTTTCAAACACCTTGGAATTATTATCAAATACTTTTTGATATCTCGAGAAATAGATTATTTTGGTGTTGGAACTTCTAGTGAGCATGATTGTGCAATTACGCCTCATTGTTATTTCTTCAGAATATTTTTCATGAAATTAGAGCTTAGTATCTTTCCTCGCTTCCATGCGATACCCCGTAACTTGATTTCCTTTCCTTCCGAAAAAAAATTCAAGTAAATTTATTGAAAATTAAAAGCAACCATCCCCAAAGATTGTAACCATTATACTCCTATTACAACATCAAAACCTCCCATTGGAATGGAAATCATTGGAATATTCAATACATATTCCCCCATGGTTAGCTTGTTATTATGCCATTTTCCAAAGAAATTTATAGTTCTTCCATTTGTAACCATCACTTGAAATTCTGGTGCTGGGTATAGGAAACAATTCAATTCCTTGGCTACCTGAAAATGAATAAAATTATGGGTACCACCCGAATCAATCAACACCATTACCTTTTTCTTCTTGATATGTCCTTCTATATTGAGGGTTTAAGGAGTGGTAATTCCTACCAATGAATGGTCAAACTCCTTTCTTCTTCTTCAAGGGTTTGTTCCTAGTGTATATCCTCTTATTTTGAAGTTTCTTGTTCATTTTCTTCCTCCTCTTCAAAATCTATGTAAAATAATTTATTCTCAGCACACTTATGACCTTTAGTGTATTTTCTATCGCAACTGTAGCAAAGCCCTTAATTTTCTCTTTTTTCTTCCAATTTTTGTGGTGTCAAACTTATAGGTTGTGGAAGTCTCAGAGTAACAACACTTCCATATTTATAGATGTGAGTGGTAGGATTCCTTGTCGCCATAATTTTACATTCAATTTTTCTTGCCAACCTGAATGCCTTCTCCAATGAATCAGGTTCCCAAATGCAAACTTCATGTTGGATGTTATCCTTTAAAGTCCCTATGAAGACATCAATCCTATGTTGCTCTGGAATACCAGTTACCCTTATATTTAATTTTTGGAAGTCCTCAATGTGCTCCACCATTGAACCCTTTTTTTTGAGATTTATCAATTGGCTAAAGAAGGTGTTTCTCTTTGTATCCTTATAATGTGCTATCATTTCCTTCGTAAAAATTGAGCAGGTGACAATTTTTTTATGGGAGCAAAGACATTGATACCATACAAATGTATTTTGTTCTAAATTTAAAGCTAAAATGCATACCTTTTGTGTTTTTTGCACATTATTAAGCTCAAAATATTGCTCCATCTGTAGCATCCATGTTACGGGATCCTTGCCATCAAAATTCCTCATCTCCATCTTTGGAATATGGTGGTTCTTCGATCCAAAATTAGAGTTTATGAAATCATGATTGACATTTATTTTGTTCTCATCATGAGTTTCCTCTACTATATTTCCGCCATTAGGAATCATTTATTGTATTAACCTTGTCATTAAACCTTCCATGTATGCTTTTAGATCATTCTTCATGTCTTCCATGTTGTGTTTCATTTTTTCATCCATCTTAGCTTCCATGCCATCCATCTTAGCTTCCATGCCATTCTTGTTGGGTATGTGTTATATTCCTTCCAGGATCAGTCGCACATAAGGGGGGTCACAAGGGGGGGAAAACACCCCCTTATACGTTGCGTCGGGCATGGGGTTCGAGGCAACACCCCGGGAAAAGTTTTTTGGACCCTATTTTTCGGTGGGTGGACCAGCCCATGGTTTTGTGCATGGGTTTGCACATGGTTTTGGGGCATGATGGTTTTCGACCCCTGGTATTTTGTAGATCCAGTCAAGAGAATTAAAATTACGTTCTATTCCAGGGTTAATGGATTGGGGTTTATGTATGCTTCGCCATGTATATATATGTGTTGTAACAATAAAAGGAATATAATGAAAAATCAAGCTGTTTGTCCTAATTTGGGATCCATGGAAAAACTTTTGTGTATATTTGTTTTATATTTTATGCTCTCGCTATTGTTTACTTTATGTTTTTTAAGATTCCTTTGAAGATAATTTCTATATAGGGTTAAAACATACATTTGGTATCAGCGATGTTTTAGCTTCAAGGGACGTATTTTCTACTAAGGGGTTTTTTGCTTAGGCCTGTGGTAGACCCTGTTCATTGGGAGATCTGAGGGATCAATTCTTGTGGTGAAAGAAGATGGTGAGTAATGGAAAGATAGAGATTGAGAAATTTAATGGTCAAAGTTTTGAGTTGTGAAAGCTTAAGATGTAGGATCTTCTTGTGGATAAAGATCAGTGGACCGCGGTAGATCCAGGTGCTAAACCAAAAAAAATGTCAGATGAAGACTGGAAGAAGTTGGATCAGAAGGCAAAGAGCACAATACGGTTGTGTGTCTTAGATTCAGTATTGTTGACTGTATCTGGGGAAGATACAACGAAGAATGTTTAGGACAAACTTGGGACTTTGGACCAATCTAAGTCTGGTGAATAAATTGTTCCTACTAAAAAAGATGTATAACCTGAGGATGAAGGATGGAGACTCGGTGACAGAGCATCTAAATGTCTTCAATACTGTGGTAAGTCAGCTATCATCTATTGATATTAAAATATCAGATGAAGATAAGTGCATCAGTTTGTTGTGTTCTCTACCAGATTCATGGGACAATATGGTTTTTGCAATAGGTAGCAATACAAATACCTTGAATTTTGATGACATTGTCTTAGCCTTGCTGTCGGAGGAAATGAGACAGAGAAATATGGAGAGCAGAATGGAGATGCATTATATGTATGAGGAAGGTCCCATAACATAAAAAAGAATAAGGTTTCGAGTGGGAGATCTAAATCTAGAGGGAAATCTAAATCTCTAAGAAAGTTTATAAAGGTGTGCTGGAAATGCGGAAAGGAAGGGCACTACAAAAAGGACTGGAGATCTAAAGCTCCTGAGTAAGGAAAGTGATTTGACGATGCTCCTTCTATAGAGGAAAAAACCACCTCAAATGAAGGTGGGGATGTGTATTTGGCTTCTTCTTCAAATAAACATGTAGATCATGAGGCATGCTTAATTGAATCAGGTGCATCCTTTCACTTCACTCCCCATAGGAAGTGGTTCTACGAGTATGAGAAGTATGATGGTGGTGATGTCTTCTTAGGGAATGATGAGAAGGCCAAAATTTTCAGACGTGGAAAAGTCAAGTTGAAGCTGCAAGGTGGAAGGATTAGAACACTTCCTAGTGTTCTGCATATTCCTTCATTGGCCAAAAATCTGATTTTTGTAAGCAATATGGATGATGTAGGTGTAAAAAAAATGCTTGAGAAAGATACTTGCAAGACGGTTCATGGAGCACTAGTAGTAATGCGGGGAGTTAGAATTGGATCTCTGTACAAGTTTCAGGGTAGCACTGTTATTAATGGGTGCAAAAATTCTGTGGTTCCTGAAAATGGAGCAGTAATCATAGCGGTCTCTGAAGAAAATACCATGCTATGGTCAAAGGCTTGGACATACTGGAGAGAAGGGACTTCGGATAATGCATGAAAATGGTATGGTATAAGGTATGTCTAATTTCTCTTTGGATTTCAATTTTTGTGAGCATTGTGTATATGGGAAGCAGAATCACAGGATTTTTCCTTCTACTGCTAAGAGGGAAAACAAGATATTAGAGCTTGTGCACAGTGATGTGTTTGGACCTGTGTCAGTTCCATCACTGGAAAATTATGTGTACTATGTTTCATTCATAGATGAATTCTCAAGGAATACATGAATATATTTCTTGAGGAAGAAATTTGAAGTCTTTGACAAATTTAAAGAATTTAAGGCTTTAGTGGAAAACCAAACAGAGAAGAAGATAAAGGTGCTCAGGACAGATAATGGCGGAGAATTATACAAGAAGGAATTTGAAGAGTTATGTAAGAAGTGTGGTATAGCATGGTAGAAGACTAATCCATACACACCTCATCAAAATGGAGTTGCAAGAAGAATGAACAGAATGCTGATGGAAAAGGAAAGAAGCATGCTCAGTGGTACTGGGTTAGGACAAAAATTCTGGGCAGAGGCATTGGAGACTGCATGTTACCTGGTTAACAGATCACCTTCATCAGCGTTCGAGGATAAGACTCCACGTGAGGTATGGAATGGTAATAAAACCTCTCTTTCACATTTGAGGGTATTTGGATGTGATGCATATGTACATGTTCCAAAGGAGAAAAGGACCAATTTGGATAATAAATTTGAAAGGTGCATCTTTATTGGGTTTAAGGATGGTTTAAAAGGTTACAAGCTTTGGAACCCAGAAACAAGGAAAGTTGTGTACAGTTGAGATGTGGTGTTTAGAGAGGTGAAATATGTTGTTAAACATGAAGTCCTACCAGAGGAACCTAAGAAGATAGAGTTTTATCTAAAGGAGGATAAATCAGACTCTACAACAGAAGAAGATTCAGAAGAGGAAGAACCACAAACTCCAGTTGTGAGAAGATTAGTTTGGGAAAGAAGGCAACTAGAAAGGTATATTCCATCTGCTTTCTGTTCAAATTTTTCTTTAATTATCATTTATGATGATCCCAAAACTGTTAGGGAGGCAGTGGATTCAAAGGATGGAAAACTATGGAAGGAGGCCATGGTTGATGAAATGGCATCCTTGCACAAAAATGAGGCATGGGATCTAGTGGAGTTGTTGGGTGGAAGGAAGCCCATCGAAAGAAAATGGGTGTTTAAGAAGAAGATGAATGTAGAAGGCAAGGTGCAGAAATAAAAAGCTCGGTTGGTAGCAAAAGGTTATTCCCAAGTGCTGAGAATATATTTTAGTGATATTTTTTCTCCTGTTACCAAGGTTACTTCTATTAGATTAATTTTATCTGTTGTTGCTTCATTTGATTTTGAGGTAGAACAGATGGATGTGAAGACAACATTTCTTCACAGGGATCTGGAAGAGGAGATCTACATGAAGCAACCTGAAGGGTTTGCGGTGAAGGGTAAGAAAGAATTGGTATGCAGGTTAAAAAATTCTCTGTATGGGTTAAAGCAGTCACCAAGGATGTGATATCATAAATTTGATACCTATATACGGGGACTTGGCTTCACCAGAAGCAAAGAGGATTACTGTGTTTATTTTAAATTAATTGGTTACTGTGTTATTTATTTGGTCTTATATGTGGATGATATGTTTCTGAATTTAAATGAAAAATAAATTATCCAAGATTTGAAGACCCAATTGTTCTCCAAATTCAACATGAAGGATCTTGATGCTACAAACTATATTTTGGGCATGGAAATTAAGAGATATTGGGAAAAAATGAAGCTCTGGTTAAACCAGAGGAAGTATGTCGAGACTATATTGAAGTTGTTCAATATGCAGGATAGTAAACTAGTGAAGGTTCCTATTCTTGTAGGTGTAAATATGTCTCCTGAACAGTGTCCCAAGACACAAGAAGAAGAGAAGGATATGTCCCGTGTTCCATATGCAAGTGCAGTGAGTAGCCTGATGTATGCAATGGTCTGTACTAAACCATACATTGCACATGCAGTGAGAGTAATGAGTAGGTTTATGTCAAAACTAGGGAAGGAGCATTGGACAGCAGTGAAGCGAGTTTTCAGATATTTGTGTGGCACTAGTGATTATGGATTGTGCTACTAGGTAAGGCCAAGATTCATTAGAGTTTTGGACATCCGTGGTTTTGTTGATTTAGACTGGGCTGGAGATCTGGACCAAAGAAGATCTACAGGTGGGTATGTGTTTAGCCTATTTGGAGGTACAGTCAGTTGGATGAGTAAAATACAGTCTCTAGTGGCTCTTTCCAATACATAAGTAGAATACATGGCAGCTACTCATGCAAGCAAGGAAGCAGTTTGGTTGCAGATATTGTGTTCAAGTATGGGGTTGGTGCAGTGGGCTATAAGGATAGACTGTGATAGCCAAAGTGAAATTTTATTGGCTAAGAACCCTGCTTATCATTCAAATACGAAGTACATTGATGTTCAATATCACTTTGTGAGAGATATGGTTGAGGATAAAAGGGTGTTGTTGGTAAAGGTGGACACTTTGAAGAATGTTGCAGATGCATTGATGAAGTTTGTGAGCACTCAGAAGTTCTCTTGGTGTAGATAAACAATGGGTGTTGCAGAGATGGGCTAATAACTAAGCTCTCTTGTGGACCCCTGCGAAAATAAAACAACAAGTGGGAGAATGTTGGGTATGTGTTATACTCTTTCCATGATTAGTCGCACGTGTGGGGTGGTCATAGTGGGGGAGACAGACCTTACTATACATTGCGTTAGGCCAAGTAGGGGGGCCACAGGGGGGGCGGTAGCCCCCCTTGTTTAGGGTCCGGGGCAGCTCCCTAGGAAAAAAATCTTGGACCCTATTTTTCGGTGGGCGGACCCACCCATGGTTTTTTGTATGGGTTTGCAAATGTTTTTGGGGCATGATGGTTTTTGGCCCCTGGTATTTTGTAGATCTAGTCAAGGGAACTACGGTTACATTCTAATCTAGGGTTAATGGATTGAGTTTTATGTATGCTTCAACATGTATATATATGTGTTGTAAGACTAAAAGGAATATAATGAAAAATCAAGCTGGTCATCTCGATTTGGGATCCAATGGAAATCTTTATGTATATCTATTTTATGTTTTATTCTCTCACTATTGTTTATTTTATATTTTTTAAGATTTGTTTGCAGATAATTTCTGTACAGGGTTAAAACCTACAATTATTCAAACCATCCATCTTAGCCTCCACGCCTTTCTTCAAAAAATCCCTCTTAGCTTCCATGCCTTTCTTCAAAACTTCCATTTCATTTTTTGTTGCTCTTTTCGAGAGCGAAATTTGGTGCACTTTCTCTTGCAATTTTGATATGTCATGTTGCGCTTCTTCCTCTTCATGAAGGCTTAATGGGTGTTCAAATTATTTTTAGGTGGAATTTCAAAACCCAATACTGATATCTATGCTTCAATATGCCCTTGGAATCACTTTAAACTGATTTTTCACACAAGACTTATGGAATTCGAAAAAACAATACACACCTTTTTCTTACTTTTGAGGAGATCGATATTGAAACTGAATGATATTTGTGGTTTTGGATCTTCAATATCTAAAATTTGGCCCTATATTATCCCTCTAAATCTTCTTTATAATGCCATAGGTTTGACTTGATTTGGATTCTTCAAGGCAAATTTATGCCCCATATCCCACAATGACCTAATTATAGACTAGTTCAGTAGAGTGAACTTCTACGACATGCCACGTGTCACTGTTTCCTCGTTTGACTCTGAAATTGATACACAGGAAACTAAATTCCGTTTACTTGTGGCCAATTTTTACAAGATTCCAATCCGACACTCATAGAGAGAGTTATGACGATATTCCCATGGTCACCTCTTTGAGATGAAATTCGGGAGCCTGAACAAACCCTAACTTCCAAAAATCACGTCTCAAAAAAATTTGCAAACCAATATCTGAATGTTTTACAGGACGTTCCTCCAAATTTCGGCTTCGCTCTGTAAAAAATTCAGCTTCTGAAACTTTGTAGAAAAAATGTTATAGCACCAATGCGACAATGACCTATTTTAGGATAAATTCGGGAGCCTTAAAAAACCTTAACTTCCATAGATCATATCTCCAAAAATATTGCGAACCAAGATCTAAAATTTGTATAAGACATTCCTCAGGATTTCGGCCTCTCTTTGTAAAAATTTCAGCTTTGGATCATTCGTACAAAAAATGTTATAGCGAAAATTCTATGATGACCTGTTTGGAGTAGTGAAACCCTAGAATCCAAAGCTCTGATACCAAATGTTATGAAAACAAATCCAAAAATAGAGGAAAAGAGAGATCAATGCCTTATAAATAAGCCACTTTGAAGGGCCAACCTCCTTTACATTACATAAATGAAAAATTGTTGGATGATACAAATGAAAAAACCTCCTATATATAGGAGTCTGTGGGGTCACAATATAATCCTAGCCGACCTAACAATAATAATGTAAGGGCACAATAATAACAATATTGGGGTTACAAGGGTACAAAAATAACAATAAGGGTGTTACACTAACAACAATAAGGGACTATACTAGTAATATAGACACCTAACATTTTGATAGTCCAATAACATGGAAAGATATGTGCATTTTTCTCTTAAGAATTAAGTTTAGGAGTTGTGAATATATTTAATTAATAGAGATCATATTTATAATAAAATGTTCTACTATTATTTTTAATTATATATAATATTAGTGATGGTTTAAAAATTTAATATATAATATTAGTGATGGGTTAAGAATTTTAAAAATTATATATGGAAAATTTCTCTTTGTTAGGTGGATTTGTTAGGAGAAGATATCAAGTTTGTGTAGATGTTAGAGAAGATACATACAATTATTTTGTAGGGAGAAATGAGATTGTAAGTAGGAAAAATGACACAGAAAGGAGGCATGTGAGGTGGAGTATGAAAAAGTTAAAATAGTAGAGACTAGAATGAGGTTACAATATTTGTAAAAGTTATTTGCATATTTGGAAGCATTTCAAGAAAATTAGGAGATTTAGAAAGATAAGGAAGATGGTTTATGGGAATTAAGATCATAAGTGAAAGGAGGATTATTTTAAATAGCCACATCAACTTAGAAGTTGAAGAGAAGTTAACACTGGGATTTCAATTAAGAGGGAATGAAAGGCTACATTGGAAATAAATTTGGTAAATGATATTTTTAAAGGGAATAAGGAGTATGAATATAAATAAAAGAGATGCCAAGTGTAGGATAATATGAATAAAACAACAAAAATAATATTATGAAAAAAGAGTTCTCATATTGTTATGAAGGAACACAAATATGACTAGGAAGGTCATGTCATTATATGGCACAAGATTGGAAAGATAATGTGCCTGTATATGTGCCACATGAAATGGAGAAGTAATTTTAACAGGAAGGAAGGGAATACATTACAACTTAATAAATTTTCAATGAAGGAAGATGATCCACTTTAGAATGATAATGAGGAAATTTTATATTTCCCTAATATCTTATGCTTTTATTTTTTTGTTAGAGAAGAGAATTTGAATGAGACCAAATATGGTTATGAATATCATGGAATTAAAGAACTATATTAAAGTAAAATTGGGATCTAGATTTGGTCTCATATGAAAAAGGTTGATAGTTGAGTTGGAATTTGTAATATCTCAAAATTGGGAGAGCAACAATATAGCACATAAGACTTGAAATATGCAGAAATATCGATAGATCCAAAACATGAGACTACCATAAATCCATTCCATTATGATTATAACATAAAAATAGGTACAAAATCTTGAGGAAAAGATCACTTAAGTTTGACAAACAAGCCTCCCATGAAAGAATACACCTAAATATGAAATGTTGCTAACACGTGAAAAGCTGGAATGCTATAACTACGCTATCTATAAGAGTAGCAGCAACTGAAATATGGAAATATATATATTTTCTGATACAATGCTCCAAAAGTGCTAAGACTAGAGATAAATGCTCCAAAACACTTTTTCACGACAAACCCTGAAAAGGTTTCCAAAAATACCACGATACAAAAATAGTTGATATGGCCCTAGGGCTGAATAATATCAACAACTGAATCACTAATGGGAGGTGGCTGATATGATATATGAGATAGCTGATCCACCTCCAATATATATCCTAAATGAAGGGTTGGTCCCCTCAAAGGAAACACAACTCCTCCAACTAGGGTAATAGACCCACTGCTGCAGCTGCTCTCTTAAATAACGTAGTCCTTGAGGGAAACTGCATTGTAGCTAGTGATAGCTACTTGGCCTAGTGCCAAAATATGAAATAAGGCCCTGAGAACTTCCTCAAAAGCTTCCAAATGAAAGGGATCATCCCTCCAAAGGGAAAAAAGCTTAGAAATTGGAGATCTCTCTCCTCCACTACTACACCCCTGCAACACAACCCAAATCTAAACATAAGTGCACTGTATATGATACTGAAGCTTGGAAAATTCCACATAGTGGTAATGTAGCTCAAGATAACCTCTCCTAAGTAGGCATTCTATGTCCCCCGAGGATGAGGGTGGGATTTTCACTCGAAAACACCCTTGTGCTTAATAGCACAACAAACCCTGCTAAACATCAAAGGCATGCATAGATATCTTACATGAAAAATCGAGATCTACAAAGATCAAAATCAATAATACAAATCCATGTATTCTAATGGTCCCATCCTCTTCCTTTTATGCTTGGTGATAATCCTCACCCTGTTTCCCACACATTAAAGGAGTTACTCTCATGCAAACACTCCTCCTAAATGACTGTGTTGTCCTCCATTAATCCTCCATGATCTCCATAATAGCATTGTTGATTTGGTCAACAATGACCTATTCCACATGCTCTATCCCCTGTTCAAACCTTAGGGTCCTTTATGAAGCTGAAATGATGATCCAATTTCACATGAGAAGTGGTTTTATTCTTCATAAATAGATTTATGGGTCTCTTTACTCACTTATTCACCTATCTAAGTGAGAAAAAAAACTTTAATAATACAGCTAATTTTGGAATATTACAGTCCTCCCCTCTAAAATGTTGCTTGTCCTCAAGAAACTGTAAGGATACTGCAAAACCTCCAATGGATATGTCTCCTCCCAAGCATGCAAGTTAGCCTTTGGTAGATAAAATAAATATCTTTCATCATGAAGAAGTGGGAGATATACGGAAAGAGTTATATGTTGTCCATTGGCCTCCTCAAGGCATCAGAGATGGTAAATGTTGGGTGCCTCAATCCCCATGAGAAAATCCAATCTCCATCCTATCATATAAACAAAGTGAGTCATCCTTGGTAGCTCATAGAAACAATCATCAATCCCATGCTTCTGCAATGTATAGGGGATGCATGGCTGAAAATGAAAGATGAAATTATTCAACTCGTGTTGTCTCTCTTTCCATTTATGGTAGATATGGAACTCCTGATCTTGGGCTACAATAATGTGGTCATTAAGAAGTCAAAAGGTACTTAGACTCCCATGATACCATTCTTTGGTTCCAAGAATCACTCTTTCCCAATCCATCCCACATATAGTGAATAGAGTGTCATCATCATATGGGATCAAAAGAAAATATGGAATAAGTGTCACATGACATAATGGATGGTGACAATAGTCCCTCAAGTGAGACCAGTGTTGTTCTGCTTCAAACTGTCTCAACACATGATATGATAAGTGGCCATCCAACCACTTGCTTGCTGCCATAAGCTTCTCAAAAGTTTGAAAATAGTAGAGGACACTAGGAGTTGGTTGAATATGAACCAAGAAAAATATTTCTTGCCCAAAGTCCTCTAGAAAGTGGCCAATCCCATCACTGAATGTAGTCCCATAAGGACCATGAAAGCCAAAAAGAGGCTTGCTCTCTTGTGGAGAAACGTGCTGCAATTGTATGGTAAAGGAATTTACCTGCATTGTTAGGTGATAAATAAACATAAAAACATAATATTTACCATATATTGTAGACAAGTTGGTGAAGAGTTCCATAGATGAGCCTTCCTGTCTCTCCATTAAAATGGAAAGTGATTGTAACAACCCTGCAAGGTGGTTTCTTTCCTCCTTATAAATCAAACAAGCTACATATCTCTTGATATGTTGGTGCGCATCTTCTTTGAGATCCTCCAAAGTAATCCCTCCATAATGGTGTGATAAGACTCAATGGAATCTCTGTGTCCTGAAAAGAGTGCCTCATATGTTGCATGAAAAATATCCTTCTTGAGCTTGGAATATTTAGTCAAGTAGATCTGATCATGGAAATAAATGACTCCATCAACCACTCTATACCTCCCATCTATCACTTGCCCATCAAGAACCTTACATGTGAAGAGGTTCTTGGAATATTCCACCAATAACTAGGACTCCCAATATGGATCCATCCTCCTCAATAGTGGCAACACTACTAAGATCTGAAATGAAGCACCTGTCACACCATAGTTCTCCTCTTTGACATGCTCAATGCCAAAGCCACATCTTGGAGTATTGCTACCCCACCTTTCTTGCCTCCCTTGTAGCTGATCTTTCCTAAGACAAGATTGAAGTACAAGGAGGTCAACCTCCTCTTGGAAGTTATTACCCATCCAAAAACTCTATAGTTTGGCCAATGCATGTAAGGGTGTTAATAACCTCTTGTCATATTCATAAATATTCCTTATGTATGGAAGTATCATTTTCTGCTCCAAGGTTATGGAGTAGCCCTTTGACGCCATGCTCATGTCATCACAGGTTCCTGAATCATCATCTTTCAATGTAAATAGCTGAGTGGGAGATGGAAATTCCAATATCAGAAAATTTCTCATCCCTCCTTTGAACCCTTCAAAGGTTCCCTGCGCTGTAATAGCTCCTCCTAAGGCTCCTTCCTTAGCCAAATATATCAATTCTGCACCATGTTGAGAGAAATTGTTTTTCACATTGAAATCAGGGGGTTTCCCTGGTGGAATGCCTCCATGTAATGAAACATTAAGGCCTAGAGTAGGATGTATGTGTGAGTAGTCTGATTTTTCCCTTCCCTCACTGCACAAATCATCCTCCCGCTTCTATGCATAAAACTCCTAAAAAGGATGGGTGTGTATGTTCCCAATCACTTGGTCTTGGCCCTCCTTCTCATATTCTCCTATCTTATGCAATATCTCATAGTCTAAGGTGTTCTTTTCCAATGTAATCAACCCATGCACACCCAGTGTCATATTGGTGTCAAGAGTCTTAATCACAAATAAGTGATCTATCATAGTGTATGTCCTCAAAACTATGGTCAATTTTGAGACACACTTACACCATTTCTTTGTCTCATTACCTATCAACATAGACACATGCTTCTCTTGATATTCATATGTGAGATCCTTTGGAACTTCTTGCAAAGATACAAGAGCTCCTCTAGTTGAAGATATTTCTTCATCTCCATCCCCAAATGGTTGTGGATCTCCTCCTGCTTTTACAAAGCTGAAGGTTGTTTCCAGCTCTTCCTCTTCCTTCTCCTCATCATTGGAGAATACCCCATCAGTAAGAGATCTTTTATCTTTATCCCCTATTTAAGGAGGAGTCCTCATGTCTTCTTATTTAGAAGAAAGATCTTGCTGAAGTGGGGCTCTTGCCCTTGGAAAAACATCTTTCACATATTTAACCCCCTCAAAAATATTCTGAAATGGAGTTGGTTTCATGGATCCTTCCAACTCATGCAAAGGTTCTGATTTCTTGGGTTTGGCTAGCTCACCCAAGAAGTTTCAGAATGTCTTTGATCAAATCCTTTTACTAACCTCATAGTGAAATTTTCATAAATAGATATATTTGAATTATTTAATGAAGAAGATTCATAAAACCACCAGGCATAAGCCTTACATTCAATATGCAACGCCACTACTCTAATGGCTTCCTCTTCTGAAACTTGATGCAGCTGAAAATATGTGTCTAGCTCATTTACCCAAGCCTTGGCTGTGCTCTTGGGTGACCCATAAAAAGTAGGAAGAATGAATCTACCAAAAGTGTGTTGCATGCACCCTCTTCTTCTATTGTGGTTATTGCATCTTCTATATTCTTTGATTCGAAAAAACCCTTGGAATTTTAGATGCTCCTTCAATCTTCTAGAGTGAGATTCATATTCTTGCAGATAGTCACCAAGAGTCTCCTCCTTTGGTGTTTCTCCTCCCTCTTCTTCTCTTGCCAATAATGTAGGCATGGTACCATGTTGTATATTTGATGGTGTATCTGAATGCTCACACCCATAATGTGAAAATCTGGAGCTTTCTTCATGTACAAACCCTCTTGGAGAATCTCTATATCTCTCCATCCTCATCTCTTTGATGTCTCCGTTAATGCCCTGCATAGTTTGAAGAAAAATTATTGAAAACTCCTTCCCTTTCATTTATCATGATAATGGAGTATGGCCTCCATATCTTCTGTAGATATTCTCCTTTATATGAGATTCCTTCTTAGATGACATAATGGCTGAAGTACACAGGAAGAACCCAGATTATGCTCTGATGCCACTGTAATATCCCAAAATTGGGAGCAACAATATACACATAAAACTAAAAATATGAAAAAATATCAATAGATCCAAAACATGAGACAACCATAGAGCCATTAAATTATGATTATAACAGCAAAATAGGTCCAAATTCTTGAGGAAAAGATCACTCAATTTGGGCAAACAAGCCTCCCATGAAAAAATACACCAAAATATGAAATGTTGCTAACACATGAAAAGATGGAATGCTATAACTGCGATTTCTATAGGAGTAGCAACAACTGAAATATGGAAATGTATATATCTGTTGATACAATGCCAGAAGTTCTAATACTAGATATCTATGCTCCAAAACATATTTTCAGGACAAACCAAAAAAGGTTTCTAGAAATACACACTATACAGAAATAACTGATATGACCCTAGGTCTGAATCACTGATGGGAGGTGGATAATATGATATATGAGATGGATGATCCTCCTCCAATAGATCTCCTAAATGAATGGTTGATCCCCTCAAAGGAAACACAACTCCTCCAACTAGGGCAATAAACCCACTACTGCAACTGCACTTTAAAATAACACAGTCCTTGAGGGAAACTACGCTGTAGTTGGTGATAGCTACTTGGCCTGGTGCCAAAATATGAAATGAGGCCTTGATAAATTCCTCACAAGATTTCAGATGAAAGGGATAATCCCTCCAAAGGAAAACAAGCTCAGAAATTAGGAATCTCTCTCCTCCACTACTACACCCATGCAACACAACCCAACTCTAAACATAACTGCGTTATATATGAGACTGAAGCTTGGAAAAATGAAAAATAGTGGTAATGAAACTCAAGATAACCTCTCTTGAGTAGGCACTCTAAGTCCCCTAAGGATGAGGGTGGGAGTTCCGCTTGGATACACCCTTGTGCTAAATAACACAACAAACCCTGCTAAACAACAAAAGCATGCATAGATATGTCACATGAAAAATCAGTATCTAAAAATATCAAAATCAATAACACAAATCCATGTCTTCTAATGCTTCCATCCTCTTCCTTTTATGCTTGGTGAGCATCCTTACCCTGGGTCCCACTCATTAAAGGAGTTACTCTCATGCAAACACTCCTCCTAATTGATTGCGTTGCCCTCCATTAATCCTCCATGATCTCCATAACAACGTTGTTGATCTGGTCAACATTGACCTATTTCACATTATCTAGCCCCTGTTCACACCTTAGGGTGTCTTATTAAGCTGAAATGGTGATCCACTTTCACATGAGAAGTGGTTTTATTCTTAATAAATAGATTTATGGGTCTCCCTACCCACTTATTCACCTATCTAAGTACAAAAAAAAACTTTAATATTCCAATTAATTTTGGAATATTACATAATTCAAAAACTAATATTCGACAAGTTTTCATAGTTTTATAACAACGAAAGATGATTAGGTGTAGTATTTTTATTTGGAAATAGTTAGCTACATATAAATCACACCTTGATTAAGAGTATGGTAAGAGTGAATTGAGATATGATTAATATTTTATTGAACTACTAATATGGAGTATTTTATATTTTCACTACTTAGATTCCATAATAACATTAATTAAAACCATAATGAAGTCACCTTGAAATATGATAAACATTTTATATCATAAATTGCTTTAAGCATAAACCCTATATAGTGTGAATATAGAAATTTTATACATGGGAGAGAGATGTTGTACATTAGACCTTAGCCACATGCCACCTCTTCTCTTCGCAATGAAACCTCCCTCTTGGACCCCAAAACCTAACAAGAGTTAGGTGGAGGTGGTCACTATGTAACTCTGAAGGTGTAGTGAACACTTAAAATGGAAAAATAGACTCTTCGATATGATTCTGCTAATATAAATTTCATCTCAATCCGGCTTATAGATCAAAATTTATGGCTCTTCAAAGATAGTTCGTTGTAAATTTTTCCAGCTCACCTAAAATCCATGTGGAAACACATAGTGGTCCACATGGTAGGTGACATATCCACACCCCACTATGGACAAGCCCACATGGCACCTAAAAAACCTACATTGCCACCATGGATATATATATATATGTGTGTGTGTGTGTGTGTGTGTGTGTTTGTGTGTGTGTGTGTGGCAGGAACTCGTCCCTTGGAAGGTTGGGGTTATCCCCCTTGATGTTGCAATAACCCTTTTGGGTGTCAAATTTCTATGGGTCAGGATTGACCTAACCCCTCAATTTGGCCGACCACATGAACACCTTGAACTGTGGGTTGCAATGCTTACTACGCGGTTAGCCAGCCATAAGTTGAAGCTGAGACTCGCTTAAGGTCCATCCCTTTTGGCTCACCTCCAAACCTCTCGGTGATATCGTAACAATAAAAAAAATGTTTTAACCTACTTATTTATTAATTCTTCAACAGTTTGACCATACTATGCATTTTCTAACTTTTTATACTTTTCAAGCACTGTTAAAAATACTTGATTTCCAATGAATCTAGAAGATTCATGAACAAACTTGATAATAATCCATGATAAGAATGGTGCTAGACAAATGAAATTTTAAATGAATTTCCTTCCATATGTACAGAGAGGTGGAATAAGTCATTAAAAAGGTAGTAAACATACTTTCCTTGACCATTGAAAATTTAAAGGACAAAAATTTATCTTAAAGTTTTGAAACCTCAGTGAATCTTGCTAGTCTCTAATATGAAAACTATAAAATATTTGGTGATATATTTGTAAAAACATTCAAATTTATAATGTTTTTATAGATACTCTCTATATAATTTTGGCTATACTTAAGGTAAAATTATTTATATTATAAAATTTGGGTGAATCATTTTTATAAAAAATGGAAATTTTCGATTCTTTTTTTAGGAAAGACAATGGAAAATTATCCCACCTACAAATTTTAGCCCCTAAGATTTTTGAGCAGTATGTGATTTTTTTTTGGAAAAAACATGGAAAATTAGCCCACCTGGCTGAGCAATAAGTGAACAAGGTCCAAAATCCCATGCATATTTTTATTGCCTAAATCTACCTCGAGCTGAAGAAGGCAGAGTCTAGGGTACCATCAAACCATGCTTAATCTGGTAGCTAGCCCTACCAGATCGGGAGAGGGCTCTCTCCTTTTCAATCTCAGCAAAAATAATCAATAAGGCTTGAGATGACTTAAAATAAAGGCTGATTTTAGGCTAGGTATATAAGTAAAAGAGTTTGATTTTGATTTTGGGGGTTTTGTTGGAATCAAAGGGAAAGGCAGTTTTGGGTCCGGGGATGAGGCCTAGTTTTTGCAGAGTTCTGAATGGGGCAAGGAAGGAAATTGTTTTGATGCTTTGGGTTGAGTGAATGGATAGTTCAGACCGGTGAGGAGCTGAAGAGGGAAATAGGCTTTCAAGAATCCTCTTCAAACAGATGAAAACATGGAAAATTAAACAAAACTCAAGGCAGAGCAAAGCAATCTAATGAATTCCACCTTTATAACTTGTTTGATTAATTTGAGAAGAAAGGAGAAGGAAAATGATACACATGGAACATCAGTAAACTTACAATCACAGAGAGAAACACACCATAAAAACATAGAGCCACATGGATCCCAAAGAGTGCTGCAAACCCTGGTCTATTCCTTTGCCAAAATTGCAGAGATGAAATGTACAATGAAGTGCCAAGCAATCCCAAGTGTCCAACCCTGAAAATGACTGAGAAAATACAAGATATAGACAAGCCTAACTCATCCCCATGCCTCTAGGGGTCGAGCTCACTAGTTTAGGAGCTGTTTCAACAAGATCTAAACTAAGAACTGGAAAATAGGCAGTGGAACAGCTTGCCTCTATAAGATAGGAAACTGATTCATTCAGTTACAATTCACTTTTTGGTGAATGAATCTACTTACATGAGTGAAAATTTGTCAAAATTACATCAAAAACCATGAAATTACATCAATTTACATCAATATCTATACATTTTAAGAAAAAAAATTCAAACTAGCCAAAACTAGGCGAAAAACTGAGTTATTGAGTGAAAACTAGGCCAAAATTCCCAATGCGCCGCGCCTGAAATCTCTATGCGTCGCGCCACTTTGGAGCCAATTTTGAGGGCCTTATCGGAGTCCAAATTGAGTTTAGGATAGCTTGTTGGAAATATCTACCTGTCTAATTTCCAACCCAAGTGGAATTTCTGAATTTGGTTTCCATTTGCCCCTCCAAAAATGAGTTTTCCCAACACTGCTTCCTGTGTGTCCAAAAAGAGGCAGAAAGGTCATTTCTAGGGTGTTTTTGACCCTTCAGGCAACCCAAAACTTGTCAAAATATTTAGGTAATGGGTAGGCATGCATAAATTTTGATGAAAAATCCATAAATACAAATTTTTCTTCAAGAGGAGCTTCCAATCATAAGTGCGCGCCAAGTGGCACGACGCGTCGGGCAGGAAAATCTATGTTAAGGCCAAAAAATTCAAAATTGACAAAATGTTTCCCAAATTTCTTGAAATTTGGACTGAATGTCCATCATCAAGTGCTATGCTAGGCCAAAGAAGCTTCGGCCAAAATTTGGAGTCTATCGTGCCTTTTGCGACGCTTTAATGCCCTCTTTAACTTTGCCTTCAGGATCTTGATTCGCGCCTTGCAAACATGATTCCTCTCCCAATAATGATTCTTCATGTGCCTTAGCATGTTATTTTCCTTGTTGACCTTCTCCAACAGCTTCTCTAGATGAATATTGACCGTCTCAAGCCAAGTCTCTCTATCAGCCTCAATCTCTCGCTCAATGGATGTCATCTCGGTTTGGCTTCTTTGGGTAGCTTGCCGGTCTTCACGGATGTTTTGTAACTCCATGATTGTTTGATGATCTTCCAAATGTTTTTTTCGCTTCTCAAGGTAGTTTATAATCCATTGGGCTCTTTGCAATTTGACGGTCAAAGTGTCTATCTCCACCTTCTTCTCCTGAATCGTCTCTCTCAACTTTGAGCTTAGAGAGCTCAAATCCTCATCAATGAGTATGAAACCTGTATCTTGGCCTCCTAAAGGCCCCTCATCTTGCATGGGCCTCTTACCTCTATCCTGTACTTGTACCTGTGCTGCTGATGACGGAAGCAAGACCCTTTCCACCCCAGGTGGAGATAATACTCACCGAGCTGCTGCAAATAATCCTCTAGTGCCTCTCTGATAAGTGACATACGTCGGCACACTAGTAGTCTTTGTCTCCTAACCTCCATGCTGATATGAAGGTTCACCTGCATCATGAACAACCTCCAGAGGAACCTAAGGAGCTGTGAAGAATCATTAAAAATGAAATCCTCCCATGAAATACCCTACAGGCCAAGCTAATGCACAACCACGATCTTGATGAGTGCATAGTGATAAATATTGTTGTACTGCTTCTCGGGAGTTTTCCTCTGCAAGAGAGTGGTCATTCTCTTGATATTACGGCACATGAAATAAGGGAGGTTCATCATCCTCACCCTGGTAAAATGCATCAATAACCTGATATGATAGGCATAGAGATGTGAAAACCGGCCCTCACAACTGAAATATCTGATAATGAGTTTCATCAAAGGAGCATAGGAATCCTTTAGGAACCGGAAAGGAAACACCCTGCTGAGTTGTTTCACAAAACTAGGCCTGATATATGGTTCATAATGCACTCTGTCCACCTTCTGTCTTTTGTTCCATTTTTCTCCAACATTGGGTATTCCGGTTGCTTGAGAGATAGTTTCCGGTGTTAAAGTGAAAGTCACACCGGCAAGGGTGACCTGACCATCATGCAAATGAAACACAGAAAAACGAGCCAACTCCTGATGATAATGGATCCTAGCAATCATTTCACAAAATTGATAACAAGACTGCTCTCGAAAACATGCCATGGCAAGTGGACAAGCCTGCAATTCAGCCAATGAGGTGGGCTCCTCTCTCACATGTCTGCCACTCTTATGAGGCCTTCTAGGTGCATGTAGTTCAGTGGTGGAATCACTGTCTCAGTCATAGGATGAATCAGTATCTGTCTCCATGATGTCCAAGGTCGATGCAAAGTCTATGTTGTCTTGTATGAGAATTTTGGTGTTCTTGATTTGATTGCCAAATATGTGTCAAAAGGGAGGGAATATGGAGGAATAGGGTAATGAAAATGATGGGCTATAATCAAGTGAAATTGTGAGTTTGCCACTTGAAATCTGTGTGTTGGGACAACCACTTAGCTATTTGGGATAATTTGGGATTTGAGGGAAATTTACAAATGGTATGGGGACAATGGGAATGGGATGGGGATGATTTGACTTTAGGGATGTCAAGAGATAGGGGAATGAGGACTGTGGTGAGCAAATAAACAGTGAGGAGGGGAAAAAGGAGGTAAAGGAAATGTAAATATTTGACACCAAAATAAATTTCAAAACCCTAAGAGCATTTTTAAGACAATAGGGTTTGAGTTTTTTGCATTTAAATTCTCATACCAACACCAAACACTTGTTAAGATCAATGAGGAAGTGGCTTTGACTTACTCGAACAAGGAGAGACCGAGAAAATTTTTTTGATTGAAATGAATGGCAAAAAATTTTGTTTCGGCCCAACGCGCCGCTCAACCAACCCAATGCGTCGCGCTGGAACAAATTCACACACAGGGAAGCTACCCTATGTGCCGCGCTCGCCCGATGCGTCGCATCGGCTGCCCAATGCGCCGCGCTCTTTAACTTCAACACAATCCGACCTCCAAACTTCTTCCTTCACTCCTCACGGGTTCTCCTTGGCTCACTACTGTCTCTTGGCACACAAATTAAATTCAAACTTGAAAATATCTTATATGCCAAGGATTTAAATTTTTCATTTGAAAAACCCACTTTGTAATGTTGCAAACTTGACATTTCACTTTAAACTATGTTTTGTTTCCTTTGTGCTTTTGGACTGAATCATGAGCTTTTGTCTGTCTTGCAGAGGATGGATGGCATGGAGCTTTGGAAAAGGCGACCAGGGTTGCGAATGGAGCATTATTACAACTGAAAAACCTGAAAATTACATTGCATTTATTACATAAAGATGAAATAGACTGGTTTTTCTTCAAAACAGAGTTTTGAAGAAAAATTATTATCAAGCATTATGATGATGAAAATTTTGCACTGAAACCTTATTTGAAGCTTCTTCATGTGCCTTCTGACCATTATTAAGCATTCTGAAGACTGGATTAACTAAACCCTAGACCTAATGAGACTAAAAACCCTAAAATGACACTTTTCCAATTTATGAGACCAAACATGACTGTAAATTATTTTAATGAACAGAAGTAGGCCAGCAGGTACAAGACATGAGGGATATGAGTGACAAGCCCCTACCGTTAGATGATCCATGCTCCTAATGGAATGCAGCTGACTGAACTAAGTGAGACACCTAAAATTAAATGCAACAAGAGAAATTTGATCTATGACGAAGGGATGAAGATACGGACTCTAACATTGGCTCCAATGGGGATCGTAGCTCCTTGGATGTGCCAATAACTACAGATTTCTGGGAGAGTAGGCAGTGCCTTCGTCCATTGGGCTATGGAGTCAATAACTTCGACAAACCAACATAAGACTCTTGACTCATTTTATTGACTGAAAATTGACTCAAACAGACTCAATTTCGAAACCAAACATGACTGAAAGACTTGACTCAACAAACTCAAACCAAAGCTGAAATCAATCTTCAGAGTTATAGCCTTCACCTCGAGCCCCAAACTGAAGGAATGATGACAGCACACACTTGCAATGAAACTGAAACAAACTGGTATGTAAAGTGATAATGTAAAACAGCAGAAAACATTTCAAAAATGATACAGCTTGAGCAACCGACCATTGACCGGCCCTCCTCAACAATCTTCGTCATTCATTTCTTTCAACCAGAAAGAATTTTGGCCCCGATATGCAGCAATTTTGAAGGGTCCTTTCCAGAGATTTTCGAACTTACCATGCTTACCTTGTTTCTTGTATCACATTTCAGCACCACTTCTTCTAATTGAAACTTGTCTGCTTTTGCCTTTCGATCATAAATTTTCTTAATTCTCTCCTGCAGCTTGAAAGTGTTTTGAAAAACCTCCTCTCTAGTCTGTTGTAAATGGATCATTTGATTTATTCTTCTTTGCATATGATCATCTTCACTGCCAGCTTCCTGAAGAAGTTTGACCACTGGAACTGCAAGAGAGGTAGGAAATACCGTGTCAACACCATATACTAGCTCAAAGGGGGACATACCTATAGATTTATTCTGACTCACTCTGGCTGCCCAAAGTGCATTAACCAACTTCTTATGCCAACTTTTCTTGTTTATTTCCAGCAGCTTTTTGATAATGTTGACCAAATATTTATTCGAGGACTCGGCCAATCCGTTGCCTTGTGAATGATAAGCAGTTGAGTGCCCCAAAGTGATTTGATACTTATCACAAAACTAAATCATTCTTTTAGATTTGAAAGTTGTTGCATTATCAGTAATTAACTTATTTTGACAGCCAAAACGAGAAAAAATATTATTCTCAAGAAATGAAATTATTACAAAATCTGTGGCCTGCCTGGTGGGAATTGCTTCAATGCATTTAGTCAAATAATCTGTCGTTGTGAGGATCCACTTATGTTGAGCTGAAGAAGCAGGATGGATTTCGCCAATGAAATCCAAACCCCACTGCTGAAAAGGAGCACTTACTTCAATGGGCTTAAGCGGCAAAGGCTACAATTTCTTCCTCCCTTCAAAAATCTGACATTCATGACAACTTTTAACAATTTTGTACACATCAGCAAAAAGAGTCAGCCAATAATATCTTGCTCTCAAAATTTTGTTGGTCATTGTTTTCTAGAAAAGGTGACCTCTGCAATCTCCCTTATGAAAATCTTCCATAACTTGTTTTGCTTCTTCTTCCACCAAACAATTTAGCAAAACACCACCAAGATCTTTCCAATAGAGTGCATTATTCATGATACAAAACTTGGTAGCCTTCAATTTCAGAGTCCTACTTTTGTTTTTAGTCATTCCTGGCGGTGGTGACAAATTTTGGAGCACATATACAATATATGAATACCAAGGAGAAAGAACAAAGATTTCTGATACCTGAATTAGCGAACTTTCTTCATTTTCCTCGGACATAGCGGCAATGAGATTAATGTCCAAGGCATGCAAATTTGACTCAGCCATTAGCTTAGCCAGCCCTTGTCCTTTGATAAGCTTTGTAGGCTTTATCTCCACATCATACTCCAACAAGGCAGCAATCCATTTGCCTCATCTCCCTTCCGGATCTATTTGCACTAAGACATCCTTAACATCAGCATTAGGAACATAAGCAAGAATGTGAGAATGCAGAATATATACTCGAAAATCTTTCAAGGCTTTCACTAAAGCAAGAGCTTGCTTTTCAATAATGTTATACTTTAAAGCTGCATCTCTTATGGTTCGGCTGAAAAAAGAAATTGGTTTTTCATGCTGATCTCTTTTCTGCATCAATACTGCTGCCATAGTATGCTCCGAGGCAAATGAAAACAAAATAAAATCCTGAGTATAATCCGGGCTGATCAAAACCGAAGCTGAAGAAAGAGCCAATTTCACTAAATACTTTACAGCCTCCTCAGTCCATTTCACTACACTATATTTTTTAAGCATGTTTATAATCTCCCTTAAATGTTCTGCAAGATTGGGCACAAAGCGGCGTAAGAAATTCATCTTACCATTGAATGATTGGATCTCCCTTTTGTTTCGGGGAAGATCAATTTGTTGAATAGCTTCTACTCGAGCTGGATCAATGTGGAAGCCATCTTTTGATATAATATGTCCAAGAAGCTTGCCCTCATCCATGGCAAACAAACTCTTCTTCGGATTGAGTGACACACCATACTTTCTACACCGCTGAAAAACAATTTTCAAATGGTAAAGGTGCTCTTCATCAGAATTAGAAAAGACTGTCAAATCATCAAGATACACAACTAGAAAAACATCCTTCTCATTTGCAAATTCCATATCCATTGCTCACTAAAAGGTCGCACCAACATTCTTCAAACCGAAAGGAATTTTAGCATAATGGAAAGTTCCCCACGGAGTGGTGAACGTTGTTTTGTCTCTATCATCCTCATGGACCAGAATTTGGTTATAACCGGAATAACCATCGAGTAGTGACATACGAGATGCTCCAACTACTCGCTGAAGTATGTGATCCATTTTGGGCAATGGATAATTATCTTTCAAAGAAACCTTATTCAGATTCCTAAAATCAATGCATAAGCGAATCTCACATGTTTTCTTGCGCATGGGCACCAAATTAGAAATCCAATTTGAAAATCTTATGGGAATGATGATACCAGCCTTGTACAACCGATTTACTTCCTTCTCTATTGAGGGCAGCAACTTTGGATTTATTCTTCTCAACTTTTTCCGAAAGGGCTTTTGATTTGGCTTGATCGAAATGGTGTGTTGAATTATGTTGGTATCATATGTCTTCAAATCTGAATAGTCCCAAGAAAATACATCAGCAAAATAAGATAATAAATTGATATACTTTGCTTTTACCTGTGGGGGCAATGCTTTAGACAATTTCACCATTTTTGGATTTTCTGCTGATCCAATGTTCACATCCTCAACTCCTTTCTCGGTTGGCCACAAGGTTGGTTTTCGAGCTACGTCATCTTGGTCGAAAATCTCCTCTTAAGGTATTATACCTTTAGGAATGACATTATCCTTCAGCTGCAAAACTTCCATCTGATTTACTTGCACATCCGCCTCACCATCATCATGCTCCACATCAATAGAAGTGTCTTTGAATTTACCTTCATTTTGCAGAAATTCATCAATTTCTTCATCATCTTGAAACACTTGCCAATACCTTTGATTGTCAAGGACAGTCGGACGATGTTTCACATGAATTTAAAATTTGTTACTTGAGTTCATCGGAATTTTCAAATTACTTGTTGCTTTTGCAAGTGCATCTGCAATACCATTCTGAATACGAGGAACACATGTCAAAGTATAATCTGAAAACAATCTCAAGATATCTAGTACCGCATTTCGGTAAGCCCGCATTCGAGGATGCTTAGCTTGGTATTCACCTTTGACTTGCTTGATAACTAACTCGGAGTCACCATACACTACAATCCTCTTAGCATTCAACTTTCTAATAATTTTCAGACCAGCAATTAAAGCTTCGTATTCAACCTCATTATTTGAACAATCAAAAGCCAATTTATAAGAATAGACCCTTACATTACTTGGTACTTTGTTTGGGGAGGAAAAAGGGCTACGTACCCAAATGCCAATTCCAGCACCATCATTTCCTACTGCACCATCAAAATCCATGGTCCACAAACCATCTTCATCCTCTGCCAAATGCTGAAATTCTATTTGCTCTATTATTTCTGCTTGTTGTCCATCAACATTTTGTTGTTGTCGGAAGGCTGATTGCTCAGCGGTACTTTCAAGTTTTTGTCTCTCTCTCTTTAAGACCTCTCTGAAATTCTCAGTGATTTCCAGAATGTCTTCTACTTCAACTAATTTGCTATTTACATCATTAAAACTATCTGAGTACAAAACAAATGATTCTAAATCAGTATGTACATAATTGATTGGATGATTTACCGGTTTCTCCTTGCTGGTGATCATATACTTCATCTTTTGCTCCCGATATAATTTCCTCATCTGACCAAACACAGGAATAGTAGCATAGGAGAAATCAAGCTGCAATGTTCCCTTTAGTTTCGCTCCCCAAGATCTAGAAAGAAGCATGCCAAATCTAGGAGGAATATCCGCCACAACCACATCCATCAAAACATTTTTAGTTGGAATCTGATCCAAACTGACCACCAAATCTTTGATAAGCCCAATGCATCTTACTCTACTGGAATCAAAAGAGTAAATATCATGATACTTTCTAGTGATGTCCAATCCCAATTTCTCCATGATTTCCCTCGGCATGAGATTATGTGAGGCTCCGGAATCAAACATAGCATTGTGTAACACAAAATCATGCAATCTAAGGCTGATATAAAAAGGAGGCACATCACTATCTGGAGACTCACCATCCAATGCTGGACCAAAAATCAACTCAGGTTGATCATCTTCCACATTCACCATATCAGACAATGGATCTAAATTCAAAATCTTAGACACCTGACCCTTATAACTGTTGTTCTTCATCAACTCAGTCAAAGGAATAGATACTTTCAACTTAGCAATTTCATTTTCTAAGTTAAAAACTGAAATTTTCTCTACCTATTTAGCTGGAACATCCTTCTTTTCAGTTTTCTCCTTTGATACAATTGGCTGATTGGATCTTTCATTTGCTGATGGGGATTTTCTAGTAGTGGGATCAACTATCTCTTTTCCCTTCTTCTACGCCACGGGTGAATCATTCTTTGGTGCTGAAAATTCCTTTCTCTTTTGAATTGGATTAATAGGGACACCTATGTTTCTGAGTGAATATTGTCGCTGTTGGGCAGTCAAGGCATTCATGTATCCCCTCTGATACTCATCTGAATCTTCTTCAAGAATTGCGTCATTTGCTAAGATAAAATCCCCGTCTTTTTGTACAGCTGAATTTTATGAATACTCCTCATCTTCAATGATGTAAATTGGCATATCATCAGGTGTAAAGAAATGATTCTCTTCTCCTATTACATTCTCTTCATCATCTGATTCCAGACCAACAAAATTCTGCTGTAAGGGTGTCTTCACTTGTTGTTGTACTGTCAGTTCTTGTGCTCGCTTCTCTCTTTGTTTGATTCTGAATTGTGGTTGTTGCTGACCACATAAGTTAGGATTTATGATCTGCGGTTCAGGCTTATCAAGTGTTAATCTTTCAAACATCTTTTCCATCTTCTGAAGCATTTGATCTGATGTGGAAACCTCTTCATTTATTGCTACTTTCTTTTCAGCTCTCATTCTAGCTCTCCTGGCATTCAAATTAGCTTCAACACTGACTACAATTTTCTGCATATCTTCTAATGTAGTCGGACTTCTTTCTCTCAATTGATAAGCCATGTCAGGATCGAATGCATCTAGAAACTTAATCAAAGCTGACCCCCTAGGTGGCTTTATATCAGCAGGAATTGCATTATAAACAGAATTGAATCTAATACAATAGTCTTGGACAGACTCACCAACATTTCTCTTGATATTGTCATATTTGGAAAGGATTGAAAGAGGATCTTTTTGCACTTCCCATCGATCCAAGAATTGTCTCTGAATATTAGCCAATGTAGCAATACTTCTAGGCGGCAAAGCTCTGAACCACTTTCGCACTTCTCCTCCAAAGGTTTGAACAACCAATCTCATTGTCACATTTTCCACATCAATCTCATGAAGGTCAAAGAAATCTGCCATTCTATCTACGTGTTGCTGAGCAGTGACACTTTGAGGAGTGCCATCAAACAATGGAATTTTTCTTTGATAATCTGTGGGCATGTCATCTAAGTTTTGAGGCAACACGAGAGGTGAAAATCGGGCAGCCATTGCTCTAGGTGGATTTACAACCGGTATTGGAGATATAGGAGGAGTCGGAGTAGTTGATGTATGAGGTGTATGAGGTGTGGATTGAGGCAATACTATTGCAGATTGTTGATCAGAAAGAGATGGTTGCACGGGAATGGTAGGAATGAAAGGAGGCTCGGTATGAATTCGTGAACCAGATGTAACTGTGGATGACCCAAGAGTTGCAGATGCAGACTTTATGAACTCAGGAATATTTGTTGCCACAATGGAATTCTGAATATTCAAAATGTAACTTTCAATGGATCTATTAGCCTGTTCAATTTCAAGATATTTGATAAACTCTGGATTTATGACAGTATAACCAATAGCACTTTCAGACTTCGTCTCAAACAATGACAACTCAAATTTTTCGTCAAACTCAAGATCTTCAAGGTACTCAAAAACAACGGGACATGAATGAGATTTGAATAGATGAATCACAGGACTTTCTCGACGAAGGATTCTCGAAATAAGATTGGGATTTTCATACACAAGAGGTGGATCAGGATCCGGATTTTCTCTGGTATGTCGTCTGGAAGCCAGTGTGTTGAATTATTTTCAAAAATCAAAGGGACAAAACCAACTTATTCAGCCTATCAAATTCTAAACTCATCATCCAAAGTCTAGAATGATCATATGTACTGGGGGAAATTTACAAGTCAAGTGTTACGTTTACAAACTAGACCGGAGATTGACTGAAGCAGCATTTATCTACTTTCGCTAATGCAAAGCAAGAGCGTTTCGAAGGCTACGTGGCATAACTTCAGGCTTCGTATTTAGCTTATAAAACAAATAACACTAACAAGAAAAACATTTGATTTCCCCAGTATGGTCGCCACTATGTTATTGCCTAAATCTACCTCAGGCTGAAGGAAGGCAGAGTCTAGGGTAACATCAAACCACGCTTAATCTGGTAGTTAGCCCTACCAGATCAGGAGAGGGCTCTCTCCGGGTCAATCTCAGCAAAAATAATCAATGAGGCTTAAGATGACTTGAAATAAAGGCTAATTTTAGGCTAGGTATATATGTAAAAGGGTTTTTGTTGGAATCAAAGGGAAAGGCAGATTTTGGGTCCGGGAAATGATCAGTTTTGTAGAGGGCTGAATGGGGAAAGGAAGGAAATTGTTTTGATGCTTTGAATTGAATGAAATGGATGGATCAGACCGGTGAGGAGTCGAAGAGAGCAAGAGGCATTCAAGAATTCTCTTTAGACAATTGAAAACATGGAAAATTAAACAAAACTTTAAGGCAGAGAACTGCAAATCTAATGGATTCCACCTTTATCACTTATTTGTTTAATTTAAGAAGAAATGAGAAGGGAAATGATACACATGAAACTTCAGTAAACTTACAATCACAGAGAGAAACACACCATCAAAACATAGAGCCACATGGATCCCAAAGAGTGCTGCAAACCCTGGTCTATTCATTTTCCAAAATGCAAAGATGAAATGTACAATGAAACTCAAAGCAATCCCAAATGTCCAACCCTGAAAATGACTGAGAAAATACAAGATATAGACAAGCCTAACTCATCCCCATGCCTCTAGGGGTCCAGCTCACTAGTTTAGGAGCTATTTCAACAAGATATAAACTAAGAACTGGAAAATAGGAAGTGGAACATCTTGCCTCTATAAGATAGGAAACTGATTCATTCAGTTACAATTCACTTTTTGGTGAATGAATCTACTTACATGAGTGAAAATTTGTCAAAATTGCATAAAAAACCATGAAATTACATCAATTTACATCAATAGCTTTACATTTGAAGATAAAAAATTCAAACTGGCCAAAACTAGGCGTGAGTAAGGTAGAAAACTAGCCCAAAATCCCCAATCAGCCTTTAAAATCTCTATCTGCGTGTGCACTCTCGGAGCTGATTTTGAGGGTCTTCTTGAGTCAAATTGGTGTAGGATAACTCGTTTGGAAATCTGTTCCTATCTACCTTCCAACCCAAGTGGAATTTTTGAATTTGGTGCCATTTTCCCCTCCGAGTAAGGTTTTCCCAACCTTTATTCTGTGTGTCAAAAGGTACTGAAGGTCATTTTGTAGACATCTTTTGACCAGTCTCAGCCCACTGGTTGTCAAAATCCTTAGGTAATGGGTAGGCATGCATAAATTTTGATGAAAAATCCATAAATACAAATTTTTCTTCAAGAGGAGCTTCCAATCATAAGTGCGCGCCAAGTGGCACGACGCGTCGGGCAGGAAAATCTATGTTAAGGCCAAAAAATTCAAAATTGACAAAATGTTTCCCAAATTTCTTGAAATTTGGACTGAATGTCCATCATCAAGTGCTATGCTAGGCCAAAGAAGCTTCGGCCAAAATTTGGAGTATGCCCTCTTTAGCTTTGCCTTCAGGATCTTGATTCGCGTCTTGCAAACATGATTCTTCATATTCCTGAGCATGTTATTTTACTTGTTGGCCTTCTCCAATAGCTTCTCAAGATGAATATTGACCCTCTCAAGCCAAGTCTCTCTATCAGCCTCAATCTCTCGCTCAATGGATGTCATCTCGGTTTGGCTTCTTTGGGCAACTTGCCGGTTCTCACGGATGTTTTGCAACTCCATGATTGTTTTCTGATCTTCCAATTTTTTTTTTTGCTGCTACAGGTAGTTTATAATCCATTGGGGTCTCTACATCTTGACGGTCATTGTGTCTATCTTCGCCTTCTACTCCTAAATAGTCTCTCTCAACTTTGAGCTTGGAGATCTCAATTCCTCATCAATCAGTATGAAACTTGTATCTTGGCCTCCTGAAGGCCCCTCATATTGCATGGGACTCTTGCCCATGTCCTGTACCTGTACCTGTATTTCTGATGACAGAAGCGAGACCCCTTCCACCCTAGGTGGAGATAGTACTCGTCGGGCTGCTGCAAATAATCCTCTAGTGCCTCTCTGATAAGTGATATACATTGGCACACTAGTAGTCTCTGTCTCCTGACCTCCATGCTGATATGAAGGTTCACCTGCGTCATGAAAAACCTCTGGAGGAACCTAAGGAGTTGTGAAAAAATCATTAGAAATGAAATCCTCCCATGAAATACCCTGCAATCCAAGCTGATGCACAACCACGATCTTGATGAGTGCATAGTGATAAATACTGTTGTACTGCTGCTCAGGAGTTTTCCTCTACACAAGAGTGGTCATTCTCTTGATGTTCCGGCACATGAAATAAGGGAGGTTCATCATCCTCACCCTGGTGAAATGCATCAATAACATGATATGATAGGCATAGAGGCATGAAAACCGGCCCTCACAACTGAAATATCTGATAATGAGTTTCATCAGAGGCGCATAGGAATCCTTTAGGAACTGAAAAGGAAACACTCTGCTGAGCTGTCTCACAAATCTAGGCCTGATATATGGTTCATAATGTACTCTGTCCACCTGCTGCCTTTTGTTCCACTATTCTCCCACATTCGGTATTCCGATTGCTTGAGAGATAGTTTCCAGTGTCAAAGTGAAAGTTACACCAGAAAGAGTTACCTGACCATCATGTAAATGCAATACAAACAACCGGGCCATCTCCTGATGATAATGTATCCTAGCAATCATTTCACAAAATTGATAACAAGACTGCTCTCGAAAACATGCCATAGCAAGTGGACAAGCCTGCAATTCAGCCAATGAGGTGGGCTCCTCCCTCACATGTCTGCCACTCTTATGAGGCCTTCTAGGTGCATGTAGTTTAGTGGTGGAATCACTGTCTCAGTCATATGATGTATCAGTGTTTGTCTCCATAATGTCCAATGTTGATGCAAGGTATATATTGAATTATATGGATGAAAATGAGATTTTTGGTGCTTTTGTTTTAGTGCCAAATGTATGGTAGTATGGGAGGGACTGTAGAAAAATAGGGCAGTGGGGACAATGGGGTTTAATCAAGTGAAATTTGAAGTGTAAGGACAGTCACTTAATTTTTGAGATTTGATAATTTTAGGTACAAGGGACAGCCTTGGGAAAACTCGGGGTTTGGGAAATTTTACAAGTGAAATGGGAAATGGAAATGATAGGAAATGAAATGGATTTAGGGATAGGGAGATAGGCTTAGGAATGAGTGACTTTAGGGGTGTAAGAGGATGGTGTAGTGATGAGATAACAGTGATGGTAGATGGGGAAAAAACAAGGTGGGGAGGTGGAATGATTTACACCAAAACAAGTTGCAAAACCCTAAGGAGGCACTTCTCAACAAGATAGTAGGGTTTAGTTTTGTACTCAAATTTTCATAATCAAAATCATAATCAACACCAAGCATGAGTTATGAGCAATAGAGGAGTGGCTTTGAATTACTCGAACATGGAGAAACCGAGAAAATTTGATGTTGGATATGAATGGAAATTTTTTTTGTGTATCGGCCCAATGCGCCGCGCTGGAACAAATTAACACACAGAGGAGTGGCCCTATGCGCCGCGCTCAGCCTACGCGTCGCAACACTTGCCCAGTGCGCCGCACAACCAACTTCAACACAGTCCGCCCTCCAAACTTGTTTCTTCACTCCTCCACGATTTTTCTTGGCTCAATGCTGTCTCTTGGCATGCAAATGAAATTTTGAAACAATGAAAATATCTTTTATGCCAAAGGTTTCAATTTTTGTTTCTTGAAAATCCACTTTGTAATGTTTGAAAACTTTGACACTTTTTAAATGAACTCTGTTTCGCTTGCTTTTGAATTTTGGACTAAATGATGAGCTTCTTGTCTGTTTTGCAGGGATGGATGGCATGGAGTTTTGGAAAAGGCGACCAGGGCTGCAAATGGAGCATTATTACAACTGAAGAATTTGAAAATTAAATTGCATTTATTACATAAGGATAAAATAGACAATTTTTCTTCAAAACAGAGTTTTGAAGAAAAATCATGATCAAGCATTATGATGATGAAATTTTTGCATTGAAACTTTATTTGAAGCTTCCTCATGTGCCCACTGGCCATTATTAGGCATTTTGAGACCAGATTGATAAAACCCTAGACCTAATGAGACTAAAAACCCTAAAATGACTCTTTGCCAACTACGAAACCAAAAATGACTGTAAATGATTTTAATGAGAATAAATAGACCAGCAGGTACAAAACATGAGGAATATAAGTGAAAAGACCCTTCCGTCAGATGATTCATGCTCCTAATGGAATGCAGTTGACTGAACTGAATGAGACACCTAAAATGAAATGCAACAAGAGAAATTTGATATCTGACGAAGGGATGAAGATACCGAATCTAACAACCAATCTGCTGTCTTCACTTTCTCTATTAGCTGCATGGTTTTCCTAATTTATTCACTTATCCTGGGCTCTACTCAACTGCTGAGTGTACTGAGGGTTGGGTGCACAAACAAATCCAAAAAATCTTTGTATGTATAATTCTTCTGATATTTTAATAGCAAGGTGGTCCAGAAAATGACAGATTGAGGCTCAACATCTTCATTTACCTTGGTCATCTGGAATTGAAACCTTCTGGACTAGAAATAGAAAAAAAGATATACCAACACAGAGGTTTATTTAAAAACCTCCTCTGTATTAAACCTTAAATACTATTCATGTATGGCCTCTGCAAGAAACTAAGCATAATTGAATAGGACTGTGGGTTTAGCATCTGAGGAAATAGTGGACAAAAAACCTATCCTAGCTTCATCTACCCACTGATCAGTGTGATACCCAAATAAATAAGATAAAATAGTTATAATGCACTTGGTCCTATCAGGAAAGATAGATGAGGGATAAGGAGGGTTATTTGTAGGTATTGGGCCATCAAGGGCCATGAAATGTTGAAAATTTTTGGATCTGCTGGAAAAGTCAAGCTTCTGATAAAATTCCCTAAGGGTTTCGTAAGAGAAGGGGAATATTTTTTCAGGAGTGAGGGCCTGCATCATTTTCTGAATGGATTGGGAATTAATAGCAAACATGATTTCTCCTGTTAGGGTGACTACAGTTCTCTCGTTGATGTCATAACATATTTGGCACTTCCTGATGAACTATGGGAAACTAGGGGTTTTTGGAAAGATATAAAGAGGTAATTGGGTTTCCCATTGACCTATAACATCTTCTTCTTCAAGGAATTTATCCTCTAGCTAGTAGTAGAAATTGACTAAATCAAATTTTGACTCCCTCTCATGGATCTTATAGTCTCTGTCTGATAGAGCCAAGTCATCTAGGTACACTTGTGGGTAGACCATAGGATTAAAAGGCTCTCGATTTTCTAGGAGGCATGCTTCTTCAATGATTCTTCTTTCACAACCTGTAATGGAGAATGGGATGACAGAGGGGGGAACAGAGAAAGGAAAATTGCTATGGATCAACATTGGGGAAGGGATATGACAGAAGGGGATCATGACCGGGATTGAACAGTCTAAAGGAGACCTATAATACAGTTCACAGAGAGCTAACAACTCTTCTTTGATAAACAAATGGATCCTCAGCAAAAGTTTCACAGTTTGCACTTTCTCTAATAACACCCGCGAATTAGACACCTGCAACAATTGTACAATAACCGACAAAGTAACGTCTGCAGTTATGTCTAATTTTGTCCTATAAATAACGATTTGGTGGTGTGGAGGTGGCACGGGTCCATTGGATAACGACCCAGCCCTTTATGGTGCAACGACTGTGTTGGTGGGGGTGATGGAATAGGATGGAGGGAAAAAGCAGGAGCGAACGTGGCGCTGACAGTTTGAACAATGTTCAATAGGCATGACGATATGGTTACACATCAAAACCATTTTCGGAGGGGGGCATGAGCGGTAAATGGTAATGTAGCGGGGGTTGTGAATTAATATGGGCGTGCCACGTAGTAGGGAAGGTGGTATGGGATACCACTCATTTCGGACCTGCCCCCTTTGTTAAAGTTCATCAGCTGAGGGGGGGGGGGGGGTGAAAAGCCTTGTGGACCATCTGATGTATGGGGGTGAGCGGAGATGGCGGGGAGTTGCGAGAAGGTTACCACGGATATGACATGGAAAGAAGGTGGGCCCCAACCTATATCACAATCGCAGGTCGGAAGTTTTATTTTATAAGAAGCAAAAGTTGAAAGTTAAATATTGCGATGTGTGAAGGGCAATGGCGGGAGGTGACATGGCATGGCAGAGGTGGGGGCCGTCCGCAACCTGCAGATCATAGATTTTTTTATGGGTAGTGGAATTTGAAAGTTAAATCTTGCGATGTGCGAAATGCGTTGAGTGGAGAAGTGACGTGGCATGGCATAGGTGGGGGCCGGCCGCAGCCCGTAGATCACATATTTTGTTATGGGTAGCGGGAGGTGAATGTTTAAATTTTTTTATTTATGATATGCACTTAGGTCACACCCCTGTCGCAAACCACACTTCGGTACTTTTGTTATGATCTTGCGTGCTTATGCTTTTGAACTTGTGATTTTTAAAGTGCGATTGGGATTCGGTGGGGGGGGGGCTTGGATAGGACTTAGGATAAAGAAAATATGAGTGGAGAGTGGGGGGGGACTAAGGAGTAATGAAAATTTTCAAGACTTAGGATTAGAAACATAAAAAAAGGTCCCTCACCTTTATAGAATCACCCCTTTTTTGGACCTAAGAGTATAACGACTCCTTTCTCTTTTTTCTTCTTTCATCATAGGAAAACAACAAGCAATTTTTAGGCTACTCATTTATAGAATCAACTTTACATTTTCCTCCAATTCTCTTCTTCAACAAGCCTACCTACCAAAACTACAAATCTAACCTTTTTCTTCCTCCTAGGGTGTTGTTGAGTCTCAATTCTGCATCTTTTCCATACACTTCTCTATACCTTTTTCACTCACCCGAACCTCCCAAACTGTCAATATCATTGTATATAAATTGCAAAAGGGCATCTAACATGGTTTTTAACTATATTTTTGTGTTTGCTATTTGATTTAGATTTTGTTCATCTAGCTGCGGAATCCTGCCACTTTCCGCAGCTGCTGCAACTTTCCGCAGCTATTTTGTGAAACTCTATGTTACAGGTGTCTACAGGAAAAACGAGCCACATGGGCAAGTCAGGAATGATGTGGACATGGTTCGTGTCCTATTGGCTCGAGCAACTCATCTAAAGAAGCCGCGGTCAAAGGCGTCCACATGGAAGTCAACCATAGAGTCTTACGGCGACAGGACTCTGTTCCGTGTCACGTAAAGGTTTATATGGCCGTTTCTGAGTTGCGGAGGACAAGTCGACATCTGTACATGGCTCCATAGTCGAATTCAAGCATCCACTCCTCATAGATTTACTTTCCAACACGGCCATGATCCTAGATCCGTGGACGTAATGGTCTACGTGTTCTTCACCAGCATAAACTTTAGGAGACAGTTATATTTCTTTTGTTATATATAATGCGTTTGCATACGCATATAGAGTTAGTCTCGATTAGTCTCTGTTATCTTTTATTAGTCTGCTCTGTAATGTAATTACGCTGCCTTTGAGCCGTAATACTACCTTACTGTTATGACTACATTTTAATATAAGAAGACTCTGTTTTCAGACTTAATTCGTACTTGAATATTGTTGCCAAGGCTGGTGTAGAGGGCCCCTGCTCAGCTGAGGTTATGTGCAT
This sequence comes from Pinus albicaulis, assembly GCA_034641835.2. NCBI lineage: Eukaryota > Viridiplantae > Streptophyta > Pinopsida > Pinales > Pinaceae > Pinus > Pinus albicaulis. Next base: position 3,543,567 of record CM076575.1, on the reverse strand, counting down.
TATTGTATAATTCTTATTTCATTTCTTTAAAGCTCATTGTACCATAATCCATTCACATGTTTATACATTGCATTTTTCATGATACATATGCTTCATTTCTGTTTATAAACTTTCATGCTTTCCATTTCACTTCTGTCTTTCATGTTTTATGTTATTAATCACTGATCAGTGTTCTTGTTTCAGGTTATAGATAGGCAGCCGTGGCATTTTCATAGCTTTTTGACTAATGACATGGGATTAACATTGTTCTGCTGCTAATTTGTTTTTCTTAGTTTCTGTTTAATTTCAGTACTGCTTTGTTTAATTCAGTTTTGCTCATTTGCTTCAGTAGTTAAATTTAGATATATTAAACTGCTCATAACATCTTCAGTTGCCTCCGAAAGCCACATCTGGACTGATGGTGAGGGATTGTATTATGAAATGTGTAGTTTGGTATTAGTTTCCTTTCTGCAAATTTAGATATATTAAACTGCTCATAACATCTTCAGTTGCCTCCGAAAGCCACAGCTGGACTGATGGTGAGGGATTATATTATGAAATGTGTAGTTTGGTATTAGTTTCCTTTCTGCAAGTTAGAAATATTAAATTGTGCATGACATATTCAGTTACCTCCGAAAGCCACAGCTGGACGGATGGTGAGGGATTGAATTATGAATGTATGGTTTGATATTAGTTTACTTTCTGCAAGTTAGATATCAGTTACTCAAGTTGTTTATGGTTACTTCCGAAAATCATAGCTGGACTAATGATGAGGGATCAGAAGACAAGTTGATGTAATCTGATTTAGATTTACTTTATTGCAACTTTTGGATTTCTTTCAGCATAGTTTCTTTTGTGTTTAGACAGCAGCAAGAATAGTTTGGTTTCATGCTCACTAGTTCACTGTTTTGATTCATTAGACTAGCAACATCTTTTCATTTCAGCAGCGCATTTTCATTTCCTTTCAAGTTTTGTCATTGTAATTTTCAAATTCCTTTTTAAGTTTCAAGTTGGTAAATCATTATAGAGGATATCATTTCCTTGAACAAACATAACCATACTTTTTTTCATTTTAGAATTTCCATTTCATCTTAGAAAACCAAAAACGACAAAAAGTTAAGAAATAGGTTATCTTGCACATATAGTGCGTCGCACTTCATCAGCTTACGAATCCCGGATTGACAAATTAAATGCAGCAATTTAGGACACACTAAATTGACCAAACATTTTGGCGCCGTTGCCGGGGAAGTGTAACTAGGTAGCCAATTTCTAAAAAAAAAAAAACACAAAATCATAAAAGAAGGGAAAACTTGATAACTTCTTGAAGTATGCTCTCCTCTTGCACCTAGTGTGATCTGGAGGATCAGAAAAGAGAGTTATTGGTTTAGTAATTTCTTAAGTATGCTCTCTTCTTACACCTAGTGTGACCTGGAAGATCAGAAAGAGAATTATTAGCCCAAATTTAAAAAAAAAAAAAAATGACATGCATAGAGCAAGAGATTCTAGGGGAAGGTTTATAGCTAAAGCCAAGAGTTCGATTTTCACAACTCCATCTTCTTCAAGGCATAGACCAGATTCATCACCATCTACCCCTAGCCTTAAGATTTTTGGAACTCAAGGAACAGCTGAATTAGAGGATTCTCCTATACCATCTACTAAATTCCATTTAGAAAACAAAGAGACTCTCTCTCATCCTTCCTTGGTAGAAGAACTAGAGGACTTTAAAGACTCTAAAGAAACTATCATGGCAGAGGAAGTAATAGATGGAGGTAGAGGTAGAGGTAGAAGAGGAGGAAACAATGGAGACAACAATGGTGAAGGAAATAATGGTAGAAATAGGGAAGGAGATAATTTGTTTGGATTCCCTATAGTTGATGAGGAAACTCATGCAACAATGAAAAATATATCACCATCTTATCCTCCTTTAACTCTTTTGTTAAGTCCTCTTATATTAATAGTGTAGCCCCTTATTATGTTAGTGTAGCCCCCTTATTGTTATTATTGTACCCTGTAACCCCCATATTGTTATTATTGTGCCCTTAAGCATTATTATTGTTAGGTTTGCCAGATTACATTGTGGCCCCACTAGGATTATATTATGGTCTCCATGGACTCCTATATATAGAAGGAGGTTTTGTTCATTTGTATCATCCAAGAATTGTTCATTTATGTAATGTATTAGAGGTTACCCCCTCGAAGTGGCTCATTTCTAAGGCGTTTATATCTCTTTTTCTTCTTGAGTTGGTTACACAACATTTGGCATCGTAGCTGATCTGTCGCTGCTCCAAAAAGGTCATCGTGGAATTTTCGCTATAACGTTTTTTCTACGAAGCTTCAGAAGCTGAAATTTCTAGGGTGCTAAGCTGAAATCCTGAGGAAGGTTGTCTAAAAATTTCAGATCTTGGTTCGCAATATTTGAGGAGATATCATCTGTGGAAGTTAGGTATTTTTTCAGGCTCATAAACAGGTCATCGTGGCATTTGCGCTATAAATTTTTTTGTACGAAGGTTCAGAGTCTGAAATTCATATGGTGCGAAGCCGAAATCCTGAGGAAATTCGTCAAAAAATTTCAGAACTTGGTTCGCAATATTTTTGGAGATATGATCTGTGGAAGGTAGTGCTTTTTCAGGCTCCTGAATTTCATCTCAAAGAGGTGATCGTGGGAAAAGTTCAATAACTCTCTCTATGGAGATTGGATTGGAGTGCTGTCAAAAGTGGTCACAAGTAAACATCCTGTAGTTTCTTGGATATCAATTTCAGAGACAAAGAACAAAACAGTGACACGTGGCAAGTCGTACAAGTTCGCTCTACTGAACCAGTCCAAAATTAGGTCATTGTGGGAGATTGGACACAAATTTGTCTTGGAGAATCCAAATCAGGTCAGACCTGTGGCATTTGAAAGAAGCTTCAGAGGGCTACTACAGGGCTGAATTTGAGATATCGAATATTTTCAATCACAGAGATAATACAATTGCAATATCGAGCTCCTTAAAAGCAAGAAAAAGGTGTGTATCTAGTTTTTAAAATTGCATAACGTTTGTTTGAAAAAGCAATTGAAGCGATTCCAAAGGAATATTTTAGAATTTTTATCAGTATTTGGGTTCTATAATGGCTCCAAAAGATAATTTCATAGCCATTAAGCCCTCAAAAAGCTATACTATGACCCATGAAGAGGAAGTATTGCAGTATGAGATATCAAAATTATGGTACCAAGTGCAACAAGTTTCAATCTTACGAAAAGCAATTGAAGATGAAATAGATGGTTTAAAAGCAGAAATGGAGGCTAAGTTGGATGGTTTGAAGGATCAAATAATAGCAAATATGGATGATAAATTAGTGGAAGATCACATCGAGCATCAACAACAAGTTCTCCAACTCTCAAAGGATAACCCAACTTTGGTGCATAATCTAATGAAACAACAGGAAGATCAACATCACATCGAAAGAAGTTATGAAGCAGTCATAGAAACAAGAACTCGACAAGTACGATCAATTTCAGAGTATCTCAGCAAGTGGAAGAACTTTCTTGTAGAAGATTTCACATGGGAGGAAGAGAATTTTATACAGAAGCATCAAGAAATAATCAAGCGTTGAGGACAACACTTGTTTGAAGGAGAGGGGCATGTTAAGTCCCTATATTAATAGTGTAGGCCCTTATTATGTTAGTGTAGCCCCCCTTATTGTTATTATTGTACCCCTTTAACCCCCATATTGTTATTATTGTGCCCTTACATTATTATTGTTAGGTCGGCTAGGATTACATTGTGGCCCACTAGGATTACATTATGGCCCCATGGACTCCTATATATAGAAGGAGTTTTTGTTCATTTGTATCATCCAAGAATTGTTCATTTATGTAATGTATTGGAGGTTGCCCCCTCGAAGTGGCTCATTTCTAAGGCGTTTATATCTCTTTTCTTCTCTTTTTGAGTTGGTTACACAACACTTTTATGGATTGCGAAGTGAGGATCCTGAAACATTTCTGTTTGAGTTTGAAGTTGTGTGCCGAACCTATGACTATATGGAAGACTCTCAAAAAATCAAACTGTTTCCTTCAACTTTGAAGGGATCTGCTTTGAAATGGTTCATGGGATTAGCCACTCAATCTATTAGGACTTGGAATGATATGAAACAAACATTTTTGGATAGATAATTGGACTATTGTATGCCCACCAATCACAAGGATGAGGTATTCAAAATGATGCAAAAAGAAGATGAAAATTTGGAAGACTTACTTGAAAGATTTCAATACAACTCGAAAAGAGCAAAGATGAGCAACTTAGATGATGAAACCTTGAAAGCCCTCATATTAAAAGCCATTAGAGATGAATGGATAGATATTTTAAACATGATGGGGAAAGGAGACATTTCTCAACTCCCACTTCGTGACATAACAGAGCTATGTGTCCATCTCTCAAGAGGAAAATCTAAAACAGGAAAAGGGCCTAGGGATCCTTCTCTTATTAGGGCTAACAAATCTGCAACTGGATCAGTAAGTAGGGCAGAGATTGGTAATATGCTTGATGAGTTCAAAACTGATATCTTAGGGAGCCTTAGTGAACAACTAGACACCCTTAAAATTCAAAACAAGCAGAAAGCAGAAACATATGCTTTAGCCATCTTTTGTCCGAAATGTAGGAAGAAACATGCTTTAAGGGAATGTCCCTTGGATGCAAAAGTTGTAGAAACATGTATGATTTGCTCAGAGAATCATGAGATCAAGGATTGTCCTTCAATTTCTGGACTCAAAGCTGTTTTTCAAGAAGACCCAAATTCAGTAGAATCTCTCTGTTTTGTCGCAAGGAGACCTTGGCAGGGACAACAAACTCAAGGGTTTAACAACCCTATGAATTTTCAAACCTCACCAAATTGGAATCCTTGGCAACAACCTTGGCCCCAACATCAGAATCCATATCAACCATGGGTACAAGGGATGCAAAATCCTTATGGGAGATTTTCTCAATTTTATCAATATCCTCCATCTTTTCAAAATCAACAAGCTCCACAACTTCCAAATCCAAATCCACAACTTTCATTGCCATTTCCACAACAACAACCTTCTCAACAAAATCCAAATCCTCAACTCATGCTTCCATATCAACAAAAGAAAAATCAACTTCCAGCTCAGCCATTGCCAAATCCTAACAATAAGAATCCTCAGAATACTTACATGGTAGAAGGACAACAATTTCCTACCTATATGATTGTTCCTCTCAACGATGTACAACTCAGATCTGGTAGAGTTTTAGAAAACCTTCTATAGATATTCAAGAGCAAGATACCTCTGAGGAAGACTCTCTTGAAGCCAATAAGGGTTCTGAGGAAGCATCTCTTCAAAACTCAAATATTCAAAAAGAAAAAGAAAAGTTAACACCCACAACTCCTATAGTTGAGCAACCTGCATCTTCATCTACACCTCCTTTTCCTGAAAGACTACAAATTGACAAGGGGGTGGAAAAACAAATCTTGTTGCCTAACTATGATTTTCTAGATGAATTGAAGAATGTTTGTATCAATATTCCCTTGTTACAAGCCATTCGAGAGATTCCTATTCTAGCAAAAACCATAAAGGAGTTGAGTTTCAAAAGACCAGGAAGGAAACTAAAAGACACAAGAAGAATCCACCTAGTAGGAAAGATTGCAGATATTATGATGGGAAAAATTACCATGCAGAAGTATGTAGATCCAGGAAGTCCAATTGTCAAGACACATATAAATGGATAGAAATTCCAAACACATTGATTGACTTAGGGGCTGCTATCAACATTATGAGTAGACAGACTATGGACCAGCTAAAACTTCCTAACCTTCTTTTTACACCTACTTTACTGCAACTTGCAGATCGATCAATTATTAAACCAGATGGTGTATTAGAAGATATTTTAGTCTCCTTATATTCTTGGGAATATCCAATAGATTTTATGATTTTGACTCCCAAGAGTAATCTAGGAGGACACCCACTTATCTTAGGAAGACCTTGGCTAGCCACAGCTGATGCTTTCATTAGTTGTAGATCTGGGGATATGTACATTTCTAATGGTAATTCGACAAAGAAATTCAAGTTGTATCCTCCAGCAAAAGCAATCACAGAAGTAGGAGACAATGAATGGGTCGATGATGAGGACACTATACAACCCGTCTTTACCATTTCTGAAATCAGTGAGGATAGTCAAATTCTGAACACATTAGAAAATTTTGAGACATCTTCAGAATATGACCCCACAAAATTTCAGTTGGAATCTGACATAGAATATTTATCATCAAGACAAATGTCTCTTTACTCTATGGAAGAGTTTGGTAGTTCTACTATTGAGATTTTTCCAGGAAAAACATTGAATATCAACAAACATTTGGAAAAGTCACAACAAAAAGAACTAACCAAAATCTTGCAAAAACATTCTACTGCATTTGCATGGGAGTATACTGACATGAAAGGTATTGATCCTAAGACTTGCATCCATCATATCTATATTGAGGAAAACAGTAGACCAATCAGACAACCTCAAAGAAGGATGAATCCAAATCTTAGGAGATAGTGAAAGAAGAGCTCCAAAAACTACTCAATGTAAACTTCATTTATCCAATTTCAGATAGCCGATGGGTTTCTCCTTTGGTTATAGTACCTAAAAATAATGGTAAATGGAGGGTATGCATTGATTACAAGGAATTGAACAAAGCAACTTTGAAGGATCACTTTCCTTTGCCTTTTATCGATCAGGTATTAGACACATTAGCAGGTAAAAAGTACTTTTCATTTTTGGATGGTTTTAGTGGCTATAATCAAATTCAGGTAACACCTGAAGATCAAGATAAGACCACATTTACTTGTCCATGGGAAACTTTTGCCTATCGAGTGCTTCCTTTTGGGTTATGTAATGCACCTGCAACATTCCAAAGAGCAGTACTAGGAATTTTTTCTGATCTAATCCATGATTGTGTAGAGGTTTATATGGATGATTTTATAGTTTATGGTAATTCATTTGAAGAGGCATTAGAAAATTTGGAAAGAGTTCTTATAAGATGTAAAGAAACAAACCTTTCATTAAGCCATGAAAAATGCTTTATGATGTTTACTGAAGGGATTGTTTTAGGACATCATATTTCAGGAGATGGGATTAAGGTCGATAGATCAAAAGTTGAAGTCATCTCCAAGTTGCCTATTCCAAATTGTCAAAGAGATGTTAGAAGTTTTCTAGGATTTACTGGTTACTATAGAAGATTTATAGAAAACTTCACTAAAATAGCATCTCCACTCTTTAAGTTGCTTACAAAAGACTGTGAATTTAAATGGGATCCTGATTGTCAATCAGCTTTTGAAACTTTGAAAACAAGAATATCTGAAGCACCTATCTTGAGAGGACCAAATTGGAAACTTCCTTTCCATATTTCTACAGATGCTTCAGATACAGCTCTTGGAGCTGTGTTGGGTCAAAAAGATTTAATTTCTTATGCCATTTATTACACCAGTAAAAATTTGACTCCCACAGAGTTGAACTATATCAGGACTGCAGCTAGTCGAAAATCTCTCGCCAAACATCTGGGAAACCACCCTAGCTTCTGTGATCCTAAGACAAATTCTCCTTTCCGTTTGGAATGGCAGGGTTCGAATGATTTGTGTTGACCGGCTTCTTGTAATTAAGGGATTGGATTGGAAGGGTGTAAAATGGGACTAAATTAACTAAATAAAACTATCTATTTTGCTTTTTAAATACCGTAAAGAAATTTAATACTAACCCTATCATGAATACAATTCAGATTATTTTAATCTAATAATAAATCATGAAAATGTATTATTATTTAAATAAGAAATGTGCAGAATTATCATGATAACTCACAAGAAATACAGAAGAGATAAGATATTGCATTCATCATTGTATACCATCTATATATGCTTATAAAAGATAACATTTCAATTATACTCAGAAATTATATATAAAAGGAAACGTTATGAAAACCAAATATATAAATGATAGCAAATTCTTCAAGCGAATACCATATAACAAAGAAAATCAACAGTGAATAGATAGAAATACCTCATTCATCTTGAAGACTGTCAAATGAAATGTGATACTCTAATCCAGTAACTCCAATGTAAAATTAAATCCAAAGGTACAGAAATGCAACACTTCAAAGATAATTTCAGCACAAAAATCACCAGATGTGATCCTTCATAAAATATAATAAGGAATGGAGTACAGAAATGTTAGCTCCAAGTCCAAAAAATATTACAACTTCAGATCCCTCTCTAAATGCATGAGGGATTTAAATAAGAAATTACATAACAAAATCCTACTACTACTGCTACAATCTATCAAATTAAAAACTGAAAGGCTATCTTGAATGAAACTAATTCATTGTTTCTCTCTCTCGCTTGATGAAGCCAAGTTGCAAATCTTCAACATATCTTGGAGTCTCGGTGGATGACTCATCTCGGAATGCAGCTGTCCAGCATAGGTGGCATCGGAAAATTCTGGAATTAAACAATCGACAACACTTGAAAGGAATTTGATAGCCATTTGTTGATTGTTTGGTTTGATTAAATGAGTCCACATACTGTCCCAGGATATTGCTTGAAGTTTGTTGATTTGTTGACTTTTCTTCACCATTTCTTCTCTCCATCTGTTTTCAGTTTCTTTCACTTTAGGCAAACTACCAGGAACACAGTCTGAAATGAGATTGATTGAGTACAAGCTGTCATTTATGAATTGCGTGATATTATTCATCATACTCCTGGCCCTTGATATTGCTCTCTCAGCTTTCATTACTTGATGTTCCCATTCTGTAAACAAGACTTCTTTGTGTCTTTCCTCTATTCTAGGAAGATTGGCTTCTTTTCCTTTTTCTGTATCTTTCCAATTGAGAAATTCGGAAATCTTTTCATCAGCATCATCTATTTCTTGTCTGAGAGTAATAACATTTTGGATCAAAGATGAGGTAATATCACAAAAAGGTTCTGCCTGTGATAGCTTTGCACAAAATTCATTCAATTGCTGAGACAATAGTTTATTAGCTTCAAGGGCTTCCGATTTGAATTCACTTAACTTCGGGAAATCTTTAAACTTATCCAAAGCTGTTTGAAATTCCTTTTCTTGTACAATCTTTGCATTTTTCTCATTTTGTAACAGACTTTGTAACTTGGAAATTTCTTCATTCAGTTGTTGTTGTTTGCCTAAGAGCTTCTCATCAACTTTCTTCTTTTCTTCAGCAAGCTGTTTTTCCAACTCTTTGGACCTGAGTGTCTGATTTTGTAGTTGTTGTTGCAATTGAGTAATCTGTTGCTGACTTTCCTTAACTTGCTCTTCAAGTGAAGCTATATGGAGATCTTTCTGAGTTATCATCTGAGAAACTTCTACAACTTTATCCACTGTCGCAGCACTATAAGCTCCTGCATACTGGGACAATTTTGTGAGATCCTCGGATGGATTCACCTCATTGTTTTTGTAAACAATATTCATAAATTCTTCCGATGGAGTAGAAAACATGTCCTGTTCTGTCTTCCTTCTTTTTCTTTGTCTTCTAACAACAGCCTTATGTTTGGGGCTGTAAAATACATCTAAAGGAGGGATCTCCTCGACCTTCAATACAATTTGCCCTGTCGGATGTTCAGGAATGATTTCAACATCCTGCTCTATTTTCTCTTTATCTTTATCTTGCAGTCCCAGTTGTTGAGCGAATTGATCATATTGTTTCAATAACTGAGAAGAAACATTAAGATCAACAGAATCTATAATCTCCTTAGTTGTTTCTTTTCCTCCTGATTGCATGTCTGCTTTCCCTGTATCTATTTTCTGTTCAATGGTTTTGCTATCCGATCCCCCTTTTTGATTATGCACATCATCATCAGTATTTCCCTTTTGAGCATCAGGCTTGCCAACAGTGACCACTTTTTGAGTATGTACAGTTGGCTGGTTAACAGCTGATTGTGTAATGACTTTACCAGTAGATGTTTCTACTGGCGTTTTGCTAGATGTACCTTTTGTCTCTGACCCTTGTGTTGGAATTCTTAGTTGGTCCAGAGGAACTCTTAACAATCTCTGACTTCTGAATAACAAAAATTTATTCATTTCCTCCTTTTGGAATTTAGACTTGGCTAAATCATAAATTTGAGGAAAATTATCCAACGAAACAAACAAATCATGAAACGGATCTGGCTCATGCTCAAATCGAGCAATTGAAACTGAAGCAGTAACATTAAAGGCTATCTGTTGTGGATCATATTGTCTTCCAGGAATGGTCGCAAATTTACAACCTTTTATCTTGGCGACTTCTTTTTCAGCATGCTTGAAATCATTTAAAGTAAACTGACCACAATTGAATGGGAATTGAGGCCATATTCTCTTCTTACTGTTATTTAAAGACCTGGATATTCCTTCAACTGTTAACTGATAGGAAATTTCTTGAGCAAGAAGTTTGTCTGGAACAATAAGAGGAAGAACATGTGGTTCCACAATACTACCAAAAACCCTGATGTATGTAAATTTCTCCTCCCCAAACCAATCTCCTATTGCAGATAAGTTGGCCTTAGCTTTATCAGAGAATCTAGGAGGGAAGCGATTAAAAATGGTTTGGAAAACAGGGATAAGGAAACCATGGCAGATTCTATATACATTATCTTGGAAATGAACCTTCCAAAGTAGTTTATGATAAATATGAATTGGGGTAGGGTGTTTGGGAGTCCATTTCCATCCAAATAAGGGAAACTCGGAATTAAAACAAAGAGCATCAAGAATATAGGCACAAAAGAAAAAGGGAGTGGAATTTCCAGCGATTTTTTCTTGTCTGTACTCAAGTATCCTATTGGCCATTCTATCAGAAAGAATAACAGCCCAATCCATGATGTCGGAATTGACAGCAGCTAGGATTAATGGGACCATTTGTATAGAAAACCTAGCTGAATTATCATTGCCAAATAATCTACACATCATGGCAGCGGCATAGCAATACAGAGTTAAAAGGGAATCTACAGAATACATACCGGACGCTTCATTTCGGTGTTTCTCTGGATTTTTCTTCCAATCTCTGATAGGGTCAGATTGGACTTTGTTATTATCAGCAAAGTCTTTGATAAACTCCTTGTTATACACCTTCTGCGGGTCTGGAAGGTGATACATTGCCTTTAGGTCTTCTGCTTTAAACGAGCCAAAAGACACTCCAGATGCTGAAACAAACGTTCTGTCTTGTATCTTCACACTGTCAATAACCCATCGAATTGCATCATAATAAGGCATGATGCTCGCTCTGGCTGCAATTCGATGCAAAAATGAATTTGCAAGTGATTTTGCAGTGATCTCAGAGTCGGAATCTGAGCTATCTTCGTCTGGAACCGATGCCTTTTCCACTGTGACCTTGGGGTTTTCTCTTTTCAATAGTTTGTAGACTCCTTCCCACGTCATTCTCCCAAGCCCCTGGCATGATGTATCTGTGACTAATCTTAGTTTTGTGGGCTTTTCTTTTGAAACCGTAGGAGTCTCAACAAACTTAACTGAAACAGCAGTCTTGGCTCTTCGACATTTCTGCGTTTGCTATTGCTTCCCTTTGTTTGTGAATGAAAGGGCTTAGTGTTCTTTGGCTCTGCAAGACAATAAACTCTTAGTCGTGACAAACAAGCAACTCAAACGGGATGATTTATGAACTTATGATTTTTCATTTATTTGTTTCGTATACCGCGTAAATGCTCCTTTTGGGTCACACTCACGTATTAAAAACCAAATCATTAACAATATTCATTCGATTTGTTATTGAATTCCCTCGTACAAACAGAGATTTGGCGCTTGTGAAATATTAAAATATTCAACCATACTGAACTTTTCGCATGTAATAAATGACATTTATCAATCGCATCGAAAGTTTTCGAATGGCACATAAACATCACAATACGTTTTTCTCGATTGGCCGATTTCGATTGAAAACTTTTCCGATTTCCAATGGTGGGGTCTACCATATAAAATTTAAATGAACAAATGTTTGATTTTCTTTTGAAAGCGTTTATTGTAATAACGCGCATCGGATCGGGGAATTTCAATTGACCGTAAAGATTTTATTAAAGAATATCCCGATCATTCGATTGCGACTGTCCGCATCGCATCGGAAGTTATACGAATAAATAATTTAAACTCTTAGCGATTGAAAATTTCCGATCGAACTAATCGCATCGAAGGATTTGAAATAAGTATATGAAACTTCTTTTAAGGGTTTTCTCCGATTCTCCGATTGCGATTGGACTTTTAAACTTGATTTGTTTTTTTATGATAAGGCCTTCTATATTGGATCGGATCGGAAGTTTTGAATGTTGTATTTGGTTAGTAAACAAAAGATGAGTTTTTTCAAAACAATGAATCTTTATTTCTAAGTCTTTTTAAAAAAGAGAAAGGGACCCTATTTCTAAATGAATTTTATTTCTAAATTTTTAAGAAAAAGGGAGGGTTGTTGTATAGTACAACAGACTGAAAAAGAGTTTTTAGCTGTTGTTCATGCAATTAATAAGTTTAGACATTACATAACAGGCTATGAAACTTTTATTCATATTGACCATTCTGCAATTAGATATTTAATGAACAAACCTGTTACTAATGGCAGAGTGACAAGATGGCTCTTACTTTTGCAAGAATTCAATATTACTGTGTTGGATAGACCAGGAAAACAAAATACGGTAGCTGATTTCTTGTCTAGGATTCAGAATACTAAAGAAGATTCTCCTGTAGAGGATAAGTTTCCTGATGAATACTTGTTTGCAGTAACTATTAAGACTCCTTGGTATGCAGATATTGCTAACTATTTGGTTACAGGGAAACTACCTTCACATTTATTTCCAAGTGAAAAACGAAAAATTATTCAGAAGAGTTCAAAATATTCATGGATTTCTAACGAATTATTTAAAACAGGGCCGGATCTTGTGATCAGAAGATGTGTCGGGAAAAATGAAATGTCTGATATTCTTAAGGCATGTCATGATGAACCATGCGGCGGACACTTTGCAAACAAAAGGACGGCCTATAAAATCCTCTCTTTAGGATATTATTGGCCTTCCCTCTTCAAAGATGCAAAACAATATGTCAAAAGGTGTGACAGCTGCCAAAGAGTAGGGAAACCTACCCTTTCAAGTGAAATTCCATTGCAAACACAGGTACTCATTGAACCCTTTGAAAAATGGGCTTTAGATTTCATTGGACCTATTAATCCACCATCCAAGCAAAAGAAGTATATATTGGTTTTTACTGATTATGTTACTAAATGGGTAGAAGCCAAAGAATTTGTATCTGCTACTGAAAATTTAGTTGTTCATTTTTTTTATGAGGATATTTTTACTCGCTTTGGTGTTCCAAGAGAAATTGTGACAGATCAGGGGAGCCAATTTACATCCAATTTGGTGGAGAAGTCGATTGAAGAATACAAAGTCAAGCACAGAAGATCTACTCCTTACCATCCGCAAGCAAATGGTCAAGTGGAGTCCACAAACAAAGTTCTTGAAAGTATCATCACCAAAACTGTTCATCTACATAGAAGAGATTGGGCAGATAGGCTTCCTGAAGCCTTGTGGGCCTACAGAACTACATGGAGAAATACAACAAGACATTCTCCCTATGAACTTGTTTATGGGAAAGAAATCTTGCTCCCCATTGAGTTCCAAGTCAAGACCTTCAAGATAGCAGTTCAGTTGGGGATGGACTTATCAGAAGCCCAAAAGCATAGAATGGAGCAATTGAATGAGCTAGATGAGATCAGACAAGAAGCAATTCTAAGAACTGGCCTAGTTCAATATCAAAGAGCTAAATGGCATGACAAGTACATCAAAGAGAAGAAGTTTCAAGAAGGAGATTGGGCATTGTTATTTGATTCCAAGTTTAAATATTTTCAAGGAAAATTTCAGACTCATTAGCTTGGGCCATATGAGATTGACAAGATCTTTAGCAATGGAGCGGTAAGAATCAAGACCATTGATGAGTTTCAAACTCCTCTTATTGTGAATGGCCACAGATTGAAAGTTTATCATAAGCCACTCTCAAAAGAGGATTTTGTCAAAATGTTTCAAGAAAATTATGCAATCAGGCTGGTACAGGAGAATTCTTCTTCTCCACCAGCCTAGCTTTTGTTCTTTTCAGTTAAAAAAAATAAAAAAAATAAAATTGTATAAGCCTGAAAACCAATCACTGATTGGCAGTCTTATACAGAAAATATAGGGTGAAAATCAGGAACACCTGACACTCTATATTTTCCAAAAAAAAAATCTCTCTTTCATTTCACAAGTTTTGTGACCATTCACTCCATTCCATTCCACTTTATTCCATTTCATTTCACTTCATTTCACTCCATTCCACTTCATTTTATCCATTTCATTCCATTTCATCAATAAAAATATTTTTCATGACCATTTCCATCTGGTCATTTGTCATCTGTTCATCTCCATTCATCCAAGTAATAGCTGTGTCAGTTTCCGCAGCTGACATATGTTTCCGCAGCTGACTCCAGTTTCCGCAGCCAGAAGCAGATTCCGCAGCTACTACTCTGTTTTCAAAAGAATGTACAGTCAGATGTTATTTCCATAATCATGAAATAAAATGTAGGTGAAAGGATCAAAAATGAAGACATGGAGCATTCAAGACACCAATAAAGAGCAACTAGTTGAAGACCAAGGAAAAGGCAAAGATTCCAAAGGTATGAATAAAATTTATTTCAAATAGCATTGAAAAACACATTTTTATATAGTTCTGAACCATAAGCTCCATCCATTATGTGCAATGATTATATTGACAATTCCGTAACCTTTCACGATCTCCATATTACCCTCTCGCATTCATTCTCAAACAGTTCCATCATTAAACCCCCGATCTTCACTCATGTTCCAATATCCCACCGGTGACAATGAGACGTATTTGATTTGACCACGGACTCTTACAGCTGCATAAATCCATAACCGTTGTTGAAACGTGCTCATATTTATTGTGCAGCCACCAAAATTCAAAACGCTGCCAGATGTGTTATACTCTGTTAATCTCTCTGTCGTGTCTCTGTCGTGCTTACGAAACCCCACTCTGTTCTGTCTCACTCCATTTCGTTCATTGTGCTCATTCCCATTCTCTGATATTTACCCACAGTCATTACGCTTATCTCTATGCATTCAGCCGTTCTATTTCCATTTGAACCCTCACGCAGGCAAATTTGTGAAGGGCAGAAAGAAAAAAATGGGTAAATTGCTAAGAGCAGAACCGGAAGGACCTAAGTTTATGGAGGGATATCCGCAAGTAAGGGATATATTGAAGAAAGAAAATTGGCTGCGGTTTATCCAGAAATTCAGAGGTTATCATAAATAAGTCACGAAGGCATTCGCAAGGTCGTTTGATGGCTTGGAAGCAGAGATTGGAGACCTTAAGTTTGCGTTCAATGAAGCATCTATAGCAACAGCCATAGAACTTCTTCAAGAGGGTGAGCGTTGGTTTAAAAATAAAAGCATCAGTGATGAAGCATGGAGAACAATCTTACGAAATCAAGGTATGGACATAACTGTTTTTAAAAGAGGAATTCCTGTGCATGCATTGAAAGAGGAATGGGCTACTTTGCTGCTAGTTGTTCAGAAATTTATTACATGTGAAGGCCGTTTTGGGTCCATGTATATGTACCATACCAGGTTACTGATGAATTTTTTAGATAATCAAACTCTCAATTTCCCATATTTTCTATTCAATAGTTTGAAGAAAATGTCCGTGACTGTTCAGAAACATTTAGGAGATGTAGAACCCCATCTATATCACCGCGGCCTTGTAAAAATTTTGATTGAAAAGGAGTTAAAGGAAAAGAAAGACACATGGGAACAATTTCTGGTTAGAAATTTCTTTGAGGAACCTCAGGAAATTCCTGAAGGTAGTACAACAAGAAGAAGTAGAAGAAAAATAATAAATGATGAAACCCAAATTACTCCTACTCAAGAAATTCCTGAAGGTAGCACAGCAAGAAGAAGTAGGAGAAAAAGAACAATTGATGAAATTCAAAATACTCCTACTACTACAATTGAAAGAACTGATAGGAAAGAGATACTGTCAAAGAGGAAGAAGAAATAAATCAAGGGTAAGAAGCCAATAATACCAAAAGAGAGAAAAACTATTGAGGCTATACATAAAACCCCTTCTTCTAAAGAAGAAGATAATCAAGTGTTATCTGAAAGATTAATTTATCTTCAAAAACAGTCCTTTATGGCCAAGAAGACAGAGAAAGGAAAACAAAAACAAAAGGATAGTGTACCACAGCGTGTGAGAAGAAGCAGCAGACTTAAGGGGAAATTGAGGAAAACGCAAATGAAGGGTCCTCATTTCATTGACTTGGGAGAGGAAACATCTGAACAGTCCCCAGCTGACCATAGTCCATCTCAGTCAGTTAGTGAACCTGGTTCATTTCATTCCCAGTCAGACATTGAACATACTCCATCCCATTCTCATCAAGATGTTGATGTGAGCCCTTCTCAGCGAGATTTTGAAGATAACTCTCCTTCACGGCATTTTGGGGACAGCCCAACAAAAATGATGCCTGAAATAGACCCCAAGCAGCAGGAAGTATATGACTATATAGAGTCTTTGGAAAAGGCAGCTACAGGTCCCAGTACTTCGTCCATTCAACCTCATACAGTACAGGATGATTTAGTCCAATCACTAAAACAGGAAATCTTTGAGCTAGAGCTTTTAAATCGACACATCAAAAATGAAAATGAGACATTGAAAGAACAAGGCAAACTGGACAAAATCATCCATGATAATACCATGCTACATCTGGGAATATGGCAGAAGAAGAACAAGAAATTGAAAAGGAAATGCCGGAAGTTGAGCAGAGCACTGGTTAATATCAAATTTAGGTGCTTAATGAAGAAACCCATAATGTTGGCAGCACCAAGGAAGAGGAGGAGAGGATTGGATGTGCTGGCTGAAGTGTCAAGGCACATGAACTAAGGAAGGAATATCAAAATTTTGGTTGCATGAGGACATGCAACACCTTCACAATGGGGGTATGTTGAGTCTCAATTCTGCATCTTTTCCATACACTTTTCTATACCTTTTTCACTCACCTGAACCTCCCAAATTGTCAATATCATTGTATATTAATTGCAAAAGAGCATCTAACATGGTTTTTAATTATATTTTTGTGTCTGTTGTTTGATTTAGATTTTGTTCATTTAGCTGCAGAATCTTGCCACTTTCCGTAGCTGCTGCAACTTTCCGCAGCCATTTTGTGAAACTCTATGTTACGGGTGTCTACAGGAGAAACGAGCCACATGGGCAAGTCAGAAATGATGTGGACATGGTTCGTGTCCTATTGGCTCGAGCAAACCCATCTAAAGAAGCTGCGGTCAAAGGCGTCCAAATGGAAGTCAACCATAGAGTCTCATGGTGACAGGACTCTGTTTCGTGTCACGTGAAGGTTCATATGGCCGTTTTTGAGTTGCGGAGGACAAGTCGACATCTGTACATGGCTCCATAGCCGAATTCAAGCATCCACTCCTCATAGATTTACTTTCCAACACGGCCATGATCCTAGATCCGTGGACGTAATGGTCTACGTGTTCTCCACCAGCATGAACTTTAGGAGACAATTATATTTCTTTTGTTATATATAATGCGTTTGCATACGCATATAGAGTTAGTCGATGTTAGTCTCTGTTATCTTTTATTAGTCTGCTCTGTAATGTAATTACGTTGCCTTAGTGCCGTAATACCACCTTACTGTTATGACTGCATTTTAATATAAGAAGACTCTGTTTTCAGACTTAATTCGTACTTGAAGATTTTTGCCAAGGCTGGTGTAGAGGGCCCCTGCTCAGCTAAGGTTTTGTGCATTAGTGTATAGTTCTTATTTCATTTCTTTAAAGCTCATTGTGCCATAATCCATTCACATGTTTATACATTGCATTTTTCATGATACATATGCTTCATTTTTGTTTATAAACTTTCATGCTTTCCATTTCACTTCTGTCTTTCATGTTTTATGTTATTAATCACTGATCAGTGTTCTTGTTTCAGGTTATAGATAGGCAGCCCGGGCATTTGCATAACTTTTTGACTAATGACATGGAATTAACATTATTCTGCTGCTAATTTGTTTTTCTTAGTTTTTGTTTAATTTCAGTACTGCTTTGTTTAATTCAGTTTTGCTCATTTGCTTCAGTAGTTAAATTTAGATATATTAAACTGCTCATAACATCTTCAGTTGCCTCCGAAAGCCACAGCTGGACTGATGGTGAGGGATTGTATTATGAAATGTGTAGTTTAGTATTAGTTTTCTTTCTACAAATTTAGATATATTGAACTGCTCATAACATCTTCAGTTGCCTCCGAAAGCCACAGCTGGACTGATGGCGAGGGATTGTATTATGAAATGTGTAGTTTAGTATTAGTTTTCTTTCTGCAAATTTAGATATATTGAACTTCTCATAACATCTTCAGTTGCCTCTGAAAGCCACAGCTGAACTGATGGCGAGGGATTGTATTATGAAATGTGTAGTTTAGTATTAGTTTTCTTTCTGCAAATTTAGATATATTAAATTGTGCATGACATCTTCAGTTACCTCCGAAAGCCACAGCTGGACTGATGGTGAGGGATTGAATTATGAATGTATGGTTTGATATTAGTTTACTTTATGCAAGTTAGATATCAGTTACTCAAGTTGTTTATGGTTACTTCCGAAAATCATAGCTGGACTAATGATGAGGGATCAGAAGACAAGTTGATGTAATTTGATTTAGATTTACTTTGATGCAATTTTGGATTTCTTTAAGCATAGTTTCTTTTGTGTTTAGACAGCAGCAAGAATAGTTTGGCTTTCATGCTCAATAGTTCACTGTTTTGATTTATTAGACTAGCAGCACCTTTTCATTTCAAACAGCACATTTTCATTTCCTTTCAAGTTTTGTCATTGTAATTTTCAAATTCCTTTTTAAGTTTCAAGTTGGTAAATCATTATAGAGGATATCATTTCCTTGAACAAACATAACCATACTTGTTTTTATTTTAGAATTTCCATTTCATCTTAGAAAACCAAAAACTACAAAAAGTTAAGAAATAGGTTATCTTGCACATATAGTGCGCCGCACTTCATATTCTTACGAATCCCGGATTGACAAATTAAATGCAGCAATTTAGGACACACTAAATTGACCAAACAGTATCTGTGCAAACACCTGTGGTACTTCAGCACCAATTTTTCTCCAAATATTTGATACCCAACGTTTTGTGTAGGATATGAAATAGATTCGTTAACTCAGGCACATCTTGTTCCCTTTGTTGTCGCATCATAGTCCATTGTATGTACTTGTCCTCATAGCTCCCCACGAGATAATATTGTTCCTTAATGGCATCTCAGAAATAATTCCAAGTGGGTACAGCCGAGAACAAATAGGGTTTCCCCTCATCCTTTTTGTCACAGTAGGTTTCCCACCAGTCCTTAACATGGGAGGCGGCTTTGAGGAGTGCAAAAATAATGTTCTCCCTGTCAGAAAAGTCATGAATCGAGAAATATAATTCTAATATATTCAACCATATATCTATGGTTTCTTCATCTATTAGGCCATCAAATATGGGAATGTCAAAGTTTAATTGTACCTTAAAAGGGGTTGCGTCTCCAGAGTGGCTGCTAGATGCAGATGCGATGCCAATGGGCAGTCGTTGAAGGATCTGGGCAAAGTTATCCATCATTGCACTCCTTTGTTTTTCAAGGGCCTCCTCGAGCAATATTTTGATAGGATCTCCTGCTCCCTCGTCTTTCTTTTCGTCCCCCATGGGAGACTGTCGGGGTTTGTGACGCTGATCTTGCAAAGGTTCAACCAGATCAAGCCCTAACTCCTTATACCCAACCTCGTTGAGGACAGGCAAAGAATAATTTAGAAAGAGCAGACAGCTTTGGTACCACTGATCCGAATTTATGTAGTAACGCAACAGAATACACATATAACCATAAATACAAATATGCAGTGAAAATAACACTTCATTTCATTAATATCAAAGAACTAAAATTTGTTTATAGACAGAATGGGAATAAACCAGCTAGGGCGCTGGTAGTTCATCTTTGAGAAGAGATGTGGCGGCTAAAGGCCTCTGAAATCTCTATTACAATGAGGCTCTAAGGCCTATATATTATTGAGAAACAATGGAAAACCATAAGCATCCAAAAACCTAACCCTGGGAGATGAAACGCCAGACTATGGGTCCCGTCAGGGTAAATTGGTACATCAATTTCTCGGGGTCGTAACTTTGGCATACTATCATCGTTTAACGCACATGATACATCGTTAGAAATATCTATTTGAGGACTACAAAAAATGATAACAAACATAGATTTTGGACTATTTTCCCGATCTTTAATGCCAAAAAAACGTCATTTAGGGCCTCAAAACGGCTTTGGAAGTTCAAGACTCGGAAAACTGCCAAAAAATAGTAAATTGTGCTACAATTAAGGAAACTAAAAAACTGAAAGAAAAAATGGTGGGGGCCAAGTGGAATAGGCAGGTGGCCACCAATATCCACATGGATCAATATAACTACTCCCATTTTCTCAATTCTTTTTAGATATCTTATGAGTCGCGCCATAGCAATTGCTTCGATGGGAGTTGCTCCTATTTCACTCAACATTATCTCATAAGGTACCGAGATTTTATTTTGAACTGATCAAGCGTTTTTGGATTTTCTCAATTTGCTTCCCTTTTGAGATAGGGGTGTTGCTAGCCCATAGTTCAAACCCATATATCATCATTGGACAAACTAGGTGTCTAAAAAGAACTTTAATAATTTTCCAATCCCATAACTCTTCCTCTCGACATCTATTTTGAAGAGCATATAATGGTTTCCACCCTCCTAAGATTCTATTCTTTCTACAGCCCTCCAAATTAAGTTTGTTGTTGAAATCAATCCCAAGGTATTTGTACTCATTTACTACTTCGAGAATGTTGCCTTCAAAGAAGAATGTATCTTGACTTTGCTTCCTTTTATTATATAAAAACATTATTTTGGTCTTGCTAATATTGACTTGCATCCCCACTTCTCTACAAAAATTCTCAAGGGAATACATGTGAATCTACAATCCATGGGCCAATTTAGAAATCAATACAAGATCATCAACATATAAAAGAATCTTTATCACAAACTCTCCCAACCGAACACCATCCCCGCCTTCTAAATTTAGCCACTCTTCCAATTTATCAATATATAAACCAAAAAGAGCAGGGGATAGAGGGCAACCTTGCTTAACTCCAATGTCACTTCTAAAGCTTTATGAAATACCCGTTGAGGTTCTAATTTTGGCTTTCACCACTTCATAAATTCTACGAACAACAGCTCTATAATGCAAAGGGATTTCAAGTTCTTCAATTCTAGGCCACAACTTATCTCTAGGGACTGTGTCAAATGCCTTTTGGAAGTCAACAAAATAGTATAATAATTCTTCTTTATCCCCCCAAACCTTTTCAATAATGTGTCTCAATGTGATGCCATGATCCACTGTAGAATTATTTGGCCTAAAACCCGCTAGTCCTTTTGCCCTCTTTTCTTTTACTTCTGCCCACTTACTGATTCTATTTTCTACCATGCTGCCAAAAATCTTTACAAACAAAGGATTGATCATAATGGCTCTATAATTGAAAGGATTATTAATATCACCACTTTTAAAAAGGGGTATTGCTAGGCTAGTTGTTTAGACTCTTGGGAATCCTTGTTGAATAATGTTGAATATTTCCATGATGTGTGGTGCAAGAGTGTTCATTCCCTATTTTAGATACTCTGCTTGAAGTTCAACCAATTCTTTTGCCTTTCCTACTTTCAACTTCTTAATTACAATTTCCACCTCTTGTAACTTGAAGAGATTTGTAGTTGTGCTGAGCCCCTAGGGAGGCTCAACATCTGATTCTTTCTCATATAGTTGTCTTTGCATATTCAAACCATTTATTAAATGTAATATTATTTTCGTTTTGCTTCTTCCTAATTGGTTGAAGTTCCTGCCATAAAACCTTTGGGTTATTCTTGCCTAGATATATTAACTCTTTTCGCCTTGTTTGCATGAACTCATATTTTTTCCTTTTTAGTATCTGCTTATATAAATTTACATTCATCTTCTCCTTGCCTTCCTTTTTCAAGGTTCTCCTCGCCATTTTTCATTCCTCATCAAACCAAACATTTACAAGAAAACAATTTGATTCTAATTTCCTATTTTTTTCTCTTTTGCACTTCTCAAGTGCCCTTTGAATTATATTTATTAAATCATAACTGTTGAAGCTTTGGAAACCAGTTTTCTCCTTTTGAATATATCTCTCCAACATTGTCTTGAAGATAGTACAATTTTCTTGTGTTAGAAGAATTTTTCCCCTTGGTAGTGATTGTTGAGAGCATTGGGTTTTTCTCCTATGCCACCTTTCTTCTACTGATGATAACTTTATATAATGGGTTATGGTCTGATTTTAAGTCCCAATTATGCTCTCCAATCTTAACTTCGTCTATCTTTTCTATCAAGCTTTGTGAACAAATCACATAATCAACGACACTTGCCCCATTGTATGTGTTGCAAGTGAATTTCCCGGAAATTTTCCATCTGTCCATACCATTGCAAATAATCAAGTTGAAAGTAGCACATAGTGTAAGCAACTCCTCCCCAAAATTATTGCTAACTTTGTCATCTTCTGAACATCTCACCCATTGGGGATTCCCCTCTTTAGTGAGCCAAATAGGATTATGATCTGCTTTGCAACAAAGAATACTAGCTTGTTGATTTGTTGTTCTAGCATTAAAATAACCCACTAAAATCACTTCTCCCTGCTGAGAGTATGCGGAAATATCTTGATTTAAAGCTGCATACTGATCCTTTCTGTCTAGCCGCTTAATTTTGTAAGTTTTTTAGACTTGAGGGGAAAAATAGCATGCTTCAATTCTTATGTGATTCTCATTATTTGAAATTTTGAACCATGAATATTGTTTATTTGCATATTATTTCATCAACTAAATGTGATGGCCAATTTTTTCTTTCACTAAAACTAGTATTCCTCCATACTCTTTACCATTTTCTGCTACCTTGTTCCAAACTGCTAACTTCAAATAATTGTAGAACATAGGTGTATTGCAACCATCATGTTCATGATTTTCCATGAGACAAATTATGTCTCTACCTTCCACAATAGGCCCTAACCCAGTCCCCTCCTCCAACTGTAGCCTCTACAATTCCAAAAAACTAAACTTAGGTAGACCTGGGTAGGATTTGACAGTTACGCATTTTGACACATAAAACTAATATTTGAGTCTTCACCCCTTTTCATCCATGTTTCTCTTGTTTTTTTCTCCCTATTATCGAATGATCTATTTTTTATTCACTGCCAACTTGCTGCCCTGTTTTTTCCTGAGTCCCAAACACTACAATAACTGCTTTACCCTTGTACAACCATGCCCTTTTCCCTTCATTTCTTGTTTCCCTAATTTTCTTCACTTCTTTGGTTCTCTCCTCTTGTTGTTTGTTGGCTAAATCTTCATCTAGAAATAAGTGTGAGCCTTTCAAGAGTTTCTTTTTGCTTAAGAGATGGTATTTGTATTTCATGCTAGCCATGGTGAATTTTATGGGACGAGACCTCTCTTCACATATCTTCGCCACCCTCCTTTCTTGGCAAATTTTCCCTTTCCAATGTAGTTTCTCTTTCTGAAATTCCCTTGTCAAATTGAGAGTACTTTCATTCCTCCCATAATCTCTTATTCCTCTGATAATAAAGTTTGTTTCCCTGCCTTTTCTTTCTTTGTGTTCTCTTTCCTTTGCTCTACGAGCACTTGCATCTTCTTCTTCCTCTATCCTTATGTAACCATTAGTGTCTTCAACTTTATCTTTGATTTCTTTTGGACAGTCTTCCCTATTGTTCTTTTGTGTGATCTCTTTCAAAAGATATGTTTCTTGAGATACTTGTGTATCTACATGAGTTGCTTTAGAAATTATCACATCCTTGTTTGTCACCCTTGATTCTGCGATGGTTTTCCACGCAGTATTCGTGCTTTTCCATTCCTGTTTTCCTGTCTCTAGAGCCTCTTGTAAAATTGTTACTAGTTCTTTTAAAATTATATTAGCTTCCATTAAACACCAATTTGCAAATGTGATCTCTGAATTTTTGTGGTCCCTTTCCTATTCTTTGGCTTCCAAAATATCCAGCCTTGTCTTAGCCTTCATCAGTTCTTCGACATAGAGATATGATGACCAAGTAAGAAGTGTGGATGTGGGACTGTAAATGGTTGACTCTTCTTTATTTTTGTTGCTCTTATTTATTTTGTTTCTCTAGAATTGTTTTCTTTTTATTTGTCTTTGTCCTTGTTCCCATCTAAGGCGAGCAAGCCTACGCCTTAAAATACCTCGATATTGCTTTGTATTTACCCAAATCCACTTTCCTGTTTTGTCTGTTGAAGAAATTTTGACTTGACCTAAATGATTGGTTTCCACTGAACCTGATATTTCCTTGTCATTTTTAACATTTTCCACTTTCAACCACTTCCGGATATGTGACAAAATTCCCCACAAGAAACGAAACGGCGATGCCGGCAAAATTCTCAATGAACAGATCCAAACTGCCTTTCACCACATAATCCAGAGGCTCATTTGTTCTTTGTTCATTGGAATGAAGAAATTTCACCAAATAGCATTGATTTTCATTCGTGGCTTAAAAACCTGTTATCCGTGTGTATTTTTACAATTTGCAGGTGCAGGAAGTAATCGTTTTTTATTTAATCGTGCGAATAATGTGACAGTAGTATTCCCACTGGACCTCGTATCCTTCGGAACAATCTCGCCCATCTGCCTGGGCCCTCTCGGACTCCTCATGAACTTCCTTAGCTTTTATTAGAGTCCAGCGCAGATCTGTTTGCTCCCCATACCTTAGATTTTGTATTATCCACGGGATATGAAATGGGAATGGAAACAGGGGATGGATGTGTTGGAAATACTAAGAGGGGGGGTGAATCAGTATTTTTTTACAATTTTTATTTTTACCAGTTATATCACTTATATTTGGAACATAATATGAATAAAAAGAATAAATTATTTTATTAAATTCTTCTTTACAATAAAATAGATACAATAAGTGTAGGGCTCCAACCCTAGATGAAGACACCAATCTTCAATCTCCTAGGCTCCAACCTGTTTCCAAGCACCAACTTGGACTTTTGTGAGGCTCCGACCTTTAGGGCTTCGAACCTATCTATCCAAGGCATGGTCCTTCCTCTTCTCCTTCTTCTATCTTCTTAACCTCCTTGGAGAGGTCCTTTCTGGATCTGAAAACTGATGAGAGTAAGCTCATTCTCTTCATCATCTTGATCTCTTCTTCTTCTCTTCTATATTATTATGGATGAAACTCACAAGTTGAGCCAAATATCATGCTTCGATGCCACTGTAATATCCCAAAATAGGGAAAATCTACAAGGTTGGGAATATCTTATAATATCCCAAGATTGGAGATACATCAATATGTAAACACAACAATGGAGTAATAGTGATACATTTGTTGGAAATACTGAGAGGGGGGGTGAATCAATAGTCCTTTCAATTAGAGCATTAGTTAATCTTCAATTATTATCGGTGTTTGTACAATGATAGCAACAAACAAGAGGAACACAAATGCACATAGTTTTTAAGGTGGAAACTCTGGGACAAAAACCACCTAATGCTTTTCTAATAATTCTTTAATATTCAACTCCAATTGAAAATAAAGCTCCAACTTCCTAGAATCTAGAAAAGCATTCTTCTCCAGCTCCCACTGGATGGACGCTCCAACACCCGAGATTCTTCAGTAGTCAACTGAATGGATGCCCCAACACCCAATGAGCTACAACTCACCCTAGCACCACCCTACCACCCTATATAAGAATAAAAGAAGAATGGACTCCCGTACCAGGGAAAATGGTCCACTTTACAATGATATAGAATGATGTAGAAGAAGAAAATATACTAGACCATAACCCCAACTTTGACACAACCACCTAATGATGATCCTAGACCTCCCAACACTGCCTCTTCAACCCTTGGCAGATAGACACTAGTACAATTTTTACAATAATGTATTTACAATGACTTAGTACAATGATACCTTTACAATGATTGTATGCAGTGATGCCCACTTGAAGACTTCATAGGATGAAATTATTGCTGCTATTATGCACCTTGGTTGTTGCTCTTGTCATGCTACCCTCTCCTGCACCTTGCTTTTCTTTGCTGCTATAGAAAGTATGGTCCTTTGCAACCCTTGACAACACATGATCTATCTTTTTCTTTCCTTCTAGGAGCTTGATATTGAATCTGGTTTATCTCTGTTATTTGAGATCCTCAATATCTGATTTTTGGTCCTGTATTAGTCCTATGAGTTTTATTTTCGATGCCACAGGTCTGACCCAATTTGGATTCTTCAAGAGAGATTTATACCCAATCTCTCACAATGCCCTAGTTATGGGTTGTTTCAGCAGAGCACACTTGTATGGCATGCCACATGTCACTGTTTCTTCATTTGGATCTAAAATTGATAGATAAAAAATTATAGACTGTGCACTATCTACCAATTTTTACAAAATTCCAATCTGATACTCAGAGAGAGAGTTATGACGAATTTACCAAGGTCACTTCTTTGAGATGGATTTCAAGAGCCTGCAAAAACCCTGAATTCCACAGATCATATCTCCAAAACTATTGGGTACCTTGATCTGAAATTTTTACTGCAGCTTCCTCACGATTTTGGCTTCACCTCATAAACATTTCAGCTTCTGAACCTTCATAGAAAAAAAATTTAGAGAGAAAATTCCACGATGACCTATTTCCGATGGCCGAATCCCTTGCATAAGGAGGAAATGAGGATCACAATTTATATAAATGCTTAAGTTGAGAGGGGCTTCAACAAGTGAACGTGGGAGGGATTTTAGGAGCTTAAAAAATATTAATTATTACTTTTCAATGACCCATGCCCCAACCCCATGGGGTTTTAGCCCACTAACTGGGGTACAAACTTCAAACATGAATATCTCTCAAACCGTGAAGAATTACATGGCGTGCCATATATCAACGGAAACATCTCGACAAGTAGAAACCATCAAAAGAATTATTGACCCAGAATATATTAATTTGGTAGGTCAAAATTACCATGCCATATTTGGTTGGCCCCTGGTGCTGCTTGGCTTGAGATCAATGATAACCGCTGATCAACAATCTCTCCCTTTGGCATTGATGACAACACAAGTACTCCCCCTGCGATCATGACACCTCTTCATACAAAATTCTCTCCCCCTTTGACATCAATGGCAAAGGGTAACTCCCCGTGAAACACAACCATCCTATGGACCTATACACACTTCCATTTGCGCTGACACACAACCGTCCTGCAGACCTGTACACACTTCCACTCCCCCTGACACACAACCATCCTGCACACCTGTAATCTACTTCCACTCCCCCTTTATATTCTGAAAAAGGAAAATATAATGAGAACTTGGGATAATCCCAAGCTTCTGGTGAAGATATTCCAATGCTGGCGAATATTTAATATGTGATTCTTTTGGTGCTGCTTGGAATCTTGCTACTTGTCCAACTGCTTGCATAACATCTGGTCAGGAGGCTGTTACATATAGAATACTACTAATCATAGATCTGTACAACCTTTGATCCACATCCTTAGATGAGTCATCTATGCTCAATTTGAAACCTGTTACCATTGGAGTAAGGATGGGTTTGCAATCTTCCATTTTAAATTTCTTGAGCATTTCCTTGATGTACTTGGCTTGACATATAAATATTCCTTTCTCTTGCTGAGATATTTGAAGCCCTAAGAAGTATTTCAGCTCACCAAGTAAAGACATCTCGAAATCACTTTGCACCTTTGTAGCAAACTTCTTACTTAGTCGATCATCATTGCTACCAATTATTGTATCATCCTCTTTAGCTATTAGACATGCTTTGGTTGCTTCATCTAGAACATATATGTCGTTTGGAGCTCGACTTGCTGTAGCCACAATTTCACCATACACGCCTTTCTTGATTTCACATTTCGTGGAGTTGAATAGTATTGTGTGTCCTTGATCACACATTTGTCCAACACTGAGCAGATTTTGATTCATGTTTTCAACCAATAGAACATTCTTGGCTAGAACATCTTTGCTTCCGAGAGTGACAGTACCTGATCCTATAACATTTGAAGATCCATCATTTCCAAAGGACACGGTTTCATCCTTCTTCTCTTTCAGAGATACAAATTTATTTCTATCTCCAGTCATATGCGTTGAGAAACCGCTATCAACATACCACACATCTTTGTTCTTTTGAGCCTTGAAAGCGAGAGCACAATTATCATTCTTCTTCTTCTTCCATGTTCGTTCGTTCCGTGGCTTCGAAGATTCTTCTGGAGGATTTTCAAGTCTGCAGTCTTTGGCTATGTGTCCAAAGTTTCGACATTTGTAACATTCAATATTATTTCTTAAATTTTCAAATCTACTGATGTTTCGCTGAGTGCTGGGAGGTTCATATTTGACAAATCTTCTGGAATTGTATTCGTTCCTAGGTTACGTGCAACATTCTACAGCTTTATGACCAAATTTTCCACATGAATAACAGTAGCCAGAAAAAATATGTTGGTACCTGGATGGAAATTTTCGTCGAGGAATTGTTTTCCAAGGCTGTTCTTGCGAATCTTGTCCAATGAATTCTACATGCATGTTAGATCTCATAGGTTCATTGTATTTTGTTGTAGAAGGTCTGCAGCATTACGGTAGGTGTGGAGCTGATTATCTTGTTTACTTTGTATCCCGCTTGTTGGACCCTGTACCTTAAAAGGGCGGCAACGCCGCCATGGTGTCGTTGCCGTGGGGGGTCCCGGGGAAGCGACGAGCGCTTTGGGAGCCTGGCCCCGAGGGGTTTTCGGGGGAAGTGCCCCGAAGCTAAAAGCAGAGATGTAAAATTTCCTTCTAAAAAGTATAGTAATTTCTAGTCAATGCAGGCCGTTCATTAGGAAAATGATGCGACGGTAGAAGTTATGTTTAGATTAGGGTTTGCCCTAGAAGGAAACCCCCTTGTATATATGAGGGTATTGTATCGCGGATGTGTGTGTATTATGTGTGTATTCTCGGAGAGCGAGAAACAGAGGAAGGCTTGTGAGAGAGAACAGAGGATATTACAGCGGATCTATTGTAGGTTTTACCTCTTCATTTTTTGCTGGATAATAAAAAGGAAGGACTGGTTGTTCAGGGTGGACGTAGCCCAAACTGGGTGAACCACATATATCTGTGTCTCTCTGGTTTTATGTGTTTTGTTTGCTTGTATTTCTCCGCATATTTTATGTGTTGCATTGCTCCATAATATATAATTTTCTAACATATTATTCTTTGTAACCGATGCCAGTTTTGTCGTTGTAAGATCCTTGATTGTTGATGAGTTCTTCCAATGCCCTTGAGCTGTTGGCATAGTTTTGGATAGTTTTTCATTTCTTCACTTCCTCACGCAGCGAGACTACTTCGGCTTCTAATTCTTCCCTTTCTTGGTTGCTTTCTTCCAACTTCTTTTGAAGTGACTCTTCAATGCATTTCTATTCTTCAACTTCAATTTTGAGACCTTGAACTAGTTCTTCAAGAGTTTTGGAACGGATCTTCTCCGCCTTGAGATATTTTATAAGCTTGATTGCTTCCTCATAAAATTCTTCTATGGTCCATCCTTCTTCTTCGTTGTTTGATACCTCTTGTTTATTGTGCTTGGGTTTATTGTGCTTGGCCATAAAAAATACTCTCTCATTGGCTTCTTCTTCACTTTCATTGTCTTCATCAGATGATGAGCTATCTTCTTTAGAGAGAAAGTTCCTTTTGGATCCTTGCTTGTTGAATTTCTTAAAGCCTTTCTTTCCTTTTGAGTTACCATTACTTCTGTTTGGACATTTTGATGCAAAATTCCCAACCTCATTACAGCTGAAACATATCAATGGAAGTTTACCTTTGAATTATCCCTTACCAATTTTTAGTTTTCTCGTGAAGTAAGCATATTCTTCATCTGTGTTAGAAAATTATATATTACGGAGCAATGCAACACATAAAATATGTGGAAAATACAAGCACAAAAAACACATATATTACAGAGAGACAGAGATATACGTGGTTCACCCAGTTTGGGCTACGTCCACCCCGAACAACCAGTCCTTCCTTTCTATTATCCAGCAAAATGAAGAGACAAAACCTACAACAGATCTGCTGTAATATCCTTTCTTCTCTCTCACAGTCTCCCTATCTGTTTCTCGCTCTGAGAATACACACACAATACACAGCCGCAATACAATACCCTCATAAAATCGATGGGTTTCCTTCTAGGGCAAAAAACCCTAAACTAAACATAACTTCTACCTTCAGATCATTTGCCTAATGAACGGCCCAGATTGACTAGAAATTACTATACTTTTACAAGGCAATTTTACATCTGTTTTTAGCTTCGGGGGCGCTGCCCTCGAACCCCTTCGCCAGGGGGGGGCTCCATAAAGTCATTGTCGCCCCCTCCTGGACTCCCCACGACAGTGATTAATTTACGGTCGGTGTTGTCGCCCCATTTAAGGTACAGGGGTCCAATGCTATGATACAAAGTAAACAAGATAATCAGGCTCCACACCCAACAATCTCCCACTTGGAGACTGATTGTAGCAACTCCACCGCTACTTCATTTGCTGGACAATGACTCCTCTTTGGACCTGGCTATTCCTCATCTTCATCGTCATCCTTGAAGACCAATTGAAACTGAGCACATTCTCAGTTTCTCCCTGGTTACAAATTTTGTTAGCATATCTGCAAGATTCTGGCTAGTGTGTATCTTTTCCAACTTCAACTCTCCATCTTCCAATACTGACTGTATGAAATGGTACTTGAGATGTATGTGTTTAGTCCTGGAATGAAATGCTGAGTTCTTTGCAAGATGAATAGCACTTTGGCTATCACTGTATAGTGTGCCCATATCATGCTTCTTACCCAATTCATCCATAAACCTTTGTAACCAAATAATTTCTTTACTAGCCTCTGTAGCAGCAACATACTCTACTTCTGTTGTTGAAAGTGCAACAACACTTTGGATTTTTGAAACCCAACTGACAGCTGTTCCACCTACAGTAAATACATATCCTGTAGTGCTCCTCCTGTTATCTCTGTCACCTGCCATATCTGCATCAACATATCCCTGTAGAGCAATGTTTGAACCACCAAAGCATAATGCTTGATTTGTGGTACCTCTCAAATATCTGAGAATCCATTTTACTGCCATCCAATGTTCTTTTTCTGGATTATTCATGTACCTGCTTACAACTCCCACTGCATGTGCAATATCAGGCCTTGTGCAGACCATTGCATACATTAAGCTTCCAACTGCAGATGCATATGGAACTTTAGACATATAATCCATGTCTTCTTGGGTCTTTGGGCACATCTCCTTACTAAGTTTGAAATGGCTAGCAAAATGTGTACTAACTAGTTTTGCATTGTGCATATTAAATCTTTTCAACACCTTTTGTATGTACTCATTTTGAGACAGTGTTAATTTTCGATTTTTCCTATCTCTGGTTATTCTCATACCAAGGATCTGTTTTGCAGCTCCCAAATCCTTCATTGCAAATGAATTTGCCAATTTTTGTTTGAGCACATTTATTTCCTGCATGTTAGACCCTGCAACAAGCATGTCATCTACATACAATAACAATATAATATAGCTGCCATCATTTTTCCTTTTCAGATAAACACAATGATCAGAGTGACATCTAGTATAACCTTGTTCGGACATAAACTTGTCAAATTTTAGATACCACTGCCTTGGAGCCTGTTTTAAGCCATACAAGCTCTTCTTTAACCTGCACACCAATTTTTCTTTCCCTTTTACCTCACATCCTTCTGGTTGTTGCATGTATATCTCTTCCTCCAAATCTCCATGGAGAAATACTGTCTTTACATCTAACTGTTCAAGATGTAAATCTTCCGCTGCTACAAGACTTAAGATAGTTCTGATTGAATTCATCTTAACAACAGGAGAAAATATTTCATCAAAATCAATACCTTTCTTTTGTGCAAACCCCTTCACTACAAGTCTAGCTTTGTATCTCTGTTTTCCTCCATCTTCTTCCTTCAGCCTGTAAACCCATTTATTCTGCAATTTAGTTTTACCTGCAGGCAACTTGACTAAGTCCCAAGTATGGTTATGCATTAAGGAGTCCATATCTTCTTCCATGGCTAGCTCCCACTTCTTCCTACTTTCAACCTGCATTGCTTCTTCATAACATTCAGGTTCACCAGAATCAGTCAGCAATAAATAATATAATGAAGGAGAGTATCGTTCAGGGGGTCTACTTATCCTGGTAGATCTTCTAACACAACTTTCAGGTGT
This sequence comes from Pinus albicaulis, assembly GCA_034641835.2. Taxonomy (NCBI): domain Eukaryota; kingdom Viridiplantae; phylum Streptophyta; class Pinopsida; order Pinales; family Pinaceae; genus Pinus; species Pinus albicaulis. The sequence goes on along the minus strand of CM076575.1, from coordinate 3,511,238 downwards.
TTGAGGTGCCTGTTGTTGTTGTGGTGGTTGTTGCTGCTGTGGTTGTTGATTATTATTATTTTCAGGCACCTTTACCTTTTCAGATATCTCATCAAGAACTGCATATTCCTTGCTTTCTTTTTCCTGTTTCTTTTCTTGCAATTGATTCTTATACAAGACCTTTTCATTGAATATTACGTCTCTGCTCCTAATGATTTTGTGATTTTCATAATCATATAAGCGATAACCAAAATCATTAGCACCATATCCAATAAAGGTATATTTCTTTGATTTTGCCTCAAGCTTTGTTCTATTTTCTTTATTAATATGGACAAAGGCCTCACAACCAAAAGGCTTTAAAAAAGAGTAGTTTACCTTTTTACCTGTCCATGCTTCCTCTGGAATACCACCATCCAAGGAACTTGAAGGCTCTCTGTTTATTAGATAAACAACAGTATCTACAGCATCTGCCCAAAATTGTAAAGGCAATCCTGCATGCAATCTCATGCACCTTGCACGCTCCATGATTGTTCTGTTCATCCTTTCTGACACACCATTTTCTTGTGGTTTTCTTGGAACTGTCTTCTCTCTGCGAATTCCATGCTCTGAACAGTACCTATCAAACTCTTTGCTGCAATATTCACCTCCATTGTCTGATCTGAGACACTTCAACTTCTTTCCTGTCTCAATCTCAACCAAAGCTTTCCATTTATTGAAAGTATCAAATACATCAGATTTATTCTGAATACAATAAATCCAAGTTTTTCTAGTTGCATCATCAATAAATGTAACATAATAGCGAGAGCCACCGAGAGATGATACCTGAGCAGGTCCCCACACATCTGTATGCACAAGCTCCAATTTTTCGCTCTTCTTTTCTTTCCCAACTCTGAGAAATCTGACTCTCTTTTGTTTTCCATAAATGCAATTTTCACATAAATCCAAATCAACATTCTTCAAACCTGGCAACAAATTTCTTGAGTGAAGAATCTTCATCCCCTTCTCACTCATGTGTTTGAGCCTATGATGCCATAATGTTGCATCTGCTCCTTTGGAAGTTAAAGCATTAACAGAGTTAGAAATACCATTGCATAAATACAATGTACCAACCTTTTCACCTTTTGCTATTACCAGGGCTCCTTTAGTGACCTTCCAAGTTTTATCTGTGAAAGTTGTCACACAACCTTCACCACCTAACTGCCCTGTTGAAATCAGATTTTTCTTTAGATCTGGAACATGCCTTACCTCCTTTAATAGCCATTGGTTTCCATTCTATTGTTTTACAAGAACCTTACCCATTCCAACAATTTTACAAGGTTTATCATCACCCAAACAGACTTGTACAAAATCTCCTTAAACATAGTCATGAAAATATTTCTTATCAGGTGTGGCATGGAATGAGGCCCCTGAATCTACTACCCAAGAATCAGTAGCATTTTCGAAATAAATAATCAAAGCATCTTGTAACACATCACTTGTCACAATTTCTTCATGATTGTTTTCTTGCTGTGCATCTCCTTCTTTTCCCTTTCGAGATCTACAGTCTTTCTTTAGGTGTCCTTTATTTCCGCATTTCCAGTAGACTATCCCCAATCTGGACTTGGATCTACCTTTTCTTGATTTACTGCGATATCCTGAGCTCTTTCCTCTTTCCATTCTCCTTCCCCTAGACTCTGCACTCAAAGCATTACCCGATGTCTCACCGAAGCTTTTCCGACGCATTTCCTCGCTAAGGATAGCACCGACAACATCATCAAACTTTAAAGTACCAGATCCAGAGACAGAGTTACTAATGGCCATAACTAAACTGTTCCAACTTTCTGGCAATGAGCACAGAAATAAAAGAGCCCTAACTTCATCATCAAATTTTACCCCTACAGAACTTAACTGACTGGTAAATGTATTAAAATCATTTAAATGGTCTACAACTGATCCACCTTCTGACATCTTCATATTAAATAGTTGTTTCATAAGAAATACCTTGTTTGAGGCTAAGGGTTTTTCATATAGTTTCAGCAACGTCTGCATCAAACCCTCTTTTGTTGTTTCCTTCGAAATATTGAAAGCGACTGACACCGCAAGGCACAACCGTACTGTTCCAAGTGCCTTTCTATCGAAAATTTTCCATTCGGCGTCTGTCATGGCCGCTGACTTCTTTGTTTTTCTGCTTAATGGTAGGTACAGATATTTCTGATACAGATAATCTTCCATTTTCATCTTCCACAGCGAGAATTTTTGGCCGTTAAATTTATTGACCCTAAACTTACCATCTTCCGCCATTGCTCCCACTCGAACCAGGAACCCTTCTTTCCTGCGAGTTTATCAGCCAAATAGACCTTCGGCTCTGATCCGAGTTGTTAGAAATTATATATTACGGAGAAATGCAACACATAAAATATGCGGAAAATACAAGCACACAAAACACATATATTACAGAGAGACACAGATATATGTGGTTCACCCAGTTTGGGCTACATCCACCCCGAACAACTAGTCCTTCCTTTCTATTATCTAGCAAAATGAAGAGACAAAACCTACAACAGATCCACTGTAATATCCTTTGTTCTCTCTCACCGTCTCCCAGCTATCTGTTTCTCACTCTGAGAATACACACACAATACATAGCCGCAATACAATACCCTCATAAAATCAATGGGTTGCCTTCTAGGGTAAAAAATCCTAAACTAAACATAACTTCTACTGTCAGATCATTTGCCTAATGAACGGCCCAGATTGACTAGAAATTACTATACTTTTACAAGGAAATTTTACATCTGTTTTTAGCTTCGGGGGCACTGCCCCCGAGACCCCGCACCAGGGGGGGGGCTCCATAAAGTCGTTGCCGCCCCCCCTTGGACCCCCCACGGCAGCGATTAATTTACAGGCGGCATTTCCGCCCCATTTAAGGTACAGGGGTCTAATGTTGTGATACAAAGTAAACAAGATAATCAGGCTCCACACCCAACAATCTGAAAGACCTTCTTCATCATCTCCATTTTCTTCACACTTTCAGGTGCATGTCTTTTCAATTGAAGGTTGTTTATCCTTATTGGTTTTCTTAGATGCAATGAACGCAGTTTCTAGATGCGAAGTACCCTCTTCTTCATCAAGTCTCATTTCATATGCTATGAGAACTCCGTGTAATTCTTCCTTGCTGAGTTTGTCCAGATTTGCACTGTATTCTAAGACCGATACCTTTGGGTTGAATCTCCCTGGTAATGTTCTAAGAATCTTCCATATAATAGTCTTCTCGTCAACTGGCTCTCCCAATCCTTCCAGAGTATTGGTTATTTCATCAACGTATTGGAAGTATGCAGCAATGTTGCAATCTTCTTTCATTATGAGTTGCTCAAATTTTTCTCTATAGATTTGAAGCTTTGCTTCTTTGACATTTGAGTCACCTACATATATATTCTCAAGCTTGTCCCATACATTTTTGGTGGTTTTAAAACCCAACACCTTATGATAAGAAGATTCAATAAGTCCACTGATAATAATATTCTTTTCTTTTGCATCATTTACCAAATTCTTCTTACCTTGTTCATCCATGGTTGATGTAAATCCATTTTGAACAATGTCCCATACTTCGTAACCTTGCGCCAAGAGATAGACCTCCATTCTTCCTTTCCAAAGTGCATAATTATTTTCATTGAATAGAGGTACACCATTCTTGGTATGCTCCATGACCTCCTTCCAGCTATTAAACTGCTATTGAAGGAACCAAGCTCCGATACCAATTGTTGGAAATACTGAGAGGGGGGGTGAATCAATATTCCTTTCAATTAGAGCATTAGTTAATCTTCAATTATTATTAGTGTTTGTACAATGATAGCAAAAACAAAAGGAACACAAATGCACACATTTTTTTAAGGTGGAAACCCACTCCGGGACAAAAACCACCTAATGCTTTTCTAATAATTCTTTAATATTCAACTCCAATTGAAAATAAAGCTCCAACTTCCTAGAATCTAGAAAAGCATTCTTCTCCAGCTCCCACTGGATGGACGCTCCAACACCCGAGATTCTTCAGTAGTCAACTGAACGGATGCCCCAACACCCATTGAGCTACAACTCACCCTAGCACCACCCTACCACCCTATAGAAGAATAAAAGAAGAATGGACTCCCGTACCAGGGAAAATGGTCCACTTTACAATGATATAGAATGATGTAGAAGAAGAATATATACTAGACCATAACCCCAAATTTGACACAACCGCCTAATGATGATCCTAGACCTCCCAACACTGCCTCTTCAACCCTTGGCAGATAGACACTAGTACAATTTTTACAATAATGTATTTACAATGACTTGGTACAATGATACCTTTACAATGATTGTATGCGGAGTGCCACCCACTTGAACTTAGTACAGTGATACCTTTACAATGATTGTATGCGGTGCTACCCTGCATTTGCACCTTGCTTTGCTGGCTGTAAGTAGAAATTACGGGTCCTTTATGACCCTTGACAACACATGATCTATCTTTTTCTTGCCTTCTAGGAGCTCGATATTGAATCTGGTGTATCTCTGTTATTTGAGATCCTCAATATCTTATTTTCGGTCCTGTAGTATTCCTCTGAGTCATATTTCCAATGCCATAGGTCTGACCCAATTTGTATTCTTCAAGAGAGATTTATACCCAATCTCTCACAATGCCCTAATTATGGACTGTTTCAGCAGAGCGCACTTGTACGGCATGCCATGTGTCATTGTTTCTTCATTTGGATCTGAAATTGATCGAGCGCAAATCATAGACTGTTCACTATCCGCCACTTTTTATGAAATTCCAATCTGATACTCAAAGAGAGAGTTATGACGAATTTACCAAGGTCACTTCTTTGAGATGAATTTCAGGAGCCTGCAAAAACCCTGACTTCCACAGATCATATCTCCAAAAATATTGTGCACCTTGATCTAAAATTTTTACTGCAGCTTCTTCAGGATTTCGGCTTCACCTCATAAAAATATCAGCTTCTGAACCTTCGTAGAAAAAAAATTTAGAGTGAAAATGCCACGATGACCTGTTTCAGATGGCCGAATCCCTTGCATAAGGAGGAAATGAAGATCACAATTATATGAATGCTTAAGTTGAGAGGGGCTTAAACAAGTGAACGTGGTAGGGATTTTAGGAGCTTAAAAAATATTAAATATGACTTTTCAATGACCCGTGCCCCAACCCCATGGGGTTTTAGCCCACTAACTGGGGGTACAAACTTCAAACATTAATATCTCTCAAACCGTGAAGAAATACATGGCGTGCCATATATCAACGGAAACATCTCGACAAGTAGAAACCATCAAAAGAATTATTGACCCAGAATATATTAATTTGGTAGGTAAAAATTCCCATGAAATATTGGGTTACCCCCTAGTGCTGCTTGGGTTGACATCAATGACAACCGTTGATCAACAACATTAACACATAGAGTGCCAGAAGATCCAAATAGTCATCATATTATTTCATAGCAGAAAAATGTATACAAATCCTTGAGGAAACAATCACTCAATTTGGGCAATGCAAGCCTCAAGAAAGCATGTACAAGAAATGTGAGAACACTGCTACATAAAGAAAGCCCCAGGCTATGACTGCGTAGTCTATGAGGAATAAATACTGCAAAATGATGTCAATACATAAATATATCAATATACATCTCATACAATATGGGGAGCAAAGATATGGACTCCCAAAGGCAATTTCTAGACAATCTTGGAAGGATTGGCTGAAATATGCAAAAATACAAAATGTCGAAGTTGCAGTCTCAAACTGAGTAGAAGCTACAACTCAAGTGATGGATGAATATGAATGAATATGTTGCATATGATGACTGAATCTCATCCAATTGATCTTCCAAGTGAAAGGTTTATGCTAACACTGAAGATCTCACCCTCCAAACTAGTAATGCAAACCCCCACTACAAATACTCTCAGAAATAACGCAGTCAAGGAGAGGGACTGTGCTGTAGGATATGTGAAATGCTTGGCCTGAAACCAAATATGTGCAATCATATCCTAAATCTTCCTCACTGACCTCTCAGATGAATAGAAGCCCCCTCCTCTGAAAGATAAGCTCTAGAAGTGGTGTTGAGGAACCCTCCACTGCAACATCCTGCAACACAATGTTTCCTGCTACAGGAATAACATTGTAGCTGAAGGAGGTGGCTTGGATTTGAGCTTGAATGTGGAGAAATGAAGTAAAATCCCTCAAGAGGCCTCTCAATAAGGGAGAAGAATTCCTAAACAGGAAATCCTTGTGCTAAGCAGCACAGCAATCTCAGTTAAACAACTGAAGATAGAAATAGTCATGTAGACCAAAATCAATACTCAATAACATGTCCTCCTATGGCTGCCTTGTCCTCCCTTTATACAAATTAAAGCCTTCTTGCCTTGGCCCCCACACATTAGGGTTTCCTCCACCAAATTATCCTCCCTCCATTCATACTGCGTTGTCTTCTCAAGTGCTCCACTCCCTCTATGGCAGCGCTGTTGATTTGGTCAAACTTGACCTTGTCCTCATGCATTTGCCCCCTATTCACACTGGAAGGTGCAAAATCTAGCTACTCTGATGATCCCTTTCACACTATGAAGGATTTTATTCCTACTCATGGGCCTCCTTACCAATTTATTCATCTCCTAGATGATATAAGCAAAATTAATGTTCCAATTAGCTTCATGCTAATTTTGGGAACATTACAATGCCTCAAGCATTGATGGTCTCAAAACTATCTTTGTAGGCTCTTTAGATAAATCAAGTACATTGGATTTTGGATCTTCAATACATCAATTTGTCAAAAAATATTTTTTTCATACTGGAAGACCCCAAGTCAAGCTTTCAGTCAAAGAACAAGTCAAAGGAGCTTTCCACCAGGTCATCAGGGTTTCATAGGTTGTAGGGTTATCTTTTATGTTCTAAATCACTGTTTTTCATGTGCTAGAAGCTGAATCAAATGTAAAAGAAGGTCATCACCTGTTTGTCCAAGATAGATCAAAAAATCTCCAAGGAAGACCACCTTATCAAGTTCAAGTTCTGCAAAGGTAGATGTTCATTTTGACATTTCTGCAGGGGTGTCAAGGTGACTATCAGTAGAAAAATTAGTAAGGTAATAGGCCTGATCCTGATTAAAAATATGTACAAGCAAAGGAAGAGGAAGCAACTTGTGTTTAAGAAAAATCAGGGTCACTAAGACTGATTGGGCTGGTAGTGTACCAAGCAAGGAGCCTATGTAGCAAAACACATGGAGGAGACACACCAAATGAACCAAACATGGAAGATGTTTCTTAGAAATTATAAATGAAAAAGGGGAAAAGGTGAGGTGAACTGGACAGAAATTAATGAACTTGAAAGGGCTATGTAGAACTTAGAAGACAACACTAATGATTCTTCTCAAACAGCCCATAAAACTAGGTTTTTGGAATTATAGTCAAGGGAGATGAAATGAAGCTGTTGAGCTTCCATCATGATAGCAAAAGAAGGTTTGAAGAGACTGTTGTAGGTGAATTCTAGAATTTTCCAAGGTAAAATGTTTCACTACCTCAAAGGGAAAGAATGCAAAAGAGTATCAGTATAAGGAAGGTCGAGCCTTCATTTTCAGTCATTTTCACTCAATGATCAAAGGAATCAAATCATGGGGTTGAGTTTCAAGATGGAAAGCCAAGTTGATCATAAGGTTGTTGTTATGTAACTGAATGTGTCAAACACCAAGAAACATCAAAAGGGGCTAAATCAGTATGTCATGGCACCTGAAAATCAAAAGTGGCCAAAAGAGGAGATAGCATACATGATTGTGAAGACTATGGTATTTATCAAAGATGGACTTATCATGCCTAGAGATAGATGAGAAAGATGAAAACGAGTTTTTCAATCACCCATCAAGCAAAAGGCAATTTAAAATCCAAGGTAAGAACAGAGAAGTTTTAAATATGTTTCCACCATGCAAGTGCCTAAGGTTGTCAAAGTGATTTTTGCATGCTCCAGAGATCAGAGGGAAGAGAGTCACTTCAAAGTTTTCATGGCACTTATTGACTGAAAATGGTTGAAAGGCATGAACAAGCTAAAACACAGTAAATCATGTGACTCAAACAGACATCTACAGAACAAAGTGTTAAACGAATCAACAGGCCAACGAAAGTCAAATTTCACCATATCAACAACCTAAAGAACAGCAAAGAAAAATGGTTAGAAGGGAAAAAGACCATTTTTATGTTTTTAAGTCACCTACTGCAAAAATTCAAAAAGAATATCAGTGAAAATGAAAAAGAGACTAAAAAAACATTAGAAAGTGGGTATACAAGGTTTAAATTTATTTTCCTAAAACTATAAAGGGTCATTGATTTTGTCACTTAGCTCATTATTCACTTGTAGAAGAGCAAAAAACCTTCAGGGAGAAAAATAGAGAGTTTCGGGGAAAAATTGGATAAGTTGCACGGCACTACGCGTTCGTGCAGGCGCTACGCTTACAGCACCCAGTGCTATGCGTTCGTGAAGTTTTACAGTTTAAATTTACACTGCGCTACGTGTTCAAGAGAACGCGTTGCACATTCAGTCAGGTGCTACCCGTTTGCCCAGAATTTCCTGGCAGACACAAAAATACGTTCAGCGTAGCACTTAGGGAGGCCTGACAGGCCTGAACGTGTGCAGGTGTTGTGCCCAGGAGAGCCCGACAGGCCTGAACATGTTTAGGCACTGCACCTAGGGCAGAAGGAACCCGACTATGCATTCAAGAGCTGTGTGTAGGGCAGAAACCCTCCTCCACTTACAAATTGCCAAAATAACCACTAAAGAGTGCCTCCAAGTTGCATCCAAGAACCTGCAAAGACACCAAAATTTGGTAGGTGGATATTTTCCTTACTCTCCAAGTGAATTTCATGATTCAATGTTAAAGTAAAATTTTAAAAAAAAACCCTAATGACTAGAAACCCTAAGTCCTCATGACAAAAGGCCTTTTTTGACCTTCAAGCAAGAAATTATCAGTTTCACTCCTCTTATCAATTTTCACAAGAAGGTCTAGGGTTGTTTAGACATAGCACTAATCACCATGTCAGGAGAAGAAGGGAGTGTTAGCAGTGAAGGAGGCCAACTTCCTATGAAGCAGAAGCACAAAGGTGGGAAGGTTAATAGGTTTGCACCCCAAGACACTTTGGAGCTTAAATCTTCTCCCATGATCATCACATGCTTCCAAAATGTAGGATTTTTCCAGTTTTGTGAGAAGGTCCAACAAGTTCAAAGCCACCCAGAACTCACTAGGCTATTCATCCTCAACCTACACAATAAACAATTAAATCTTTCAGGGGTGGACTTTGAGCTGTCATCAGATGCCATTTCTAGTGCTACAGGCATACCCGATGTTGGTGAAAATTGGTTCAAAAGAGAAAAGTTGGACATAAGCTGTTATGAGCCATTTCTCAAACCTAGGTACAAAGAAGGTTGCAAACCTATTTTCCCTTTTTCACACCTGCTGGAGACGTATGCACCCTTAATGAGGGTCATCATGAAATATTTTACATGTGAGGGGAGATACTCTAGGCTCTACTCCTACCATATCATATTACTCATGCATTTTACCAGGGTTAAAATGCTTCATTTTCCCTACTACCTGTATAGGAGTATCGACAAGATTTCTTATGTTGTCCGAACGAGGAATTATTCCCAGAAAATCCAGAGTTTGTTCCACCACTCCTTGATCAAGATGGTTGTGCTACATCAGTTGGAGCAAAAGGTCATACCATGGGAGGTTTTTATTACTCATGAGGTCTTCACAAACCCACAGCCCCATCATCAGCCAAATTTACCCTCATCATCTCATCCTCCTCCCTCTACTCCTCCATCACCTCCTACTGATCATGCCTTATCATCTACACAAGTATACTCTCCTCAAGAAATCCTCCCTTCCTCATCTCCTCCTAATGCATCAGATCAAGAAGGAAGTGGCAGTGAACAAGCAAGTGACCATGAGGGTGAGGGTGACAATGAATCAAACCAAAATGAAGATGACGGTGATGATGAGTCAAGCCAACATGAAGCAGAAGACATGAAGGTAGATAATAATGAAGATGAGGCAAGTGACAAAGAAACAGAGGATGATCCTAAGGACAGTAGTGAGACTAAGAGCCCTAATGGCAGTCAAAACAATGAGGCTCATAGTCATGATAGAGATTAGGGAAAATATGAAGAGAACAGCCAAAATGAAGATGATAACAATGCAGAAAATGAAGAGGCTGAAGATAGCTTGGATACCAATGAAGCAAGAATTAATGAAGAACAAGACAGTCATGACAACAGTCATGACAATCATGAAAACAGTGAGCCCCACAGTGATAATAGTGATACTAGGGACAGCAGCAAAACTCAGATCCACAATGACAGTAAAAACAGTAAAGAAAATGAAGACGCTGATAGTGGAAATGAAGATCACAGCAATGATGAGGCAAGTAGCTACAATGAGGAACAAAATGAAAGTGTAGAAATCAGTGAAGAGGCCAACAATGAGGCTGATGTTGAAGGTAATGAAGGAGGCAGAAATCAAGGTAATGGAGAGGAAGATATGGAAACAAATGATGGCAGCCATGATGAAGACACCCAAATGATTACAATCAAACCTCTTCCATTGACATATCAAAGAGGAGTAAGGCATGTGTTTTCTGCCTCTAAAAGGCAAGGGACCATGTCTTCCTCTTCTACCAAGAAGCTAGATAAAGGCAAACAAAAGGTGAAGAAAGGTAAGAAAGGTAACCATGAGCTTGACATCATGGACCTTGACAGTGAAACTGAAGATAAAGAGAGGGCCACTAGCATACTGCTCCAAAGAAAAGATGCAGAGATTAGGGATCTAGAGAGAGGCCTTGGCATGGCCATGTATAACATTGAATACTATAAGAATGAAAACAAGCAGCTGAAGAAGGCAAAAAGAGACCTTGACCTCCAAAAGAAGATGACCAAGCACTATGCATTGCAAAATTAAATTGCAAAGGCTAAACTCAAAGGAGCCCTTGCCGAAATAAAATCAATCAAGGAGGAAAAGGACCAAGAAAACCTTGGAACCTTGGCTGAAGATTCTCTATAGGCTTCCCAAAACCCATGTGGAATACATCCACCAATTTTGGGAAATTTTTGACAAATTTTGGTTTTTTGCAAATTTTAAGGCCTCTAAGCTCAACACCCTTGGCGCTACGCTTTCATCTCAGGCATCCTCAGGAGGAAATATTTGCATTTTTGGAATCTTAAGCTCAATTACAGCATTCTCACCATATTTCAGAGCATTTGGAGCATTTTTGGTCCCTCAAAAGGCTAAAAAACACCTCATTTTTCACCTTTATGCCTCATTTTCAGGCTTGGCGCTGCGCCTAGAGAAGTTTTGGGAGGTTTCCTTTTTTGATTGGTAAATGGATCCCAATCAGAAAAACAAGGGCATTTTTGGAAAGTAGACTTAGTAGGCTTTCCAAAGAGCCCTCACGGAGCAAATTCTGACATCGGGAAGTTTATCAAATTTTGGCTGCAAATGGACCTAGTTTTCCTGTGCATGTGCTACGCCTTCAGACCTCACTATTGCGCCTTTAATGTGCAAAAGTCAACAAAACACACTAAAAGATATTTTCGAGATTTTTTGGGCAACTCACTCTAGAATTGGTTGAGGAGTTATGTTTATGTTATCTTTCATTTATTAGCTTAGATATTATGTTTATGTTATCTTGCATGGCCTCTTTGGACATAAATTACATTTATGGTGTATTTATGGTTTCTAGAAGCCTCTTAGGTTTTCCACCTCCTCTTTTGCTAGATAAATAGAGCATGAGGACCTCATTGTAAAAGGTTGTAATTTGATGACTTTGTGAGAAATATACATAGTTTTGCGGAGATTGAAGAGAAATTTGAGATGTGGAATTTGTGGATGGCTTGTTTTGATTGATGATGGAGAAGGCTTGCTTGCAGGATCCCTGAGCATGGTTTATGGTGATGTGCTTCTATTCAGTTCTTGTTTTCTATGTATCATTTTGTTACATCCTTCTATATTGTAGTAGAACAAAATTTTTAGACTAAGAAATTTTTTTTGAAAGGCACCTTAGCTCTGTTTGTTTCTTCACTGCCTCTATGTTTTCCTCTTCTAGGTCAGTTTAGAGAATTATTATTTTCTCTCTAGACCCACTTATGCATGTTTATCTCATGAATGGTTTAATACAGTAGATATTAAAGATGTTTTATGGTTAACCCTGCTTGTTTTATGTTACTTAGATATTGTTTTTGAGATATTTATTTGAAGCATCACTTATTAGGTTTAGCCAAAGAGGTTGTGTTTTGATCATGCCCTTTGCCCATTCTTGAAAGTTTGCCTTGAAGGTATTTATAGATTGATCAATGATGTTTAGGAGTTCCCTCTTATTTGATCTATGTTATATGTCTATCTTAAATTTTTTCTAACCTTGAAGGTGAAATCACTAGAAGTTAAAGAAGTTTGTTGCCTTCTATAGTTCACTGATTGTATGTCTTAAATGCTTATTTACTTGAGTTTATTCAAAGAGTTATTGGTTTGCCTTGTCTTATGATTACTTCTTCATGTTGAATAGTGCTAAATACCCTTCTTGTTTTAAAGGTATTTGAAAAAGGATTCTTGGCTTCCCTTTTCCCTACTTTTTTCACCAACTTGATGTTCATTTCACCTCACACAAATCTTGAAAATCCAGTTGACCGTGTTATATTTTCCCTATGATGCACCCTGGTCCATTGTTGAACTTTCCATGACTTTTTATAGACTCCATAGCCCAATGACTTGAATATTTCCTCACTCCATCTATTCTACTTGATCATCTACCCAACCAAAACAAACAAACAAACCCTAAACCTAAAAACTAGCCTAAAATCAAACCCTAAAAGCAAACAAGTTCACATCCTTTGCAAAAAATAGAGAGAGCCCTCTCGGAGTCCAGGAAGGCTAGGTCCTAGGACTCCAAAGACTGGTTTGATGTTACCATGTGCATTTGGTCTTGCCAATCTGTCAAATCACGGGATCCTAACAAGGGGTTTTTGGTGTTTTTTGAATAAAAGGAAATTAGTAAAGGGATTTTACTTTTCCAAAGGAAAATATGCATTTTAACTTAGGAAAAGGGATTTTTTATAAGGAAAAAGAGTGAAGTAAGGGGAAAGAATAAAAATGAAGGGGAAGGGGTATTTTTACAAGGAAAAATGAATTTAGAGGAAAATTAGTAAGTATGAAATTACCACTTTTCTGTTATCCATGCCTTGTGAAAGGTGTTTTTACCTACCCATCAACTACCCTAACATTGTTTCTTCATTTATTTGGGTGCATTTGAGCTTGCAAACCCTTATTTGTTTTTCTTTTAACAACAAACTATCTAATTCTAGCCTTATTACTTCCAAGGACTTAGATTAAACTATTGAGCTCCTTATTATTCTCTACCTAGCTACTGATCTGCCAAGATTGAACAGATTGTCTAGATCTTTATTCTCTATCTATCAGCATGAAAATTCAAGGTTAAGAAGTTTTACCTTCATGGATTGTGGCATTTTTTATAACCTGCACACAATCTTATTTTTCAAAGTAAAGTAAAAAGTAGTGGAAATTGAATTTGCATCACTTTCGTAATCTATTTTATCTATTTTTTGTTTGGGGTTCATTTTTTATATTCTTTTTTTATCTTTTTCTTTCAGTCCTTTGATTTTTCTACTAGGAATTTTACCCTCTTTACATTTTTTAATTTTATAATATGGGAAAACAATTTTGCAAAAAGCAAAGTATGTACATATTACAAGACTTAATCAAAGTCAATTCAAAATTATGAATTCTATTATTATAGGACCCTAACAGTGGCTCCACATGGGGATGGAATTTCTAGGTGAAATTTCAAGAGCTTTTAAGATCAGTAGCCTTTGAACTTTGATTGTGATGGCCTTGAAACTATTTCTAAGCTCTGCATTTATTCATACTTATGATATTTTATCTTTCAAAGCTTAGGGCCTTCTCTCTGGGCTTCAACTTTGCAATAAAAACATCCAATCTAAGCTAAAATCTACAATGTTATGTACAATGAGCAAAATAAACAAAGTGAACTACTTTTATTCTGGGGAATAGTAATGCTTCATCATCCTACTGTTTATAGGTCCACGTAGCAGATTTGATCCATCCAACTCCTTCAAAAAGAATGCATTGTTACCTCTGTAACCATAAATGACATAGGGACCTTTCCATAGGAAATCAAATTTACCATGTTTACCTTTCTCTTCTCTCCTAGAATCCCACTTAAGAACTTTGTCACCTATGTAAAAATCATCTTCCTTTGTCTTCTTGTCAAAAATATTTTTAATCTTGTCTTGAACAACTTGTGACTTGACATAAACTTCTTCCCTGGTTTGTTGCAAGTGTATGGTCTGATTTATCCTTCTCTAGATATAATTGGCTTCTTCTTGCATCTCTTGGATTATGTTCATCATTGGTACTCCTAAAGAGGATGGAAAAACAACATCCATCCCATATACAAGCTGATAAGGGGATGTACCAATGGACTTTTTTGTGGTGATTCTGTGTGCCCATAAGGCATTAACTAACCTTTTGTTCCAGGTCTTTTTTGTAGAAATTATATGCATTAAGCATGCATATGTCCAAGATCCACCTGATCTCACACTATTTAACTTTATGCAAGATACTGAATCTATTCCACTTGTTAATCTTTTGCGGAAAATTTAATTGCACACACATGTGAAGCATAAACAAAAATATTCAATCGCACATAACACAGTTTTTAACCGGGAAATCCTGAAGCTGAAAACCCCAACTATATATTATGTAACATGGAGATCATATGGCAATCTCATACAAACATACAATGTTGTGAAACCAACTCCAAAAATAGAAGAAAAGAGATATCAATGCCTTAGAAATAAGCCACTTCGAGGGGGCAACCTCCAATACATTACATGAATGAACAATTCTTGGATGATACAATTTACAAAACCTCCTTTCTATATATAGGAGTCCATGGGGCCATAATGTAATCTAGTGGGCCATAATGTAATCCTAGCTGACCTAACAATAATAAATTAAGGGCACAATAATAACAAAATGGGGGTTACAAGGGTACACTAATAACAATAAGGGGGTTACACTAACAATAATAAGGGACTATACTAGTAATATAGGGACCTAACATGCCCCTCTCCTTCAAAAAAGTGTTGTCCTCAACGCTTGAGTAGCTCTGGGTGCTTCTGTATAAAATTCTCATCCTCCCATGTAGAATCTTCGGTGGGTAAGTTCTTCCACTTGATGAGATACTCTGAAATTGATCGATTCCGTAGTTGTCGAGTTCTTGTTTCCGGGACCGCTTCAGGTTCCAATATGATTTTTCCTTCCTCGTCAAGTTTATAACCTTCTTTAAGCATGAAACATGGAAAACTGGATGTACTCGCGAAGAAGCAGGAAGCTCCAATTTGTATGCCATAGTACCAATCTTTTGCAACACCTTGTAAGGACCATAGCACTTTGGTGATAATTTATTATCCTTCTTAGCTTGCTTGAGGGACATTTGTTTGTATGGTTGTAGCCGTAAAAATACCCAATCTCCTACATCAAAACTTCTCTCGCTGCGATGTTGATCTGCCTGTTGTTTCATTCGATTTTGTGCCAAATTCGGGTTATCCTTTAAGAGTTGGAGAACTTCTTGCTGATGCTCGATGTGATCTTCCACTGCTTGAACCTTCGAATTTTCCCTTAAAGATGATGTGATGGATGGTGGATGATATCCATAAAGTGCCATAAATGGGGTCATTTTTGCTGCAGTATGGAAGGAAGTGTTATACCACCATTCAGCAAGAGGTAACCACTTGACCCATTGTGTTTGTTTATCGGATACAAAAAAACGAAGATATCCTTCCAAACATGTATTTACAATCTCAGTTTGACCATCAGATTGAGGATGATAAGATGAGCTATGAGCTAATTGAGTACCCAAACAAGAAAATAACTCCGTCCAAAAATTTCCAGTAAAAATGGGATCTCTGTCGCTCACAATAACCCTTGGGTTTCCATGTAACTTTTGAATTGTGTCCATAAATGTAGTAGCCACTGTACTTGCTTTAAATGGATGAGATAATGCACAAAAGTGTGCATACTTGGTAAGTCTATCAACTACCACCATGATGACACTCTTTCCTTCGGACTTAGGTAAAATTGTGATAAAATCCATTGAAATCTCCTCCCAACATTGACTTGGAATGGATAAAGGTTGTAGAAGTCCCGGGGTCTTAATTGTTTCCACTTTATTCTACTGGCAAACAAAACATTCCGCCACAAAATTTTGAATATCAGATTTAAGACCATCCCAAAAAAATTCTTTCTTCACCCTGTGGTAAGTTTTTAAAAATCCTGTGTGTCCTCCTAAAGGAGAAGTGTGCAATTCCAGAAGAATCTTTTGTTTTAGTTGGGAATTCTTACAAAGATATAAGCGATCTTTGTACCATAAGGAATCATTTTTCCAACTAAATGTATCAGATGTACTAGAATCTTGCTGCAACTTTTGAATGAGTGTCCATACTTCTTTGTCCATCTTCCATTCATCTCTTGCTTCGGTTATCCAATATAGTTGGATAATAGAAATGGCACAAAGCAATGCTTCCACCTCTTGATTCTTTCTTGAGATTGCATCTGCAACAACATTAAGCTTCCCTTTTTTGTAGATTATTTCAAAGTCATAACCCAACATTTTTGTGACCCATTTTTACGGCACTCCAATCTGATGCTCAGAGAGAGAGTTATGAATATTTTCCCACGATCACCTCTTTGAGATGAAATTCGGGAGCCTAAAAAAGCACTACCTTCCACAAATCATATCTCCGAAAATATTGCGAACCAAGCTCTGAAATTTTGCAATGGGTTTCCTTAGGATATTAGCTTTGCGCCCTAAAAATTTTAGATTCTGAACCTTCGTAGAAAAAAATTTATAGCGCAAATTCCACGATGACCTGTTTAGATTAAATTGAGGAGCTTGCAAAAAGACCTAACTTCCACAGATCATATCTCCGAAAATATTGCAAACCAAGCTCTGAAATTTTTTGACGATGTTCCTTAGGATTTCGTCTTCGCACCCTAAAAATTTCATCTTCTGAAACTTCGTAGAAAAAATTTATAGTGAAAATGCCACGATGAACTGTTTGGAGCAGCGAAACCCTAGAATCCAAAGCTCTGATACCAAATATTGTGAAACCAGCTCCAAAAATAGAAGAAAAGAGATATCAACGCCTTATAAATAAGCCACTTCGAGGGGGAAACCTCAAATACATTACATGAATAAAAAAATCTTGGATTATACAAATTACAAAACCTTCTTTCTATATATAGGAGTCCATGGGGCCATAATGTAATCCTAGTGGGGCCACATTGTAATCCTAGCTGACCTAACAATAATAATTTAAGGGCGCAATAATAACAATATGGGGGTTACAGGGGTACAATAATAACAATAAGGGGGTTACACTAACAAAAATAAGGGACTATACTAGTAATATAGGGACCTAACATACAAATCTTATCACAAGCTCTCAGTACAGTACAATCGTCATACACTAATCAGGACTAATCTTGCAAATCCATGCACCGATCTATGCCACCTGCTAGCCTGCCTCCACTGCGCAATCTCTGCTAAATAATAGCTCTAAATGAATTAAAATTACTCCATCCTTGACTGCGCAATCCTCATTGGCATCTCCACTGAGTGTTGGATGCAATCAATGCATCACTATAGTCACAATAGATAGTCTATCTTGCCCTTTCACCTATCTCTCCACTAGTCTCCACTGAAACTGCCATGCACTGTAGTTAACTGACGAATTTTCTTCTTTATTTGATTAATATTATTATTTATGAACGAATTAAATCAATTAATTCACTCCACTCACTAGTGTATCAATCGCTTTACTAGATACAACTAGCTCAACCGAGCTCCAACCCGAGTTAAATCTGGACATAACTCCATAACTACTTCTTCCAACTATGTCATACCTCTTCCACTTGAGTTCTAACTGAGTCCTCCATGCATTAGCTCCAGTAAACCCTTAGGAATAGCGTAATTCCTTCTGTCAGCTGAAGTGCCACATCTGTGCATTGAACTGAAGTGCTCCAAGAGAATAAGTTGTTGTTTAGAGTCCGATTATTATTAAGAGCTAATAATTATCGGCATGCATCTATTTTTAGATTGAAGGTCTATAAATAGACTTCACCCAATATTCTAAAAATAGAATTTAATATATTTTTCCAACTTTATCAACCATCCACAAATAGCATACTGTAACTTCTAAAATATGATCATCATGTCTAATAATAGACATAGTCTAAAAATAGACTTGCGCCAAAAATAGCCTGCTGGCGCACTTAGTGAAGGTGACCTTCTTCACTAAGCTCATCATCTTTTTGAATCTGAAAAATCCCTCTGAACAAGATAGGGGTTATCCTTCACCCCCATACTGCCTCTATGGTATTCGAGTTTGCTCCTAGTGAGCACTTTCGTCAGAATGTCTGCATCCTGGTCTTCCGTAGGAATGTATTGAATCAACATCTTCTGCTGCACACAATCTCTGATATGATGATACTGGATATCAATATGTTTAGATCTATCATGAAACACATGATTAACAGAGAGTTTAATGCAACTCTGATTATCACAAGGAGGCACTCAGTGGGATCTAAATGTGAACCGAACAAACCAACCGTAATCTTCCTCATCCAGACAGCCTCACATGCAACCTAAACTTGCCGCCATGTATTCTTCTTCCGCTCGAACCGAGTGCCATGCATCTTGTTTCCTATTGTACTAAGAAACCGGTCAGATCCGATAATCGAAATCCCTCTTGATGTGCTCTTCTGCCTCTTGGGCGGTCGCCCAATCTGCATCCAGAAGCCATGCAACTTCACCTCATCCATCTATCCGTACCATAAACCATACTCGATGTGCCCTCGAGATATCTCAAAACATGCTTCGTCGCTTCTTTCAAAAGAGCTTGGTAGGCTTAACAATCGCTTGTGAAATTTGGTTCACCACATAGCATATGTCCGGTCTTGTATTGACTAAATACATGAGAAAACCCACCAACTGTCGATAAACAGTGGCATCCACTACCTCTGCCGATGTAGCATCCTCTTTCTTCCAATTTCCTGGAAGAGGAGTGTCGATAGGCTTGCAGCCTTGCATGTGAAACTTCTCCAGTATCTCCCAGGCATACTTGCCTTGAGACACAAACAGTTCACCTTCCCGCTGCCATATTTTCAATCCAAGGAAATAATGAAGGAGGCCTAAATCCTTCATCTCAAACTCCTTTGCAAGATCAGCCTTGCATGAGTGTATCAACTGCTCATCACCTGTTAGTATTAAATCATCAACATAAAGTACAATGATCAAAAGCTTACCCTCAACCACAATATGGTACAGGTTTGCATCCGCCTCACTCTTGGTGAAGCCAAGTTCAGTGAAATAGTTGTCGATCCGAGTGTACCAAGCGCGGGGTGCTTGTTTCAGCCCATACAGCGCTCTTTTGAGCCTGCACACATGCGACTCACTGCTAAAGACCTCAAATCCTTCAAGTTGCTCAATGTACACCTATTCCTCAATGATCCCATTAAGGAACGCAGTCTTCACATTCATATGATGAATGTGCCAACCCATCTGCGCTGAGAGAGCAGGGATAGTCCGTATGGAAGAATATCGTGCGACAGGTGCAAAGGTTTCTTCATAGTCAATCCCCTCAATCTGTGAGAAGCCCCGGGCAACAAATATTGCCTTATACTTCTCGACATTCCCATAAGCAGCTTGCTTTACCTTGTAGATCCATCTTGATCCTACAACTGATTTTCCCACCGGTCTTGGAACAATCTCCCAAGAACTATTTCTGACAATGGAGTCATACTCCTCCACCATGGCATCTACCCATGTGGGCTCCTGCGCTGCTTCTTCAAAAGAAGATGGCTCTGTCACAATACATTTTCTCATAAGAGCCATGTATCCAATATATCGATCAGGTGACTTTCTATGTCTGCGTTGTGATGTAGGGACTCCTACATTCTGTGCTGCATCCATCTTCAGTCTCTCAGCTTCTGTGGTACGCTTCCTGCCTTGTCTGATGTTTGGTTCTACATGAGTGGACTACTCCACTCCATGAATCTTTTCCTGTGTCTGATCCACATCCAGAGGCCCATCTTTAGGAACAAGAAGTTCCTCTTCCGCATGCAAGTGTAGCTCCCTCTCAAGCGACAACTTCATGGCTTTCACCTCATTGAATTTTATATCCCGTCGCATAATAGTCATCCGACTATTTGGAAAATACACACGATAGTTGTGGGGTGTTTCTGTGTACCCCACAAATATCCCAACTTCTGCAGTCAGCTCCAGCTTCTTCTTGGCATCCTTCGTCACATGAATGTAAACAGGTGAGCCAAAAATCTTCAAATGAGAAATATCAAGCTTCTTACAAGTAAAATCTTCCTTGAGTGTACTCATGCCAAGTACTCTATGAGGACAATGGTTTTGCACATAAACCGCAGTGTTGCATGCTTCCGCCCATAAGTGCATCGGTAGGCCCTGTTCATGCAGCATCGCTCGTGCAGCACCCACAATCGTTCTGTTCTTTCTCTCTGCGACACCATTCTGCTGTGGGTTATGAGGCACTATGAGTTCTCTTCGAATTCCTTCTTTGCTACAGAAGTCTTTGAATTCTCCAGAGATGTATTCACCACCATTATCGCTCCTTAGAGCTTTCACCTGTGACCCTGACTCCTTCTCCACCAATGCCTTGAACTCACAGAACTTTGAGAACGTTTCACTTTTCTTCTGCATGAAAAAGATCCAACATCTACGAGAAAATTCATCAAAAAATATCACATAATACATGTGTTTTGTTGTTGAAGCAACTGAGAATGGTCCACACACGTTTGTGTGAATTCTCTCCAGGATCACCGAAGCACAGTTCTCCTTCTCATGAAACGTGGTCTTCACAAACTTACCCATTGTACATCCTTTGCACTGATTTGACTGTGCAAGAGTACCATTGGGAAGTCCAGTAGAAATTTGCTGCAAAATTTTCAAAGCGCCATGGTGAAGATGGCCCAATCTCTGATGCCATAAATTGCCCTCATCCCCGCTCACCACTTCTTCTAATTTTCCCACCATTGCAGCGCAGCCATCTACCTCCATCTTGTAGAGATTCTTAATTTGAACCCCTATCTTCTTGGTTTGACGTGTTGTTTTATGTCGAAGGAAAGATTTTCCCTCACTGAAAACAACATCATAACCCCTGTCTTCCAACATTGCGACTGAGACCAAGTTATTCTTCAGACCTGGAACATGCATGAAATTCTTCAACAAGAATGGATTACCAGACTCCCTCTCAAAGGTAATGGTCCCAATGCTAGTCGCACTGTACCGACCATCATCACCCATATCTATATGCATTTGGAGGTCCTTCTCCTCCAAGTCACTAAACAACTCTTTGTCTCCCGTCATATGGAAAGACGCACCACTGTCAAGATACCACACCGATCCCATGCAGCTTGAAACCAAGCATGCGATCAAAGAAAAATCCTTATAAATCTGGTGCGAAAGGCAAGAAGCAGGACTTGTCCAATGTGAAGTGTTTTCACTGTCACGAGCATGGACATTTTGCCACTAACTGTCCACAAAAGAAGAAGAATAAGCAGGTTGTTGGATCTGCAGCTGGAGACGCCTTAACCTTGAAATTCGCAATCCAAGCTGATTACAAAGACCAATTCGATGTAATCCCACTCTCCTTGACTGCGTGACTATCATTGGCAACTCCAATGTATATATAGATGCAATCAATGCATCACTATAGTCACAACAGATAGTCTATCTTGCCCTTTCACCTATCTCTCCACTGGTCTCCACTGAAACTGCCATGCACTGTAGTTAACTGATGTATTCTTCAGTTGATTAATGAGTTATTATTTATGAATTAATTAACTAATTAATTCACTCCACTCTCACTAGTGTATCAATTAGTTATACTAGATACAACTAGCTCAACTGAGTCTAACTGAGTTAAACTGAATACAAATCCATAACTACTTCTTCCAACTGTGTCATAACTCTACCACTTGAGTTCTAACTAAGTCCTCCATGCAATAGCTCCAGTAAACCCTCGGGAATAATGTAATTCCTTCTGTCAGCTGTTGTGCCACATCTGTATACTGAACTGAAGTGCTCCAAGAGAATAAGTTGATGTTTAGAGTCTGATTATTTTTAAGAGCTAATAATAATCAGCATGCATCTATTTTTATATTGACGTGCAATGTTATTAAATGATAAAGACCGTTGATCTTTTCCCGATCGACGATCCGCACTATATCGCATTGGGAGTTCTCACTGGGTGCACTTTATATTTTATTTTCCACCTCTGATTTGGCTACCTTTTGATCCATCCTCCACCGTCAATCTGATCTGCAGATCGACGGCCCACAAAAAATCGCACCAGTGCCCATTCAACCTTTTCCTCCTTCAATTGCGAAGCTCTGATTGTATCTGGGTCATCCACGTGTCAACATCCGATGGTCCAGATTTTTCCTCCCGACCTTGGCTTAAATCATACGCCCCGCTTCATAATGTTCTTTTATCCAATCTCAACCGTTGATCTCTGCAAATCAACTGCCCATATTGACCTTTTCTCTGCCTCGCGTATATATTCCATTTAGCCCCAGATGAAATATCCACCATTGATCCTTACATCTGACGGCCCATATTAACCCCGACAAGCCCGACCCCTATGGGTCCTACTTTCCTCCAGGTTTGATCTCAGCCGTCCAATCTTTGATCCAACGGCTCAAACTAAAACTGCCCTTCCTCTTATCACCCGCGCATATATCCTTTATCGCGCTCTTCCCTCAACCGTCTGATCTAAGGCTCTGATCTGATGGCAGATGCTCTATATCGCGTGGATTTTAGCTCGAACGTTAATTTTCAAAGAGCTGCGCAATATAAGCTGTTTTCAAATGCCACGTGTCAGGCAGGAACGCATATCGCGTTCGTAAAGGTGAAACCACCTATCCCTATTTTGGCCACGTGAAACCCGTGGTTTTCTCTCCTGAAACCATTTTTCCTTTTTTCATTGTGTTTTATCGCATTCCTCCTTGACCGTTGATCTCTGCAGATCAACAGTGCCAAATCATTTTTGCGTTGTTCTATCACCCTCCACATTTTCCAAAGGGACTTTGATGAGAAATCTCCACCGTTGATCTCGGGGTCCAATTCTAATCCAACGGCTAAAAATCATCCAAGAAACCCCAGATTTCCTCATGCTTTTTTCCTCCGCCCAAAGGAATTTTCCCTCTTTTCCTTTATATTCCTTCCATTTTCGCCTATGTAATAAAGATGTGACCCCTTCACATTATATTATTACGTTCAATCCCGGCCGTTGATCTTGCAGAGATCAACGGCCCTAACTTAATCTCTGCATCATTCTTCCAATCGCCTCCTTTGACCCTCAACACGCAATCTCCGCCGTTGGATGCTGTCATCCAACGACCATGCTCCAAACCCGAAACTTCCAAAGCATTTTTACCAAATATGCAGGATTTTATAACGTTTTTATGTATTTTTTCAGTTTTTAAATAGTTTTTCCATTATATCAAAGGAAAATGAAGGCCAGGAATGACGATCCCCCATGCCTTTGTGCATAAAGGAAAATCATTCCACAGGGTTCAACTTCACGTTTCGTCAATGCATCATGAGCATTGATGCCATGTGGACCCTTTTTATACCTGCACATCAACAGGACACAACAAAGATTAAAATAAGTAAAGAGTATCAATGTCGAAGACCCAAATGCAGCAGAGATAAAGAATTAAACATTGATTTATACAGTTTGGGGTGGATTTCGGCTAAGATCGACAAATCGGAAGCCTAATCCACTAAATTAAACACAGTTAAATGCAAATCAAGAATATTTATCAGACAGAGGATGCCTCCACTGCCACATCAGAGGCTAATTGATTCCTCCCAGCTACCAGATTGCCACTTGTAGCCTCAAAGCATTCAATAGAGGGTTGAGTTATGATCACAGCAGAAGATATTTTCCCAATACAGCCGAACAGTTATTCCAAGCCAAACAGAGTTATTGAAAAAGATGACACAGAGCCTAAAAGTCAACAAAAGCTTCCACCGAACTTAATTCTTAAATGTAAAACCATTAATACAGACTAAATATCTGTAAACTTCTCCATCGAGCCCCTCAAAGGCCGAGAAGTATTAATCTGTATTAATTGAACCTGGGAGATCTTTTATCCCATCCCACCTCCTCATATCTTCTATAAATACTTCTGTAGAAGATGAAACAATGTTGGTTGCAGAACTTTGAAATATACTTGTGCTCGAAAATTCTACGTGTCAATAGTGTTCAAAGGCTCTTGAAGCTCTGTTTGTGATTAAATAAGTTAGGCTGAGAAGTGAAGATGATTGCTGAACTGAAACATTGGACTTGAAGAGGTAACTGGTTTGACTTCAATATACAAGTTGTTTCTTGGGATCCTGGTCTATATCACTGGTGAAGTGCTCCTTTCTGTGTAATTGTTTTCCTTTTGTGTATGCCATATTGTCCATTTAGTCTCTGATAAAGAATAGCAAGCATAGAGTTAGGACTTACTGTTTACAGTACCCTTCTCTGACTGATAAGCTTTATCTCAATGTTTTCCTCCAATTTGTTTATTTAAGAATGATTCAATACAGTTTAAGCAGTTAGATATGTTAGCGTTCACTCGTCCTACTATTTGCTTTAAACATTGTTCTTGAATGTTATTTTCATTATTTTCTTAGTAAAGTTAGACTAGAAAAGTGATGGCGTGCCCTGTTTTCTAGCTTCTTTCTCCAAAGGTAATTCTGAAAGTTTCCCTAGGTGTATGCTGAAAGCAGACTAGGTTTAAAAGTACCTTATCTGATCTTAAGTTGCATTTTGTTTCTCTTATTTGTTTTCATACTTTCTAAAAGTAATTATGCGGATCACTGGATTGTTTGTCTCTTGAGTTATCTTTAATATGAGCTTGTCCAAAGAGGTTTACGGTGAGCCCTGCCCTTTGGTTGGTTTTAAACAGTTGCTCAAAAGGCTTTTTCTTGTTTGGACAGACTGTAAATCCTTGTTGAAATTATTATCTATTTCCACCCCTCCAACACTTTATTGTTCCATTCCATCATTTTATCTCAAAATATCTTGTGATATAGATGACTTGCCCCTTGGATCACTCTTGAATTGTTGCACAATTAAAGCCCTATTATGACTCCATATCCCAATGGACTAAAAACCAGCGTTATATCTATCTTTTCAACCAAAGCTTGTTCTGATTGCTTGCAACTTCACACCTTTGAAACTCTTTCATTTAGGACTTTCCACTCAACTAATAATCATGCTCAACCATCCAAAACAAACAAAAACCCTCGGTCTTCATAACTAGCCTAATATCATTACCCAAAATCTTTAAAGATAAATCCATCTTTGCACTTTATTGGAGAGATCCCTCTCCGGATTCAGGAGAGCTAGATCCTAGAATCCCAAAGTGGTTGAAACAGTGTTCTCTCTGCAGTTTGACTTTGCCAATCTTGAAAATTATAGGGAGCTAACACAGAGAATTATCTATGATACAAAATTTCATTTCTTTTAACTTTAAAAATCTAGCTTTACTTCTTGACAATCCAGGAGGAGCTTGTAAATTTACTAATACAAATATGATATCTGCATACCATGGTGAATCTGAAAAGGCTTCATTGATCTGTGGAGTTGCCATCTCTTCTTGATCATCTAATTGGGCAATAAAATTTATATCTAAGGTTGATCCAGGTGGATATCGATGGCCACCCACCTATTCCATTTGGACCCGCACCATCAATTCTTTTAGCTTTTCAGTTTCGGCACAACTTACTATTTTTAGCAGTTTTTCGAGTCCTGAACTTCCGGAGCTGTTTTGAGGCCCTAAACGACATTTTTGGGGAAAACCGAGAGCAACATGAACTATGTAGATAGATCTTCCTACTCCAAAATTTGCACCAAAATTTTCACTCCTCGGATAGATCTTTCTAACAAGCTATTGAGCGCGTCAAACGAAGATCGTATGCCAAAGTTACATCCCCGGGAAGTTGAAACACCAATTTACCCAAACGGGGCTCATAGTTTTGGTGCTTCATCTCCTAGGGTTAGGCTTTTGGATGTTTAGAGTTTTCCATTATTTCTCAATAATAAATATTCCCTCAATCCTCATTGTAACAGAGTTCAGAGGTTTGTAGCCACCATATATCTTCTCAGAGATATGCCTGCCAGCGCCCTAGTTGTTTATTTCAGTCATTTGTTTTATTAATAAAATGAAGTATTGTTTCCGCACATCTCTGTGTTTATGTCTATTTCCCTATTTTATTGTGTTCCTGCCTAAATCCGGATCAGTGGTATCAGAGCGGTCTGCTCTTTCTCTGTTTTTCTTTGCATGTCCCCAACGTGGTCAAGGTATAAGGAGTTAGGGCTCGATCTGATTGAACCCTTGCAAGATCAACCTCACAAACCCCAACGACCTCCCATGGTGGAAGAAAAGAAAGATGAGGGAGCAGGAGATCCTATCAAAATATTGCTTGAGGAGGCCCTCGAGAAACAAAGGAACGCGATGATGGATAACTTTTCTTAGATCCTTCAATGATTTCCCACCTACGGTGCATCTGCATCCAATAGCCACTCTGGAGGTGCCACTCCCTTCAAGGTACAGGTAAACATTGAAATTCTTGTATTTCAAGGTGATATGGATGCAGACGCCATAGATAGATGGTTAAATTTGCTGAAAGGGTATTTCTCGGTCCATGATTTATCCGACCGAGAAAATATTATTTTTGCACTCCTCAAAGTCGCTCCCCATGTCAAAGACTGGTGAGAAACCTACTATGAGCAAGAGGATGAAGGGGAACCCTCTCTGTTCTTGGCAACACCCACTTGGAATTTGTTCCGAGACAGCATCAAGGAACAATATTACCCCATGGGGAGCTATGAGGACAAATACATCCAATGGAGCACGTTGCGGCAACAAAGGGATCAAGATGTACACGAACTGGCGAATGTGTTCCATACCCTGTGCAAAAAGTTGGGTATTAAATATTCAAAGAGAAATTTAGTGCTCAAGTACCGCATCCATCTGCACAAACACATTCAGGAGGAAATGGAGTTCCTCGACATTACATTGCTTGGCACGGCATATCACTATGCCGCCAAGATCGAGCAGAAATTTAAGCAGAAGAAGCGAGACTTTGGATCTGCAAATCCAAAGCCAGGGAAAGGTGCCCTCGAATCGCAAAACAAGGGGAAAGGAAAAAGCGGGGTGACTCATAACAACACCAAAAATCCAAATAAGGACACGAGGAAGTGGTGTGAATTTCATAACAGCCCCACTCATAGCACAAACGAGTGTCGGGCAAACAGTCGTTGGTGGCCAAACTAAAGGCACCTGATTCAGATGACTTTTCTGATCCTAAGTTAGAACCAGACAATGAAAATAACAAAGGGAAGCAAATCATTGATGCAAATCCCAGTGCCATTGTTACCACCACCAAGATCCAGAGGGAGGATCCCAAGGATCCACAGGAGGGGGAGCACCTCTTCCATTCGCAGATGTGGGTGAAGGGTTCTCCACTGCAATTCCTTGTCGATAGCAGAAGCCAAAAGAACCTCATTTCAGCAGAGGTCATGAAGTAGCTCAGCCTACCGACCATAGCACACCTGCAGCTATATATCATCGGGTGGCTTCACCCAGGGAGAGATATCCGCATCCACCAATAGTGTCGCCTTACGTACAGCATCAAGCCATTCACGGATGAGGTATTATGTGATGTTGCTCCTCTTGATGTAGCTGATGTATTATTGGGCTAACCATACTTGTGGAGGTGACATGATGTGTATGATTCTAGGCCTCGTGCTATTATTATTACTTTGGGAAATAAATTTTATAGGATACCGGAGATAGTACCGCCTCCTGTCATCTCTTTGACTACTACAAAACAACGCAATAAGATTGTTTCCCAAACCAGGAAATTTATTTTCCTTACAACTCGCTCACAGGGAAAGAAGAATATTGTGGCCACAACCTTGAAACAGGTCTCCCCTACACGGCTGCAGCAGATGGACAAAGTCATGGAGGAATACGAGGAGATTTTCTCCTCACTCACTGAGGTTCCTCTACACTGTCAGGACATGCACTGCATTGATCTAACCCCCAACGCACCGCCGCTTGATGTTGCCATACCTCCTGCAAATACACATACAAAATCCACACATGTACTGTCGGAAGCTGATAAAGAAACCAAATTTACTAAATGCATCCATCATGTCCACCCGCAGGTCCATGATATCTTCAACAAATCTAATGCCCAGTTCAACAGCATTTGCCTCATCTCAGGGAGGATCTCAACGCAATGGGGACCATTGCTTCCTAAGGAGGGAGGAATGATCCAGGTGGATATCAATGGCCACCCACCTATTCCATTTGGACCCACACCATAAATTCTTGCATCTTTTCAGTTTCGGCACAACTTACTATTTTTCGCAGTTTTTCGAGTGCTGAACTTTCGGAGCCGTTTTGAGGCCCTAAACAACATTTTTTGGGAAAATTGAGAGCAACATGGACTATATAGATATATATTTATACTCCAAAATTTGCACCAAAATTTTCACTCCTCGGATAGATCTTTCTAATGAGCTATTGAGCACGTCAAACGGAGATCGTATGCCAAAGTTACGTCCCCGGGAAGTTAAAACACCAATTTACCCAAACAAGGCCCATAGTTTTGGTGCTTCATCTCCTAGGATTAGGTTTTTGGACGTTTATAGTTTTCCATTGTTTCTCAATAATAAATAGGCCCTCGAGCCTCATTGTAACACAGTTCAAAGGTTTGTAGTCGCCACATATCTTCTCAGAGATACGCCTACCAGTGCCCTAGCTATTTATTTCAGTCATTTGTTTTATAAATAAAATGAAGTATTGTTTCCACTGCATCTCTGTGTTTGTGTCTATTTCTGTATTTTATTATGTTCCTACCTAAATCCGGATCAAAGGCCTGATAGTTTGATTCAGCCATGAGTTTGGCTAAACCTTGGCCTTTAATGAGTTTGGTGGGCTTAATTTCCATGTCACATTCCAAAATGGTGGCAATCCACTTGCCTCTCTTACCATCAGGCCCATTCTGAGTTAGAATGTCCTTCACTACTGAATTTGGAACATAAGAAATGATGTGTGAATACAAAATTTACACTCTAAAGTCTTTGATAGCCTTCACTAAAGCTAGTGTCTACTTTTCTATTATGTTATACTTCAGTGTGGCATCTCTTAGTGATTTTCTGAAAAAAGCAATGGGTTGTTCATAGCCCTGATCATTCTTCTACAGTAAGACTGCATCAATAGTATGTTCTGAAGCAAAAGAAAAAATAATGAATTATTTTTTGAAATTAGGACTTATTAGGACTAGTGTTCTTGTAAGGGCTTATTTGATTGATTCAAAGGATTTTTTGGCCTCTACTGTCCATTTAAGTGTTGAGTCTTTCTTCAACATGTTATTGAGTTCTCTAATTAATTCTACTAAGTTTGAAATGAATCTTCTAAGAAAATTGATTTTACCTAAGAAAGCCTGCAATTCCTTAATATTCTTAGGATAGCTTATGTTCAAAATGGCCTCTATTCTAGATGGGTCTATCCTAATTCCCTCTTTTGATATTATATGTCCTAATAGTTTACCTTCTTCAAGTCCAAAGAGAGTCTTTTTGGGATTCAAAGAAATACCAAATTTTATGCATTTAATAAACACTTGTCTTAGATGATCTAGATGTTCATTGTCAGTTTTTGACAATACAGTAATATCATCTAGATAAATCACAAGAAAATCATGAATTTCTTTGGCAAAATCTATGTACATAGCTCTCTAGAATGTGGCTCCTGCATTCATTAATCCAAAAGGAATTTTCAAATACATGAAAGTACCCCATGGAGTAGTACATGCAGTCATTGATTGGTCTTCTTTTTGAACTAAAATCCGGTTGTATCCAGAGAATCCATCAAGCAATGAAATCCTGGATGAACCAACCACCCTCTGTAAAATATGGTCCATTTTGGGGAGAGGATAGTTGTCTTTTAGGGACACTTTGTTTAAATTCTAAAAATCAACACAAATTTTGATTTCCTCTGTTTTATTCCTAGTGGGAACTAACTTTGAAACCCAATCAGAATATATGATAGGTGCAATGATCTGTGCTTCATACATCCTCTTAACCTCTTTTTCAATCAAAGGCATTAGAACTGGATTGATTCTTCTAAGATTTTGTTTGAAAGGTTTGTTGGTATTATTTTATGGCTATCTTTTTCTCCTAAAATTCCATCATTTATCCACCATTTTCTTCCATAGATCCCTTATAGTTTATTGAAATTGATTAATGTAGCATTATAATTGTTATTTTACATTAAATTTAATTTATGGAATTTTTATGTTAAAAATTGAAATTTTTCAAGAAAATTACAGGATGTGATAACTTCCTGTAAATGGTTTATGTTCTAATACGTGGCATAGCAGGTAGATCAAAACGAACGACAAGGACGTGATCTAGGATGTACACACATGATGAAAAATCTATCCAGCATCGAATTTGAAGCTCTTGAATAGCCGGTCAACGCTGGTCAAACCCAACCAATTTAGCAGAAAAATCTGAAGTCATAATGAATGAGCTTGATATTTTGCCTATGATTAGGAACTCTAAACTAATTCGATCTGTTTTGGAGATCAGTTAGGATTAGGAGGAACGAAAATAGCCTCTTTTGATTGTAATTTTGATAAATAAGAGATTGAAAGCATAAAATAGACTAATGATGCTGGTGATAACATTGAATGTAAGAGTAGACTTGAGACTGTAAACGTACTTCAGAACTCTGTTTTTAATGTAACTCATTTCCAGATCTTAATCAGAGACAGAATTTCATCATTTATGGTGTTTTTGAGTTAGCGTTCTTATCATTTGAAGTTTTCCAAGTGTGCCTTCAAAGCGTGGAAGGGCCCCCATGTGAAGTTGGTACACTTTCTTTACATTTCCATTAGATTTAATTTTCAGATCTGATTAGTATTTTATTTCATTTTCATGCTTTTGAGTTCATCGATTTTAACTAGAAGTGTTTGTGATTTTATTTATCATTGTTATTTCATGATTCATAGTAGTAATTTGAGAATTCGATTGCAAAATTAATGAACAGTCCTTGTAAGAGGTGTAATTGAGCATTGAATCTCAAATCATTTATGTGATTTCTGTTTTAATGAATTGAGTTTTTAGTATGCTTTAGTGTGTTACTTTGAAAGAGTTTTTGTGAACTACAACCTTGTAAGAGGATTGAAAACTCAGACTAGTAGCACTCTGTTTTTAGAATAGTAGATCAGATTTAGTTACATAAGTGTTTAAAGTGTGAAAGGAACCACATTCCAATCTCTTGTAAAAGAGTGCTAGAGCCTATCACAATAAGAATTTATCTAGGTAAATAGAACAGATCCTTTTAGGTCTATAAACATTAGACACGTGCCTCTAAGATTACCTACCTTGGTTGATAATAAATTGAACCTAATATAGAACCCTAGATTGGTCTATACAAGGTTTTTGATCTTCTTTTATAGGTATTTTGTGTTGTATTATTCTAGTGTCATAAGATTTTAAGTCTTTATAACTTCATGCAAATACATCCTAAAATTCCTTAAACAGAGCTATGTATTTTAGTTTTTCTTCTTGAGGTAATGCTTTTGAAAGTTTGATGAGCTTAGGCTTTTGTTCTTTTCCTATATTGCATTCTTCTATGTCTGATCTTAATGGTTCCATCTTTGATTTTCTTGCAACATTATTTGAATCAAAAATATCTTCTAATGGGGCTAATCCCTTAGGTAAAAAGTTATTCTTAAGGTTTAAAATGTCAGAATCATCATCAGTTAATTCTTCCATTTCTACCTTTTCTAGTTTGTTTATTTCTACTTGAGTGAATTTGGTAGGTTCAGTAAAATCTAAATTATTTACATCTATCTCAATGTTTATTTTATCATCTACTGTATAATCTAAATCTATATTACAATTCTGAAATTCTCCCTCAGCATTCATAAAATGATAGATTTTTTCATCCTGTGAAAATATCTGCCAATATTTTAGATTGTCTGGTATGGTAGGCCTGTGTCTTACCTCTGTTGTATATTGATGATTTGGTTAAAAAGGTAGATTACAGGTGCTAGCAAAAGTTGCTAAACTATGTGCCTGTATGTTCTGTTCTCCAGGAATTACAGCAAAGTCACATTCAAGCAATTCACTAATCAGATCTAAAATTGTTTCTCTGTTTTGGCTTAATCTAGGATTATACACAGAATATTCTCCTCTAATTTGTTTTACAATTAAATCAGAGTCTCCCATGATAGAAACTCTTTTACCTCCTAAATTTCTCACAATTTGTAGTCCTAGGATCAGAGCGTCATACTCTGCCATGTTGTTTGTACATTTGAAGTTTAATCTAAATGCATGACCTTTAGAATGATTATGTTCCATGTTATGAATCCAAACTCCTGCTCCTGCTCCTAATTTGTTTACTAATCCATAAAATTCTAAGTGCCACATTGATTCATGAAAAATGTTGTCATTATCTGGTTCTTTCTTTTTCTGTTTTAATTTTGTGTTGTTCTCTATGCCAGAATCAGAATTACATAAAATGAAAGAGTCCATATCAGTAGGTGTAGAATAAATAGGATAATTTCGAGGTCTTTCTACACTACTGACCATGTACTTCATTAATGTCTCTCTGTAAAGCTTTTTGGGTTGACCAAAAACTGATATAGTGGCATAAGACATGTGTAATTGTAGAGATCCCTACAGTTTTGCTCCCCATGAGCGAGATAACAACATTCCATACTTAGGAGGGATATCAGCTACTACAATATCCATGACTATGCTTTTTCTAGGGTATTGGACTAAAGTGACACATAAATCTTTGATTAAGCCTAGACATTTCACTTTACTGGAATCAAATGAGAAAAGGTCTTTATATGGTCTTGTGATATCTAGATTCAAGGTTTCCATGATTGCTTTTGGCATCAAATTGTGTGAGGCACCTGAATCTAGCATAGCATTATGTAAAATTTGATCATGAACAGCCAAGCTAATGTAGAAAGGAGGAACTCCTCCTTCTTGGTGTTTTCCATTTACCTCAGGACCAAATATTAGTTCTAGTTGGTCATCATTCAAATTAACAAGTACTTCTCCTTCATTCATGTTCAATGTGATAGTGATCTGTGATTTGTATAAATCATGCTTAACCAGCTATGTTAAAGGAATTGGTATCTTTAGTTTAGCAATTTAAGTTTCGATGTTGAATGGTGTTTGTGTTTTCCTAACTGAATGACTGCTTCTTTACTAACTGCAGTTTGAGTGTGTTTTTCTTCTTTTTCTACAGTTGGTTTTTCACTTTCTGTTTCTGTTTCCACTGTTTTACTATTTTTATCTTATTTTCAGGGATAGTTTGAGTTGTAGTGGTAAATTTGGTAGTTTTAGAAGTTTCAGCAACTATTTAGGAAGATTTTGAACTTTCAACATCTATTTTGGCAGCTATTGTTTTAGGATCAGCTGATTGGTGATCAGCAGCAGATGTTTTTGGATCAAAAATTTTTGTTTTAGCAGAATTTGTTGTCTTAGCAGCAGCAGATTTTTGAGGATCAGTTGATGCTTGAACATCAATATCTGTAATGTCAACAATTTTAGGCCTAGGTGAAATTTTTGGACTAGAAATTTTTTTATTAGGACTTGAATTTTTCTGATTTGAACTAGAGTTTTGTTGGGTTTCCCTAGGGAGGATTTGCAGTACTTTGGTTGTAGGAGCTTCTACTATTTTCTTTGTCTGATTTTGGGCATATTTCTTAGTAGGGGCTTCTACATTTTTTTTACTCCTAAGGTTATATTTCTTGTGAACTTAATTAATGGAAAACTCATAGCCTTGCTTATAATCAAAAGACTCACCAGATTCTAATTGTAACTGCTGTAATTCATATAATTCATGTTCTTCTTATGTAAGAAAAATAGTATTATCATCATTAATGCCCATTAGATTAATCTGAGTGTCTTCATCATCTTCTTTTTGGTGATAACTTTCAGCATAGTTCTCTTGGAAAGGTGGTCGTATTGTTTGATCAGGTGTTGATTCTCTAGATTTACCAGTGTTGGTGTTTTTCCTGAAATTGGGATTTCTTATTTGAGGGCCTTGTTGTTGATTATCCCACTGGGGTTTCCTTTCCATACTTTCTAATCTATCCATCATTTTCTCCATGGATTTTTCTAAAGTATCTAGTTTTCTATTTGATGTAGATGTTTCCTCTTTTATTGTTACCCTTCTTTCATTTCTCATTCTTGCTCTCTTGGCTAACAAATTGGCTTCTACAGTAAATGTTATGTTTTTCATTTTTTCTAGTGTTTATGGGTTCCTTTCCCTCAACTGGTATGACTGATCCGAATGGAAAATGGCATCCACCCATGGTATTCATCTACCCATGTTATCCATCCACCCATGGAATTTACCTATGGTATTGTAAATGTCATCGACCCATGGTATTCATCCACCCATTATATTTATTCACCCATGGTATTGTAAGTGACATCTATCCATGATATTCATCCACCCATGGTATTCATCCACACATGAAATTTACCAATGGTATTGTAAGCGGTATCTACCCTTGGTATTGACCCGCGGTATCTACCCTTGGTATTGACCCACGGTATCTACCCATGGTATTGTAACTCAAAAAAAGGCTATAAATAACAAGCCTCACTTTGTAAAAGGATAGATTTTTCCACCACAATGTAGCTTCTAAAGTTTTCTCTATTTTAATAAAACAAGTTTCTTTGTGGTTTTATTTTCTTTGTCACTTACAATACCATGGGTGAATAAATATAATGGGTGGATGAATACCATGGGTCGATGACATTTACAATACCATGGTTAAATTCCATGGGTGGATGGATAACATGGGTAGATGAATACCATGGGTGGATGCCATTTTCCATTCGGATCAATAACATATCCATATCAAAACCATCATGAAATTTGAGTAAAGTTAAATCTGGTGGGGGTTTATGTTTACTAGAATAGAATTATAGATACTATTGAATCTAGTACAATAGTCTTGAACTGTTTCATTGGGTCCTCTTTTTATGTGTTCATATTCAGACAAAATTTGTAATGGATTCTTCTTTTTCTCCCATCTACTGATAAACAATCTATGGAAGGCTTCTAAATCAGCAATATGATTTGCAGGTAAAGCTTTAAACCATTTTTTTACTTCTCCAGCTAAGGTTTGGGCAAACAGTCTCATTTGGACATCATCTTCATCAATTTCATGATGTTCAAAATAGTCAGTCATTTTGTTAACATGTTATTGTGCAGTGTATTTATTAGTTCCATCAAATTGAGGGATTTTGCTTTGATAATCTTGGGGCAGGTTATGTAACTACCCTGGTAGGACCAAAGGAGCATATCTGGTAGCCATAGCTAAGATTCTGGCTGGACTAAGAGGTAAATGTGTAGTGCTTGGTGATGAAGTTGAAGTACTTGCAGATGAGGTTAAAGCACTTGCAGATGAGGTTGGTACACTAGAAGATGTACTAGGAAATGTGGTTGAAGTACTGGAAAATGCAGTTGCAGTGCTAGAGGATGAACTTGCAGTATTTGGGGATGCAAACAAAATTGTTGGTTGAAGAGGAAGCTTGGGAATGAAGGATTCAATGGAATGAGGTGTAGTGGAAATAATACATGAGGTGGTACTAAATGAATTTGAATTTACAAACTCTAAATGACTAGTAGAAGGATTAGGTGTATAGGCAGATAAAGCAGTCAATTCAACTGAATGTTGAAGATAAGTTTCATCAATTTCCTTAATCAAAGTTGTAGTTAAAGCATCAAGTTTATCATAAATTTCTAGAGCTTTTTCATCTGAATCAAGTGAAACAGTTTCCTTCTTAAATGAAATGAAATCATGATCTATTACACTATCATATATGGCACTTTCTGATTTAGTTCTAAACAAATATTGCTCAAAAGATAAATCAAATTCAATGTCTTGTAAACTTGATAATTTGTTGGGAAGAGTATTTTCCTTGATCAATGAAATTTTATTACCTAAACTTTCTATTTTTTTGTTTGTCTTTAAAATTCTGTCAGGATTATCTACTATTACAGTAGGTTCTGGATCTGGATGAGACCTGGTATAGTAAATTCTTCTGGAAGCCAGAATTCTAGTTTTTAATGAAAATTTCACTCACAACCCTTTAAAACAATATTATGGTGAAAAGATAAGTGAAAGTATTTCCTTTAAGATTACTTTTAAACACTGAGGACTGGTTAGTTCCCTAGTGGAGCCGCCAGTATGTTATCACTCCAATAATTCTCAGGGTTGTTGAGCTTTGTGTTTTTTGGTTTAAAGAATATTAGAGGTAACCACAAACCTAATTTTAAGCTTTAGGATCTAGCCTTCCTAATGCTCAGAGAGGGCTCTCTCTATATGATTTATCTTTATTGATTTTAGTTGATTTTAGGCTAGTTATGTAGGATTAATTGGTTTTGTATTTTGATTTGGTTTGGTGATGGAATCACTTACTGGTGCAGGAGCATCTGGACTTAGCAAGAAATGTGAATGGATTTTCACATGTTGTGGCTAACGTGAGGAAAATTTCCACTCATAAGTGGTCAAAACAAAGTTTACCGAGAGGGTTGGATCTCTTGAATATGCATTTATTTAAAATTTGTAATAATTCATACAGTTGTATTGTGGTTAGAATAGAAGGTGAGTATTAGCATAGGTGTGCATTAAGACTTTAGAATAGGGATTAGGATGATAAGAATAAATATTGAGTTGTTACATTGTTAGATTTGATCCATAAAAGAAGGAAACTGAATGTAATGACGAAGATAGATAGTAAGAGAGTGAGACCATATATATTGGGTTTTTAAACAGATAGGGGGAGGTCAAAAAATTGATGTAATTGAGACAAACAGGACGAGACCCTGTGATTTCATTTTTTAATAGAAATTGATAGAAATGTGTTGTGAAAACTGTGTTTTCCGAGTGTTATATTTTATCGAAAATCATTAGAATCAGTTTTTATATATGTTGCCACTGTAAACTCATTTCCTGTGTTTGTAATTGTATTAGACAGTGAGGGTTTGAAATTGTATTAATCTTGAATACAGTATGGGTTCATTATAGGGAGCGTGCCTTCAATTTAATTATGATTGATTCATCAAAAGTGCCAAACTAATGTATGATCAACCCTTGTTCCGTACAGAAACTGGATATATCTTGCAAAGAATTCTTTGAAAACCACGAAGGGTTTATCGCACAGCCTTTTGATGGTTCATGGTAATTGTGGAAACCATGGAATACACTCCGAGAGTTGACACGTAGCAAACGAGTGGGTGAAGGAAACAATTTTTATCGCACGTCTTCAAAAATGTTAAAGGTTGGGATAATTTATTTGCGATAGCTGTTGGATTGGATGGGTAAAGAGAGGTCGTATGCAATGACCGTTAGATGAAGAAAGGTTTGTTTCTTCGATGGTGATTGTGTGAAGGACTGGGTTTAGAACGAGCAAAGAGTTGACCTTGTTTTATTATTCATATTAATGGTTCCACTTTTATGAATCGGTCACACATACTATATTGTTTTGAAATCTTATGTTTATATATTTTGATTGGAAAATTAAAAGTATAAATTGATTCCTTCGGTGGTGTATTGGATCTAGTGAGAACTTTATATAAATTGCAATTTGTTTGAGGTGTTTCTGGCATCATTTGGTATCAGAGCTAGATTGCAGATTGTGTTTTTTTTTTTAAATTCCACCAAGAAGAAGCGTAGGAATAGGTCGGGGACAACCTGCAACAAATTTAGTTTTGTTGGAAGAGGTACGACATCTTCGAACATGGATGGAAACTATGGAAATAGCCCAAAGACGAGCACCTGATGAAGGAGGCGCCAGTGATGCTGAGGAATCGTCTACATAGAAGAAGAAGAACAAGACAATGAAGTAGCTAAAGTGTTGAATATTTTAGTGGAGGCAACTGGAAGACCAAAGGTGGATATATGTAATATCCCAAAATGGGAATTGTCAGCAAGGCATGACTGGAAAACGCATTTTCCAGGAATGGCTACTACAGAAATGAAAACTATAACTTGGATCCCTTATATCTAAGTATCTAAGTCCTAAATTCAAAGGGTATAAAAAAATAAATCCTTCTAGGTGGGTTAAACAGATCTCCCACACCTAGTTTCCTTGAAAAGATGCACCAAAGAGAGACTACAGCAATATATAAACTCAGTAATGGATATGAAGCATTAAATAAGCTCATAGGACATGTTAGAAACACATAGAAATCAATCCAAGCTACAGCAGCAAACTGTACTTCATTTTATGAGCCAAAAGTTGGGGAAAAGCAGCAATTTATGCCCTAAAAAGGTTAATTTCATAGATGAGCATAAAAATAAGGGAAAGTGACGGTGGTTTCTCGTATATTAGGTCATAAGAGACTTAAATATCAAATTTCAGCCTAAACAAATGACTCTAGCTATGTTAAACAGTTCTACCACTCCCGATACAGCTTAAAAATGCCCAATCCCCATGACTTGTGGTATGCAGAAATTTCTGAAGCACAGGCAGCGTGATTTTCTGAATTTGATGGATGCAATATAGTACTTTCTTCAGTAAATCATATATATATCATGGTTTATACAATTTACAATAGGTAAATAGAAGAATTACATGAAGAAACCCTCAAGATTGAGGTGTTGCAACAATAAGATGGGACTGCAAAGCCTGAAAACGTTGTTTTATTGATGCTACAGCTGATATATATTACACATCAGATCTAGAGCATATCTTTACACAAAAAGATAGATCCAATACAGATTTGTGTACTAGATGAGCTCCTTAATACATTCCCCTTGGGGATCTGAGCAAATCATGAACATCAGTGAGTAGATCTGAGATGTAAGTTGCAGTCCTGCAATAATATTCAGGAATTATGCAGTAAATAGAACTAGATTCAAATCAGATCTGAAATGAACATGGTGTGGATGGCCAATCCATGGATCACCACAGTGCAAGGAAAGCCCATCAACACCCGAGATCACTCCTCCAAAACGTTGCTCAAAACCCCTGCAACTTCCCTCTTGCAGATAACGTAGTTATGGGGGAGAAACTGCATTGTTAGATTCAATACTGAATAGGCCTGATGCCTAGATCTGAAAATTCAGCTCCAATGATCCAATACACTCTTCCAGGAGGTTAAAAGACGCACTCACTGAGAAGAGGACTAGATTTGCCTAGATCTGAATAGATCTAGATTCCACTGTTGCAGCTTGCAAAAAAAATCAAACCCTCAATAGGATCTAAATTTTGGTTGAAATATGAAGCTTGGCCCAAATCCTGATAGTGGACAAGATAGAACAAGTCTCCTCGAAGATCTACTCAAGAAAGGAGGTGGGATTCCCGACCAGGAACACCCAAGTGCTAAACAACTAGAGAATGAGGTTTGTCTAAACAGACAATACCTTCAGCAATATCAAATGATCAACCCTTTTCTTGGTGTCCTCCTCTTCCTTTTATAACATGGAAACCTTATCAAACCCTAAACCATCTTGATGAATTAGCTTCATTCACATGAGTGGCCTCCAACATGGACTGTGTTGTGCCTTTTGGAGATACATTGCACCTAGACAACGATGTTGATTTGGTCCTGTTGACCCAGTAAATTGGTCCAGCCTCTTTCACACTTAAGTGTGTTTATGAAGATAGCTCAGATTTAGCTTGTTTCACATTGAGCATTGATTTATTTTGCTATTTAGGAGTTATATTGATCCTCCTTTACAATTTTATTCATGAGACAGAAAAAGTAAAATAAAATTGAATATTTCTATTAGCTTGGGATAATTAGGAATATTACATTCCTCCCCCTTCAAAATTTTGCTTGTCCTCAAGCAACTGCAAAGTAGAGAAAAATTTCTTCCTTCCTCTTCTTGTGGCCTCATCAATGGACCCCACCATGGCTGAAAATGATAGGCAATGAATTTTTCCTCCAATGATTCCTCCCAAATGTAAGATAGCAAAGTGTACATCATGAGAAAATGGAAGGTACAAGTGGTGATCTCCTTGTTTCTCAATGGCCTCCTCAAGGTAGGAGTGATGAAAACATGGGAATTCTTGTTCCCAATGAATGTCTTCCTCACCCATGCAATCATCCAAATGAAATGAGCCATTCTAGGTAGCTCATCAAATAATACTTCAACCCCTGATCTATGCAACGTGTTGGGGCTAAATGGAGAGTTTAGATTTTCCCATTCAAATTGTTTCTCTCTCCACTTATGGTAAGTATGGGGTTGTTTTTTTCCTTGGGATGAAATGATATGGCATCCAAGAATGGCCCAAGCTACCCCATCAAACAATTCAACCATGAAGTGCCTCCTCCAAGCACCCAAGTTCTTCAAATGGCTCACCCCATGTGAAGAAAAGAGATGTGATGTGGCAATCATGGTTTGCCCATTGCCCCTCCTGAAACATACAACATGAATAGTATGGAGAATAATGCTCCCAATGGGCATCTCCATCTCATATCCCACTCTCCAAACATAGCTTCCCATGATCCTAGAAACATCAGCAATATATGGAAGCAAAAACAATTGAGAACAAGCTGTCACATGACAACCGGAAAGTGGATCATAGTTCCTCTCATGGAACCAACGTAGTGCATCCTTTGCATGCATCAAACCAAACAATAACAAGTGCTTTTCCAGCCACTTTTTTTCTGCCACAATCATTTTACAAGATATCGTCATGAAAGTACAAGTGGTGTCATTGGTGCACACCAGAAATCATGGGGCTTCCCCCACAAACCACCAATGAGATAGCCAATCTCAATGCTACAAAAGGCTACAAGTACATTATTATACAATATGCAAGAAGGTATAATTCTTCTTGGTACATCATGTTGTTCAAACAAGGAAAAGAAGTACAATACAAAATGTGAGATTATACCTCGTTCATCATGCACTTGAGATCTTGAGTTGAAATGGCTCAACTGGAATTTATCCCTCACCTCCAATGAATAGGGAAGTGGTTGTGACCTCTCCTTCATTACCAACCGGGCTATGCATCTCTCCATATGCTGAAAGATATCATGTTGGTTTCCCTCCCAAGTGAACTCCTCCAAACTCCTCACCCCCCTGGAATCCAAGAATGGTGAACCAAGAGGTAAGATGTCTCTCACCAACTCTAAATCTTGTGGCCTTCCAAGTGGAATGCCTCCATGTAGTGAGACATCAAAGTCTGAAGTGGACTGCATGTATGAGTGGGCTGATTTGTCCCTCTCTTCTCTACGCAGTGTAGTCTCCTTCCCTTGTTTGGAATTCTTCTAAAATATGCTCATCGTCCCTTGATGTTGATCCTCCTCCTCTTCTTCCATGTGTGAGAATGCCTCATCCTCAATGAGAGACCCTTGATCTCAGTCATCCCTTGAAGAAAAAGACTCCATGTCTTCAAAAATAGAAGAGGGCTCTTCAAGAAATGGGGATCTTGCCCTTGGAAAGCTATCTTGCATGTTTTTATCCCCTTTAAAATTATGGAGTGGAGTTGGTTCAATAGGTCTCTCCAACTCATGCAAAGTGTTTGAGTCTTTGCTTTTAAAAAATGATGGTTCACAATGTTCTTTATCAAATCTCTTCATCAATCCTTTAGTGAACTCAACATAAGTTTCTACATTTGCATGACAAAATGAAGTAGAATCATTAAACCACCAATCATGGGCCATACCTTTGAGGTGCAGCGCTGCTACTCTGATGGCTTCCTTCTCTAAAACTTGGTGTAGCTGAAAATAGGAATCTAGATCTTCTACCCAAGATTTTGTTGTGCACTCTTCTGATCCATCAAAGTGAGATAGGAAGATTCTACCTCTCTTACTTATTTTGTGGTTGTTGTATCTTGCCTCCTTGATTTTTCAAAACCCTTGGAAGTCTAAGTGCTCTCTGAATCTCCATGATTGAGATTCATACTCCTGAAGATAGTCACTCAAGGTCTCCTCCCTTGGTGCATCTTCTTCCTCCATCCTTATTGCAGTAAATGTGGGCAATAGACTGCGTTGTGGATCTGCATAGGTGGTTGAATGCTCACACCCATCATGTGAATAGCTAGGGCTTGTTTCAAACCCTTCCAGAAATCTTCTACACTCCTCCCCTTCCATCTCCTTGAGATTTTCTTTAATACCTTCCAAGGTTTGGAAAAGAAGCAGGGAGACCTTCTCTTCCGTCATTCCTCCTTTCCCTCTTTCTCTCAACAAGAAAGTAGGCATGTTATATCATTGTAGATCAGATTGTGTGGCTGAATTATCACACACAGCATAAGAAGTACTGGGGCTTTCTTCATGAGAAGAACTCCTTGAGGGATTTGCATGTCTTCCCCTTCTCATTCCCCTGATTTCTTCCTTAAATTCATGTATGGTGGATTGAGAGAGAATGTTAGAAAACTCTTCTCTTTGTCCTCTGTGTAATATTTGTTTAGTATTTTTCTTTATTCTTCTTATGGCTAGATCTCACAGGCTATGCCAGAGATCATGCGCTGATACCACTGTAATATCCCAAAATGGGAACTGTCAGCAAGGCATGAATGGAAAACGCATTTTCAGGAATGGATGCTACAGAAATTAAAACCAGAACTTGGATCCCTTATATATGAGTATCCAAGTCCTAAATCTAAGAGGGTATCAAAAATAAATCCTTCTAGGTGGGTTAAACAGATCTCCCACACCTAGTTTCCTTGAAAAGATGCCCCAAAGAGGGACTGCAGCAATATATAAACTCAGTAATAGATATGAAGCATCAAATAAGCTCATAGGACATGTTAGAAACACATAGCCATCAATCCAAGCTACAACAACAAACTGTACTTCATTTTATGAGCCAAAAGTTGGGGAAAAGCAGCAATTTATGCCCTAAAAAGGTTAATTTCAGAGATGAGCGTAAAAATAAGGGCAAGTGATGGTGGGATATCATATATTAGGTCATAAGATACTTACATATCAAATTTCAGCCCAAAAAAATGACTCTAGCTATGTTCAACAGTTCTACCACTCCCGATACAACTTAAAAATGCCCAATCCCCATGACTTGTGGTATGCAGAAATTTCTGAAGCATAGGAAGCATGATTTTCTGAAGGTGATGGATGAAATATATTATTTACTTCATTAAATCATATCTATAGCATGGTTTATGCAATTTAAAATAGGTAAACAGAAGAATTACATGAAGAAACCCTCAAGATTGAGGTGCTGCAACAACAAGATGGGACTACAAAACCTGAAAGCATTATTTTATTGATGTTGCAGCTGATATATATTACACATCAGATCTAGAGAAGATATTTACACAAAAATATAGATCCAATACAAATATGTGTACTAGATGGGCTCCTTAATACATTCCCCTTAGGGATCTGAGCAAATCATGAACATCAGTGAGTAGATATGAGATCTAAGTTGTAGTCCTGCAGTAATATTTAGGAATTATGTTGTAAATAGAACCAGATGAAAATCAGATCTGAAATGAACATGGGTTGGATGGCCAATCCACGGATCACTACAGTGCAAGGAAAGCCCCTCAACACCAAAGATCACTCCTTCAAAATGTTGCTCAAAACCCCTGCAACTTCCCTCTTGCAGATAACGTAGTTATGGGAGAGAAACTACATTGTTAGCTTCAATACTGAATAGGCCTGATGCCTAGATCTGAAAATGCAGCTCCAATGATCCAATACACTCTTCCAGGAGGTTAAAAGACACTCACTGAGAAGAGGCACTAGATTTGCCTAGATTTGAATATATCTAGATTCCACTGCTGTAACTTGAA
Organism: Pinus albicaulis; assembly: GCA_034641835.2. NCBI lineage: Eukaryota > Viridiplantae > Streptophyta > Pinopsida > Pinales > Pinaceae > Pinus > Pinus albicaulis. The sequence continues at coordinate 3,467,311 of CM076575.1, read as the reverse complement.
AAAACAATCAAACCCTCAACAGGATCTGAATTTTGGTTGAAAGATGAAGCTTGGCCCAAAGCCTGATAGTGGACAAGATAGAACAAGTCTCCTTCAAGAGCTACTCAAGAAAGGAGGTGGGAGTCCCGACGAGGAACACCCAAGTGCTAAACAGCACTATTCTCAGCTAAATAGCTAGAGAATGAGGTTTGTCTAAATAGACAATACCTTCAGCAATATCAAATGATCAACCCTTTTCTTGGTGTCCTCCTCTTCCTTTTATGACATGGAAACCTTGTCAAACCCTAAACCATCTTGATGAATTAGCTTCATTCACATGAGTGGCCTCCAACATGGACTATGTTGTGCCTTTTGGAGATACATTGCACCTAGACAGCGCTGTTGATTTGGTCCTGTTGACCCAGTCAATTGGTCCAGCCTCTTTCACACTTAAGTGTGTTTATGAAAATAGCTCAGATTTAGCTTGTTTCACATTGAGCATTGATTTATTTTTCTATTTAGGAGTTATATTGATCCTCCTTTACAATTTTATTCATGAGACAGAAAAAGTAAAATAAAATTGAATATTCCTATTAGCTTGGGCTAATTAGGAATATTACAATATACATATGTATGAGGGAAATCTCAATGTAGAAGCATTAATGGACTGAATCAGTTCATTAGATACGTACTTTGACTTTGAAGAAGTTGAAGACAAAAGGAAATTGAAGATTGCAGCTACCAAATTAAAAGGCCATGTAGCTATTTGGTGGGAATAATTACAGCTATCCAAACAGAGAAAAGTTAAACCCAGAATCAAACAATGGGACAAGACAGTGAGAAAATTAAAAGGTAAATTCATGTCCAAGGATTATCAATTAAATATTTTTAAGCAATTACAAAATTTGAAGCAAAAAGGAATGACAGTGAAAGAATATACAGAGGAGTTCTTTAAACTGAATATTAGAGATAGACGTGTAGAGGATGATGTGGAGAAAGTAACCAGGTATATAAATGGTCTGAGGTATGATATTCAGGATGAGACCAGTTTACTAAATCTAAAGACAATTGAGGATGCTTATCAGGCAGCCTTGAAGTCAGAATAGAAGATACAAAGGAAGCAAAACCAAAAGAACCGAGGTAAGGGTCCCGTGAGAGGCAAAGGAGCATTTCAACCCAAATTTCAGCACTCCCAAAATGAAGCAAGAGGCTCAAGTAGAAGACAAAAGGAAATTGAAGATTGCAGCTACCAGATTAAAAGGCCATGTAGCTATTTGGTGGGAATAATTACAGCTATCCAGACAGAGAAAAGTTAAACCCAGAATCAAACAATGGGACAAGACAGTGAGAAAATTAAAAGGTAAATTCATGTCCAAGGATTATCAATTAAATATTTTTAAGCAATTACAAAATTTGAAGCAAAAAGGAATGACAGTGAAAGAATATACAGAGGAGTTCTATAAACTGAATATTAGAGCTAGACGTGTAGAGGATGATGTGGAGAAAGTAACCAGGTATATAAATGGTCTGAGGTATGATATTCAGGATGAGACCAGTTTACTAAATCTAAAGACAATTGAGGATGCTTATCAGGCAGCCTTGAAATCAGAATAGAAGATACAAAGGAAGCAAAACCAAAAGAACCGAGGTAAGGGTCCCGTGAGAGGCAAAGGAGCATTTCAACCCAAATTTTAGCACTCCCAAAATGAAGCAAAAGGCTCAAGTAGCAGATCACCACAAAGAGGAGACTCTGGTCGAGGAAGGTTTGTACCCATAGGTAGAGGCCAAAGAAGATAAATTCGGTGCTATACATGTGGTGAATGGGGACATGGGTCATGGGACTGTCCCCATAATAAATCAACAACTCAAAGAAATGTAAATGTTGCTCAAACAAAGGAGGAAATTCCTCAGGATAAAGGAAAAGAAGAACCACCCGAAGTAGGAGAATCTTTGTTATTGAAAAGGGTATTTCTTAAAGCATAAAAGGAAGCAGAAGAGCCAGCTCAGAGAAAGAATTTATTCAGAACAATAAGCAATTCTAAAGGTAAATGTTGCAAAGTGGTAATTGACAATGGTAGTACTGACAAGCTTGTTTCTACAAAAATGGTAGACAATTTGGGGTTAGAAAAGATAGTACACCCTACTCCATATAAGGTATCATGGTTGCAAAAAGGCCATCAGATTATTGTGACAGAACAATGTAAGGTAGAGATCCAGATAGGAACTTAAAAGGATGTTATATTATGTGATGTAATGTCGATGGATGTATGTCACATATTGTTGGGAAGACCTTGGCAGTTCAATCAGAAAGCCATACATGATGGCAGAAGAAACACTTATACCCTAGAGAAGGATGGAAACAAACACACACTGTTACCATTGAAAGATGAAGTTGACAAAGGAACATCAGGAAATAGTGTTATGTTGATGAGTGGAAAAGAGTTGTTGGAAGAAATTGAAAAAGATGAAGAAATGCATTTTGTTGTCATAGGGAAACCTAAGGTAATTTTGACTTCCACAAACTTAGATGATTTATCTGAAGAAATCAAAAATTTGTTGGATGATTTTGCTGATATTATTGTGCATGAGTTGCCAAATACATTACCACCAATCAGGAGTATTAGTCATCACATTGATCTAATACCTGGAGCAAGTTTGTCGAATAAGGCAACATATAGATTAACCCCTCAAGAAAATGAAGAATTTGGAAGACAAGTTTAGAAGTTGATGGATAAATGGTTGGTAAGAGAAAGCCTTAGTCCATGTGTTGTACCAACAGTACTCACTCCAAAGAAAGGAGGAGAATGGCACATGTGCACAGATTTGAGAGCCATAAACACAATCACCATCAGGTATCATTTTCCTTTAACACGAATGGATGATTTAATGGATTGTTTGAGTGGATCAAGATATTTTACTAAGATAGATTTGAAGAGTGGTTATCACCAGATAAGAATTAGAGAAGGGGATGAATGGAAGACTACATTCAAAACAAACAGTGGGTTGTATGAGTGGTTAGTGATGCCTTTTGGACTCACTAATGCACCTAGCACATTCATGAGATTGATGAATGAAGTATTGAAAGAATATGCAGGCAAGTTTGTAATTGTTTATCTTGATGATATTTTAATTTTAAGTCGAAGTAAAGGAGAGCATCTAGAACATCTTAAATTGGTTCTGAAAACTTTGCGGAAAGAGAAACTGCTAATAAATATGAAGAAGTGCAGTTTTATGAAAGAAGAGTTAGTTTATTTGGGGTTTATAGTTTCTAAAGAAGGTCTGAAAATGGATCCAGAGAAAGTCCAAGCAATTGTAAATTAGCCAACTCCTAGAAACATATTTGAGGTAAGAAGCTTTCACAGTCTTGCAAGTTTTTATAGAAAATTTATAAGAAGTTTTAGTTAGATTTGTGCACCGATTATTGAAACAATCAAAGAGACAAATCAACCATTCAAGTGGACAGAAACAACAGATCGAAATTTTAAGTTGCTGAAGAAGAAAATTACAGAAAAAAAGAAAGAAAAAAAAACCAGTTTTAGCTTTGCCTAATTTTGAAAAAGTTTTTCAAGTTGAAACTGATGCTAGTGGAGTTACAATTGGAGCAGTTATAAGTTAGGAACAGAGACCAATAGCATATTTTAGTGAGAAATTGAATGAAGCTAAGAAGAAATATTCCTCTTATGATAAATAATTTTATGCTATTGTGCAAGCTTTAAAAAAATGGAGACATTATTTACTACCCAAAGAGTTTGTATTGTATTCTAACAATCATGCATTACAATTCATAAATAACCAGCCAAAATTGAACCAAAAACATGCCAAGTGGGTAGATTTTTTACAGAGTTTTACCTTTGTAATTAAGCATACAAGTGGTAAGTTGAACAAAGTTGTTGATGCTTTGAGTAGGGTAAATTTCATTATACAAGAATTAAAAGTTGGTGTTGTGGTATTTGAATAAATGGTTTATATGTAGAAAGATGATGCAGAACTCAAAGATATTTATGTAGCTGTACAAAATCCAGCAGTTCATAATAGAAGCCAATGGTTGGATTATCTTATCCAAGGAGGTTTGTTATTCAAAAGCAACAAATTATGTATTCCTAAGTGTTCTATGAGGGAAAACATAATTAAAGAGAAACACAGTGGAGGTTTGTCTAGACACTTTCGACAAGACAAGACTTTTTCTCATGTAAATTATTTTTATTATTGGCCAAAAATGCAAACTGATGTTAAGAAATTTGTTGAGAAGTTCAGGATCTGTCAGCATGCTAAGGGGAAAGCCAAAATACAGGATTGTACGAGCCATTACCAATACCAAACCAACCATGGGATGCAGTTAGTATGGATTTTGTTTTGGGTTTGCCAAAAACTCAAAGAGGAAATGATTCCATTTATGTTGTGGTGGATAGGTTTTCTAAATGGCTCATTTTATTGTTTGTAAAAAGACTAGTGATGCAACACATATTGCTAAGCTGTTTTTTTCAGAAGTTTAAGGTTACATGGATTGCCTATAAGTATTGTGTCTGACAGGGATACAAAGTTTGTTGGGAATTTCTGGAGAACTCTTTGGAAGAAACTAGGTACCAACCTTAGTTTCAGTTTAGCATATCACCCTCAAACAGATGGACAGACAGAGATAGTAAACAGAAGCTTGGGAAACATATTAAGGAGTTTAGAGTATTAAAATCCTAAGCAGTGGGATTTAGCACTTTCTCATGCTGAGTTTGCTTATAATGATACTCCAAATCGAAGTATTGGGATGAGTCCATTCTAGATTGTATTTGGGATGAATCCAAGAGGTGTGTATGAGCTTAGGAATTTGGGCAAACAAGAGGTAAGAAGTGCAAAGGCTGAAGAATTTGCAGAGCAGATGCAGCAACTACAGGAAGATGTTAAAAACGGATTGCAGGAAAGCAGTGTCAAATATAAACAGAGAGCTGATATAAAGAGAAAAGAGAAGGTTTTCCAAGTAGGAGACCTAGTCATGGTTTATCTGAGAAAAGAAAGATTTCCTGTTAAAACTTACAATAAACTAAAGATGAAGAAGATAGGACCATGTAAAATTTTGATGAAATTTTCTTCAAATGCATATGAAATAGAATTGCTAGAAGGGATTGGAATATCACCCATTTTTAATGTTGCGGATCTATACCCATACAGAGAAACAAAGGAGGAGCTACAAGAAGATTCTACAACAGAAGAAAATCAGATTTTAAATTGGGAAGACTAGATGCCAAAGAATGTCAAGAAAAAGGTAGAAACTGTTCTTGAAAAAAGAGTATCCAAAAAAAACCGGAGGACAGATTTATTTTCAGTATTTAGTCAAATGGAAGGGACAGCCACTGGAGGATGCCAGTTGTTTGATAGCAACATAATTACAAAAGTATGGAGTAAATCCTGAAAGTTTGATAAATGATTCTTTTCTTCCCCGGGAGTCTGATGCAGGAGCATCCGGACTTAGCCAGCAATGTGAATGGATTTTCACATGTTGTGGCTAACATGAGGAAAATTTTATTTCTTAAGTGGTCAAAACAAAGTTTACCAGGAGGGTTGGATCTCTTGAATCCGCATTTATTTAAATTTTGTAATAATTCATATAGTTTTATTGTGGTTAGAATAGAAGGTGAGTATTAGCATAGGTGTGCATTAAGACTTTAGAATAGGGATTAGGATGATAAGAATAAATATTGAGTTGTTACATTGTTAGATTTGATCCATAAAAGAAGGAAACCGAATGTAATGACGGAGATAGACAGTAAGAGAGTGAGACCATATATATATTGGGTTTTTAAACAAACAGGGGGAGGTCAAAAAATTGATGTAATTGGGCCAGAGAGGGCAAGACCCTGTGATTTCATTTCTTAATAGAAATTGATTGAAATGTGTTGTGAAAACTGTGTTTTCCGAGTGTTATATTTTATCAAAAATCATTGGAATCGATTTTTATATATGTTGGCACTGTAAATTCATTTTCTATGTTTGTAATTGTATTAGACAGTGAGGGTTTGCAATTGTATTAATCGTGAATACCTTATGGGTTCATTACAAGGAGCGTGCCTTCAATTTTGCTATGATTGATTCATCAAAAGTGCCAAACTGATGTATGATCAACCCTTGTTCCGTACAGAAACTGGGTATATCTTGCAAAGCGGTCTTTGAAAACCACGAAGGGTTTATCGCATAGCCTTTTCATGGTTCGTGGTAATTGTGGAAACCATGCGATACACTTCGGCAGTTGACACGTAGCAAATGGACAGGTGAAGGAAACCACTTTTATCGCACGTCTTCAAAAACATTAAAGGTTGGGCTAATTTATTTGCGATAGCTATTGGATTGGACGGGTAAAGAGAGGCCATAAGCGATGACCGTTAGATGAAGAAAGGTTTGTTTCTTCGGTGGTGGTTGTGTGAAGGACGGGGTTTAGAACGAGCAAAGATTTGACCTTGTTTTATTATTCATATTAATGGTTCCACTTTTATGAATCGGGCACACACACTATATTGTTTTTAAATCTTATGTTTATATATTTTGATTGGAAAATTAAAAGTATAAATTGATTCCTTTGGTGGTATACTGGATTTAGTGAGAACTTTATATAAACTGCAATTTTTTTGAGGTATTTCCAGCATCACTTACTCATATGGATAGATGTAGGTCTGCCTACCATTGGGCTAATGGAGTCAAAGTGTCAAGCAACAGAAGCAGGATCAAGGTTCTAAAGGGAAGTATTCACAGGGCAAGATAGTTGAGTAACTTCATATCCTTAGGCAGGTAGTGAAAATGGTTTCAATTGGGGTAAGAGAGCAATTAAGGGTTCTCAAATCCGGATAATGAGTGAAAAGACAGAGGTCAATCGAAACTAGGGAGAAATTAAGAATTTCCTAATCTGGATATCAGTAGAAAACATAAAAATGACATAATAGTTCAAGACAAAGTGCTTTTAAACATATTCTGAAATAATATTCGTGTCATACATTTAGATTTAGAAAACATACAAGTGTGTGAAAACTTCAGAAAGAAACAATTAAACAAGTAGAAATTACTTCATCGTAGTGGCCCAACAGATGAATCCTGTAATATAATCTCTTTATTGATTTAATCCAGTTTGCTAACTTGAAATTGGTACAATCACACTAAGGTTCCAGAATAATACAACTATAGAAATGTTCAGAAATTCATCCACCCACAATACTTCGAAATGTGAAGTACTTATACAAAAACTCTTACAAAATATCCTAAAACAAACTTAGGAATTATTCATGGAAAAATAAATATCTTCATGCAAGAAGATAGAGACGGCTATCTAACTAATGCAAGTTGTCCCTGTTTTTATTGAATTTATTATTTTCTATCTTTGATTTGTTGTTGATTTGTCTCTTTGATGTTTGCTCAACGAAGGCTGCAGTTGAGTGTCCTTCACGTTGGCATCTTTATCTTTCAACTATGCTTTGACTTTAACATTTTGACTTTCACCTGATACTTTTTAAACTCTGATACTCTTTGACTGTCTCTGTTTTTACTTGAAACTGTCACTACTATTTTTTAACTTTATCTTGGATGCTCTGTTTACCTTTGACTCCTCTATTTTTACAGAAAATAGTTTTCACAGTAAATCGGTCAATTTTTCCCAATCTTCTGTATTTGGTAATTTGATCTTCACCATCCTTCTGAATATTTCATCTACCTCTGTATATTTTGAAAATTTAGGCTTGTTGAAAAATAGGTGTTTTACCTCATGTTGCAGGTAAAAAATATTTTCAAAATTCTTGTAGAGAACTTTCCCTGTTGGAATTCCTTGTGAAGAAGGAAGGTTACCTTGATCCTTGGCCAATTCTCTCATTTTCTTATCATAATCCTCTTGTTTCATCAATTTGTCATGAATAACCAGAGGATTTGGAAGGCCTTTCTGCCTTAGAATGTCAAACTTCATCATAAATCTAGTTATGGCAACTTCCATGTTCTGACATTTTTCTTCTAACTATATCATCAAGTTCCTCTTAGAAATCACCTTCCTGACTTCTAGGATGGTTTATGTTCTATCACCGATTCCAATCTCTTCTAATTCCTGCTTATTTTTGGAATTAAGAAACTTTATGATCTCAAGAGCTTCTTCAGGTTTCTTGCCAAGTTCTTCTTTGATTTTTTGAATGGCTTCTCTTGCTGATTTGATTAGCTCTTTTTGTTCATAGATAACCTAAATGGATGGCCAAATATCATTGACATATTCAATGATATTGGCCCATAGTTGCTGCTTGGATTGTCCCATTGGCTCTTTCAATGCTAGATCTTTCTCTAATTTCTTCAATTTCTCTGTTAACCTGTTTGCTTTCTGTTCTTCATTCTTGTGCATAATCTGAGCAAGCTTCTTTTCATCCTCTAGAATTTTAAGTTGTTCTTTAAGTTCATTGATTTCATTTGTCTAAATAGACATGTCTTGCATTGCTTTAATTAACTTACTTGCTTCATCAGTTGGATGTACTATTGATGTAGATGACTTTGTTGCTGAAGTAGTAGCTGATGTCACAGGAAGTGTTGTAGCTATTGGCACTGAAGGGGCCAATGATTATGCTAATGTGGAAGGGACAACAGTAGTGACTACAGGAATGACAGTGACAGGAACTTCTTCTAATATGGCCTTTTTCTCCTGGACCAAATTGTCCATCTCGTTCTCAATTTCTTTTATTTGGGTAGTCAATTGAAGAATGGGATTCATAATCTCATCTTTCTGGTTTGCATCCTGTAGTACTTCCTTGCCTGAGGATGTTCAATAGGAGGCAGTTTTAGTTGCTTCTTTAATGCAGAAATGTTTTCATTCTTCTTCTTTACCATTTCATCTGCAACTTTGACATTATTAGGATCATATCCTACTTCAATAACCAAATCTTACAATGATTTGATTCTATTATCCTTAGCTTGTGAGGATTTATTTTCTAATTTGAGCTGATCTCTTATGTTCCCAAGAGTGTTTTGCAGCTTCTATACACTCATGGCTTTATTTTTCATTGTAGAATAAAGCATTTCACCAACTTTTTTGTGAAATTCTATCTGATCAATTGGATGAAGATCTTATGATTGAACTTCATATGATGTATTTTTGTAATTAGCTGATGTTTTGGGATGCTTGACTTTTGCTTGTAGGAAGGTCATCTGCATTTTCCTAGTCTTGTAGTCAAAAGCGGAAAGCAATCTGATTTGTTCACTAGGTGACTGCTTCCAATATTGGTTATATGTATCAGTCTTTAAGGCTTCATTTCTGATCTTGATCTCTTTATATTTCTGCATAATGTCCATCTCCTTCTCTGCTGGTTTGCTAGATGAGGATACTTCAACACTGTGTTGTTTCTGAATCATTTGAGTGTTTGAATTTGAAGGTTGGTTTGTTTTTTCAGCAACTACAGGTGGTGCATTATCCTTCACCATTGTTTATGTATCAATTTCTTCAATTGTTTCCACTTCTTCATTGACATGATTTAATTTTGGCTTCTTCCTGTACATCAATTTAAATTTGGTTTCAGTGGTAGTCTTTGTAGTGTATGATCCTTCTTATCTAATTCTTTTTGAGTTCCTATATTCTTGGGCTGGAGTTTGCAAGATTTGACTAGTATCACCTTGCTTCTCTGCCTCTGTCAAAGTGTTCTCCAACCATTCAGATTGATTGGAGCATTTCTCAATGTCTGGTTTTTTCTCATGTACATAAGGAGTTAATTTACATTTAACTCTCATTATTACTCCTAGAGGATCATAGTACCACAATAAACTCTGACTGAATTTAAACTCCTGCAAATACTTTTCAGCCTCTGGACCTGCATCTTTACTGTTGCAAACAAAAGGGCCAACCTGATTCTTAATCTTAAATTGTGTCTTCTTTTTTTCTGCCAAGAAATTGATTCCATCATAGTTAAGAATCTGTCTGATATACTCAAGGGAAAATAACCTCATTGGGAGGTATTTGGGTAGTTTATATGGAAGAAGATTAGATCCATATACCCTAATCTCTGTATGGTTTTGATACAAGTACCAGTCTCATGTCCTATTATGCTCCGATAATTGAAGGACCTTCTTAATTTCCTCACTGATTCTTGGTTGATTGTTGTTGTTCAGCATCTTGACCATAGGATGAATAAAAGAATCAATGAATTCTGTGTAGGTGGACTGTGTGGAGTCTTTTTTGATAATTGGAGTCCAAAATATAAATGACTGTGGATTACCTTCAACATCTAATTTCTGAAGATTGTGGCAAATCTATCAGGCTGAAAGTACAAAAACATGTGGAACAATACTGATGAGTACTTGAAAACACCTTCTTTAGGCATCTTGACCAGCCGTTCATGAATTAGGTCAGAAAGGTACTAGGCAAAATTAAAATAGTAGCAAGAGGCTCACCAGGTGTGAAAGTAGACAAGAAACCTAAGACTGCAGCAACATGCTCATCTGTGAAATAACCCAAAATGAAATATAACACAGTGATGATATGTCTGGTTCTCTCAGAGAATATGGCTGTTGGATAAGGAGGGCTAGTATTGGGAGTTTCTGCTGATGAAGGCATGAATGTTTGAAATAACTGGAACCTCTTGGGGAAGTCCAGATTTAGGTATAACTGGGTAAGGGTCTCAATGGACAAAGGGCTTTCATCTGGTCTAGATTGGATCTTCGGAATTTGGTTAATTGACTCAGCTGTTATAGTGAATAGAATTTCTTTTCCAAGGGTTATAATGGCTCTATGATCAGGAAAATAACAAGATTGACAAATTTTGATTAATTTTTGGCATTGGAAAGTCCGTGGGACTACATACTTTCAAAAATTAGATTCCCAAATGAAAACTTCATCAGCTTGGTAATTGGAGTTGTCATGGCTCCAAAAGTGGAGCTCAAGAAGATTATACTCAATGACTATGTCATTAATTTTAAAATCTTTATCTGCCAAAGGAGTGTGTTCTACATCTACAACTGGAGGTTGTAGAGGATTGACAGATACAATGCTTTTGGAAGCCATTGTTTTGTTTGATTTTACTTAATTGATCAATCTTTGACTTAGAAAAAACTGATTTAGGCCTTTAGGAGCACCTCGGAAAGATAATTACAGTTTGTAGACTGATTTAAGATGAAACAGGGGCTTATCTATCGTATGCAAAGGTTTAAACTGCTCAAATTGTACTCTTTGTGACAAAAAACAGTCTAAGGACCTTAGAATTATGTAAACAGATGCCTAGGGTTTGCAGAAAAGGATTAGAAGGCAAGAGGGATTTCTTCAGGTTTGCAGAGGCTCCTAAATGATTCAATTACATATTAATTTCTCTTTCGATTAAGTACAAGTATTTTCTTTGAATAATACCTGGATAAAATGAAGATTTTAGGTTTGCAGAAGGTTTCTAAGGCAATGGAGGTTCTCTGAGGCTTCAAGGGTCTTTATACTACTTCAAATCAGGTTTTGCATTGGCTGTAGCAACAAATTGTGTTGATTTCTGGTAACAAAGGCTTAAAATGAGGTCGACAGCAATTCTTTAGGTCAACAATGGTTCTGTTTGCGTGATTTTGTAACAGAAATGGTAAAAAAGGTTGCAAAGGGCGGCTTTATGGGTTGTTAACCAACAGTAAATTAACATTGAATGCGCGGTGTTAATTCAAATGGGCAGGGTGGTTTTCGCAAAGGGCAGAAATACTGCTGAGTAGTATTAGCATTGGCCAAAGCGATCAGGAGGTATTTTTTCTGAGGATGTAATCGAATCAAATCGTGCCACATGGCCAGTAGCAGAGCTCTGAAAACCACGCATTTCGCAAGGTCTCAGGTTTGTTAAAATTCGGGCTTTCTAATGTGCGAAAGGAGATATGGGCTGTCAGATTTGACGTGTGTTGATCGGACGGTTGAGCGAATGGGATGGAGTATTGGGGATTTAGATAGGTGTGGGGCCCGGGACTTTAGGCTAATGTGATATGTTATGTGCATATAAACTATATGGTCGAGGTTTAATACATAGCCAATGTGGTTAGGGAAAGTGGGACCTTTGTATAGGCGGGGTTATATGAAAGTGGGACCTAAAATATATCACATGTGGGGAAATTAAACTATAGTTTATAAATAAAATATGGGTTGGGAAATATATATATATATATATATATATATATATATATATATATATATATATATATATAAGGGAATTAATTAAATACGGGATAATGTTTTTTATGCGGGAGTTAATAAATAAAGTTAAATATTAATAATATACACTGAAATGTTAATAAGTGCGGGATTTTTCTTAAAATACACTAAGGATAGTGTTAAAACTTAATATCAGGATGGGATTTTCATAATGGGGTCCAATATTAATATTTTAAACTTGAAACTTAGGATAAGTGTATTTTTAGGGGTTTTTGGTGTTTTTTGAATAAAAGGAAATTAGTAAAGGGATTTTACTTTTCCAAAGGAAAATATGCATTTTAACTAAGGAAAATGGGATTTTGTAGGGGGGAAAGAGTGAAGTAAGGGGAAAGAATAAAAGTGAAGGGGAAGGGGTATTATTACAAGGAAAAATGAATTTAGAGGAAAATTAGTAAGTATGAAATGACCACTTTTCTTCTATCCATGCCTTGTGAAAGGTGTTTTTACCTATCCATCAGCTACCCTAACATTTTTTCTTCATTTCTTTGGGTGCATTTGAGCTTGAAAACCCTTATTCATTTTTCTTTTAACAACAAACTATCTAATTCTAACCTTGTTACTTCCAAGGACTCAGATTAAACTATTGAGCTCCTTATTATTCTCTACCTAACTATTGATCTGCCAAGATTTAACAGTTTGGCTCGATCTTTATTCTCTATCTATCAACATGAAAATTCAAGGTTAAGCAATTTAACCTTCATGGATTGTGGCATTTTTGACAAGTTACACACAATCTTATTTTGCAAAGTAAAGTAAAAAGTAGTGGCATTTGAATTTGCATCACTTTCATAATCTATTTTTATCTCTTTTTTGTTTGGGGTTCATTTTTTATATTCTTTTTTTATCTTTTTCTTTCAGTCCTTTGATTTTTCTTTTAAGACTTTTACACTCTTTATATTTTTTAATTTTCTAATATGGGAAAACAATTTTGCAGAAAGAAAAGTATGTACATATTACAAGAATTAATCAAAGTCAATTGAAAATTATGAATCCTATTATTATAGGACCCTAACAACAACATCTCATTTGATTTCATAGGTTGGCCCATCCTTTGACAACTATCACATCCCTTCACAAACTTCTTGGCATCCTGGAATATAGTTAGCCAACACTACCCTATTGAGAGTACTTTGTATCTTGTCCTTTTCATTAGTGAAGTGCCCTCCACAGGCTCCCTCTTGACAAGCCTTTACGATCTCAGATACCTCATCTTCTCTAACACATCGCCTAATTTGAAAATTTGGCCTGGTGTGATAGAGATTGCCTTCTATCCAGGAGTAGGTAGCATCCTGTTGTATAATCTTCCTCCTTTCCTTGGAAGACAATTGGTGTGGGAATTTTCTTGCAACAAGGTAATTGGCTATATATGCATACCATGGTGAGTGAGTAGAGATGGCAAAAAGATATTCATCTAGAAAAGAATCCTCAGTAGCAGTGCAGTCATCACTTATAGTTAATCTAGAAATAAAATCAGCAACTACATTATATTTTCCGGGTTTATCTAAAATAGTAATATCAAATTCTTGTAACAACAATAACCATCTTGTAACTCTACCATTAGTAACAAGTTTTTTCATCAAAAATCGAATTACAGCATGGTCAGTGTGTACAAATACTTGATACCTGATGATGTAGTGCCAAAATTTATTGATAGCATGCACTACTGCTAGGAATTTCTTCTTAGTAAAATTGTAGTTGAGTTCTGCAGTAGTTAAGTTCTTACTGATGTAATAAATGGCGTAAGCCTTCTTCTCCTCCAGCTTCCCCAGAACAGCACCCACAATTATGTCAGATGCATCCGTAGAAATATGAAATGGTAATTCCTAGTTTAGTCCTCATAAAACAGGTGTTGTTGTTACACAGTTTTTTAACTTTAAGAAGGCCTACTCACACTTCCCTGTCCACACAAATATGCATCTTTCATGAGTAATGAAAACAGAGGAGATGCAATCTTTGAAAAATTCTCTCTAAATCTCCTATAGTATCCTGCATGTCCCAAAAAAACTACGTACCTCTTTTGGAGTCTTAGGGGTCGGGATTTTCGAGATTACCTCATTTTTTCTAGGATCTACCTTGATTTCATCTACCGAAATGAAATGTCCTGGCACAATTCCCTCAGTCATCATCATGTGGCATTTCTCCGTGCTCAAAGCAACATTAGTTTGTTCACAACGTTCCAGCACTTTTTCTAAGTTAGCTAATGTTGTCTCAAAGGCATCCACGTAGGGTGTAAAATCATCCATAAACATTTCAAGGCAGTCATTCAAAAGATCAGAAAAAATACCCAATATGGCCCTCAGAAAGGTTGTTGGTGCATTACAGAGGCCAAAGGGAAGGACTCTGTATGCAAAAGTACCCCATGGGAAAGTGAAGGTTGTCTTGTCTTGGTCTTTCGGGGTAATCTGTATTTGATTATAGCCACTAAACCCATCTAGAAATGAAAAGAATTTTTTTCCAGAGAGAGTATCCAAGACCTAATCAATGAATGGTAAAGGAAAATGGTCCTTTTGAGTAGCCTTGTTAAGCTCTCTATAGTCAACATAGACTCTCCATTTGCCGTTATTTTTCGGAAATATGACAAGCGGAGACACCCACTGGCTGTCAGAAATGGGGTAGATGAAATTAGCATTAAGGAGTTTCTACAATTATTCTTTCACTATCTTTTTAAGTGCGGGGTTCATTCGGTGCTGCGGTTGTCTAACTGGTTTGCAGTCCTCTTTAAGGTAAATGCGGTGACTGCATAGGCCATGATGGATTCCTTTCATATCTGTATATTCCCATGCAAATTCCTTTTTGTATTTTTGTAACAGCTATATCAGCAATCTATTTTGTTTAGCAGTCAGGTTAGGATTGATGTTTAAACATTTCCCAGGTTCTATTTCAATGGTACTGCTGATAGTATGCAGAGTTGTTTTCAAATGTTCAATAATTGCATCATCTAACTCATCTTCTTCCCCCAAATCTCTAATGGAGGCAATAGAGAGTGAATTACTAATAAAACCATTAATGATATCATCCTTTGTTTCATCCTTAAAGTATTGTGTTTTTCCAAGCGTGAGAAGAGGTAGGGAAAGATCAGATTCAGGTGCAAATTCGTCCCACCAGGGAATACTTAGATCCATATGAGGTTTTGCTGGGGGATAAATATTCATATTTTAAGTGGCCTATACATCTGATATCACCATAGATCCGAACCTACATTTGATATATGCGTCTGCAGTGGCCAACCATAGTCTTCCCAAGATTAAGGATGACCCCCAAGTGGATTTGGTTTGTAAAATGATAAAATCAATCGATAATTCCAGGAAGCCACAGTGATAACCACATCTTCTATAATTCCCTCAGGCTTGACACGGGACCTATCTGCTAATTCAAGCACTGCGGGTGTAGTTCTAAATCCATGAAGTCCTAGGGAGATGAAGAGGTCTTTAGTCATGAAATTAATGGCTACCCCTAGATCAATAAAAGTATTGATTATAGGTTGATTGTCAATATGGACAGTGACTGTAGGGTTCCCTGGGTCATTATATTTAGTCAACAAAGGCTGATCAATCATGAGATCGGACAATTTCCCCATGACATGGATAGTAGCAGAGTCTTTAGGTTTCCTTCTAGGCCTTTTGACGCGTAAATCCATCACTATTTTAGCATAGAAAGGTACTTCCTTAAGAGCTTGTAACAGCGGAATTTGCACATACAAATTTTGCAATTCCTTGAGGAATTCGGATTCAGGTTGTGAGACCAGCCCAGTTTCAGTTAATCGTTGAGGGTATGGAGGATTCTAAATGCTAACAACGGAGTCAGCTATCACAAATGCACCAGCCTTGCTCGGATTGTTTATTGTAGGAACAACAGATCCTCCCAAGCTGACTGCTACAAATGTAACATTAGGTGTTGTATCAGTTGTTACATGTGTAACAGTTGCCTCATAATCGTCCATATCCTTTCTAGGTGATTCACATTCTTCGGTAATAATGGGAGTATTCTTAGATCTAATTACTTTCCCTGATCGAAGCTGAACCTTGTTAAGTCCAATAGGAGTAATAAGATAATTCTAAAGGGTAACTAGAGCATCCATGCTCTGGGCTGCCTTATTATTTGGATTGGGATTAGGTTGCACAGGTAATTGGGGTCGAATAGAAGGTGTAGGATTTTGAATAGAAGGTAGTTGTAACTACTACTATTGTATTGGTATTGGAGGGGGTACTGGACCTTGGCCATTACTTCTCCAGTTCTTACCCCAAGGATTGGGTTGTGATGGTGGATATTGCATTGGTGAAGGAGATGGCCACTGGTTCCATGGTGAATGAAATTATGTTGAGGAAGGAGTAGGATATTTCCATGGATATTGCTAACTATTATAAACATTATTCCAAGGATAAAAATAGGAAAAATTTAAGGAATATCTGTAGGTAGCAGCTGCCATGGTCTCTTTGATCCGATGAAATAAGTAGATTGAACATCCTCGCTTGATTCTTGAAGTACTACCTTCAGTCTGGGCAATTCAGGACACTTATTCGTAGAATGCGCCAATTCACAGATGTTGCACAGGTTGACACTATTTAGTCCACATTCTCTTTCCAAATGTTTCTTTTTGCATCGGGGACATAATATTGCTAAGGCTGCTTCAGCTTTTGCTTGTGCTTTCTTGACTTGTACCGTAGTGTTATGGGCAGGGAGAGTGCTAAGGAGATCGGTTTTAAAATCCTCAAAATAAGTTCCCGATCTCTGCTCTAGTTACTCCTCCACTCTTGGACTTCCGTATCCCGACTAAAGGATCCCGAATTGAAACTTTCCCCTTGACCGATCCTCTTGAGCTACACAGGCAAAGCTTCATTATCTCATTAAGTGGTTCTTGCGATATGTCTCTTTTTCCCAATAGGTTCAGATGCTCCAGACAATCATCTCTTATACCTCTTAAGAATGTTGTCTTTAGAATTTGTAGGTCTAAGTTACTGAACTTAGACCTTTGTAAATTGTAGTGAAATTGCTCCATATAGTCTTCTAGGCTTTCCTCCTCCTTCTGTGCAATTCTAAAAATCTTGTCCTTCAAATCCCCGGTTCGACAGTAATCTTGATACTTAAAGAGAAAGGCCTCCCTCATGTTATTCCAGGTTCGAATTGTGCCAGCACCCAGTCTCATGAACCATCTTAATGCTACTCATTTCAGAGTAGCAGGGAATAATTTCAACTTCTGGGCATCTTAAGTGTAGTCATAACCTCTACACAGCACATCGAATTCTAATAGAAAGGTATCAAGGTCTTCAACAGCCATCCCTTGAAAGGATGGTAGGGATTATTGTTACACAGTAATTTGTCACTGTCCTTGTACTCCCCATTCCTTGATCCTAGAGGAACCATACAGTAACCCTTGTGTACTTTCAAAGAAAGGAATACATACCCCTGAACCACATTTTGTCTACCAAATCATCTCCCTTTACAACTTTTCTAAAAGGTCCCTGTAAAAACCTAGTTTTCAAGGTTGGCGCTTTCTCTCAATGTTTGACCTGTGCCGATAGCAGAGATTTAAACTGAGACCCGCGCCGATCTGTGCTTTGTCTTAATGTCGGACCCGAGCTGATCCTCTTTTGGAATTTTTTTTAAATAGAAGTGAAGCTTCCATGACTAGAAGCTTCGTGAGGCGGCGAGTTGGAAGTTTGTTTTGAGGATATGGCCGAGGAATTCCCCTTTGGGCTTCTTGTTCCCAAGAAATGGTAACTACTCCAAAGCATAAGCTCTTTTCCCATCATTTGAGGGCCCATAACCTCCTCCTCCATTGTTATATAAGGAGACCTCCTTCAACTCTACAGACTTAGTGATGATAGAAAGGAGAAAAAATTATAGCTTCGGGAGAATAGTGTAGAGTGTGATTATTTTTGTGTGTTGGGAACATAGTGAGATCTTGGACCTTTGTGTGTGAGGGTGTTACAAACATGCTTGGATACGGACCTGCCAAAGGAGAGCCTCGACAACAAGGCTTGGTTGTAAACTCCCCTTGTCTTTATCATGATAAAATGCAACTAATGTTTATCTTCCATTCTTGTTTACATATATAATGAGATTTATAGCATTCCTTGATTATTTAGATATATTGTAATTGTTTTATGTTTGTCATGGTTTTACGCTTGTCGTGGTGTCTTGATTGTCTATACAAGTAATCAAACGTTGGCAGCAGCATGTATCAAACTCGAGGATAACAACGGATCAAGAATCTTCAACGGAAGACGACAACATAGCATTCAGGACAAGGTAGGTCATATTCCTTGCTTTGAATTTCATTTACAATATAGGAAGTTAGATGTTAGTATGTTCCCGTAGTTTCTGGACCTACCCTAGGGCTAGAGGGATTGCCTCTATCCGCAGAGGGGATTTACCTGGACAACGGATTGCTGACTCCACTGGGGAGTTTCCTTTGAGTTTGTCACTCTTTGAGGTCTTAGTCATTGGATGAGTTTAGTCAAACGACCTTTTCCCTATTTATTCCTATGTTTTTCATCAATTACAATATTTTAGTTTTTGCTTGAAGTGGTGAGTTTGGTCTTGGTTAGGAGAAATTATTTTTTTCTTCTTTTTCAGGCATTGGCGCTTTTGTTTTTTGACAGTCATGCCAATTGGCGCTAGTTGTCAGTTAGCAAGTCACGCCAATGGGCCATTGGTGCTAGTTTTCAGTTAGCAATTCGCGCCAGTTGGCGCTAGTTTCACTCACAAAAAGTCGTGCCAATTTCAGGGTGTGTGAAAAATTAAGGTTTTTCCCTAAGTCCTTCACCAATGTGTCTTGCCCTTCCGGTCCTTTTATCTGTATGATTTGCATGTTCTCTCCTTCACTCAAGTGGGTTTGATTGGCTTGATGGTTTTGTTTTTGGTTTTTTTTCTTGTTCGGACGTGCATCCTTACATCCTAGTTTTTTCTAGGACTGTGCATCAATTTCCTGGTTGCATGCTTCGCGGGACATCGCCCTGCTAACTGAGTCAGTCTCCTTGCTTGGTGAACCATCTCTAGTTGGTTGCCTTTTGCTTTTTGGTTGATTTAGTGTTCAAGTCTCGAGTGTCTTTCGAGTTCATTTGGTCCGCTTGTTCACTTGTGAACATAGATTACATTGCTCATTGTTCAACTGAAAAGTCTTCTTTCTATGATTGCTTAATGTAAAAGGGAATGAATGCCTTGTTTTGAGCTCACGCTTTGGAATTCCTCTTTGTGCTTGACCTCATATGTCTTGTAGCCTTGTGAGGAATTTTGTTACAAAGTGTTTAAAACAACGATTTCATTCTTAGTGTTTGTTTTCATCCCTTTTGCATTCATCCTTCCATTAAAGAAATTTGCGTTCATTTGGTTTTCGTCTTAGAGTTTGCTTTTTGTTAAAATGCATTAGATCAAATTGCATTGAAAATTCTTTTTTGAGATCCATCATTGAACTTAGATTACATTGTTTAATGATTGAAAGCTAAAAATCGCATTGAGTGCATTCTCTTTCATTAAAAGCATGCATTAAGTAGATTCTCATTTCATCGAAAAATGCATTGAGTGCGTCCTTATTCTTTCAAAAGAAAAAGGAAATTATGCATAGATTACATTTGCATAGTTTTCAAGAATAGAATTTTTCATAGATTACATTGCATAATTCGCATCATTGAATGTTTTAGATTACTTTTGGATAGTGAAAGTCATCTAGTTAGGAAAAATTTTTGTTTGCAGTATCATTGTTTGTTGCATCATTGTTTGAAACTCTTCCCTTAACTAGATAGCATTCATTGAATTGAAATATTTATTTTCTCATATAGCTGCATATAGGAGATTGTCATATGAGATTCGATAGGGCCTTGAAACTCAAACATTAATTCAAGATCAAACTTAAAATCAATTCAATTGATCTAAGGAAGCATTGGAGCCTAACGCAAACATTTTTAGAGGTCTAGGCTAGTGACGTGTTTCGGCTTCATTAAACCTAGTAGCTGTTGTTCGCCACCTAGCTTTAGACAGCACTAGCACAGACTTGTGTTCCCCGTACTGTCGTGTATATAAAGGGAGACCCTCATAGGCTGCAATCCTTTATCCATAGGAAGCCGAGTCTGCCGCCCTGTAACCGTGATACACCGAACACAACATTCGGGGAGACTACCTGCACGTACGCCAAGTCCTTGGTCATTTTTATTTCATTTGATCACCAAGGTGTATATGGCAGTTCACATAAACATGGTACAGCCTCTTGCCTAGATTACTTGAGTAGTCATTTTGATCTTTTCGTGACTCTCTAAAAGTGAAAAGATCGTCAAGCGCTTGTCCTTTCACGCTCGTTTTCAACCTGAAAGTGAATAGAGTCATCTTTTGTCTGTTTCTCAACTCTTAAAATATGAAACAACAGAGTTTTGTTTCAATGTCTTAAAAAATTAACTGCCCACGAAATATTCCTTGTTAAAGTTATCTTCCTTATTATTGGGTTTTAAGGTTGTTTCCAATGGAAACGTTTCCGAAGTTTACCAACCAAGGAATCCCCTCCGAAGGGAATCATCATCCTTTTCTAGCTTTTGGGAATGTTGGTGCTCCTTATATTTCAACATTATCCCTACCTGGGTTAACTGTTGGGTTGCATGTCTGGTTATTTTCGACCTCTGTGGTCTCGAGTGTTCTGCCCTTTGTACAACCATCTCCTCCACCTGGAAGGCATCATGTTGATTCTAAGTTGGAACTCTCCCCTTCTTCACCTATTTCTTCACCCTCATCTCCTACTTCGCCTAGTGAAAGTTTGGATTCTAGTAACTAGGTGGCTAAGAAGAAGAAGACGAAAAAGAAGAAGTCAGATAAAGGAGACGTTAGCTCTACGGCTATTGCGTCTTAGACGCCTTCCATTGATAAACCATCCAACCTTCCATGGAAATTAAAATTCCATTGCATGTTGTGAAAGGGCGACCACCTTCTTCGAGACTGCCCTGGTATTCCCAAGGTGCTTGAAGTATGGTCCGACAGTCGTCCATCGTTGCCTTTGGCTTTTCGAATTCATCTTGGTGGCACTTCTTCAACTAGCCATGATAAGACTCATAAGAAACAGGGTAAGATTACTACTCCCTATAAGTTGTGTGAAGGGCATCATCCCATTCACCTTTGTCTGTACATGGATGAAGCCACGAGAGTGTTGGACAACCCTACTGTTTCTGTTCCCTGTCTTCTGGTTGGTTACCAAAAGCTTTCTTTGAGTCCTTCACTAGTTGATTCCAAGATCGGTCAAGTTTCATCCTTGGTCAATCTCGGTCCCTCGAAAATTCAAATTCATGAATTCGTTCCCAACCAACCATTGGTCGTGGAATTGTTCGATCTGATTCCGCCTATGGTTCATCAGGTCTTTTCTGTCGAGAGTGGATCTTATCCCCCTCACGTCCTTCTTGTTTCTCCAGATTCCTCGGACTTGGAGAAATATCCTCCGGTCCATATCACTCAAGAATTTTCTCTTCCTGCTCCCATGTTTTTGGTCCAGGAGGATGCTCCTCTTGCTCCGGTAACACCAGGGGATGACCATCTCAGTTCCATGGTACCCCCTCCAAGTAGTTTGGTCGCTTCCTTCAATTGGAGTCAATTTGCGAGATATCACCTTCCTTCTTATGTGCCTTTTGAGATCATGGTACATACCTTTGATATGGTCATACCTAGCACAATTATAGATGAAGGTGCATCTGTTAGTGTTATGTCTTCAACTACTTGGCAAGCTTTTGGTTCTCCACCATTTGTGCCTGTTATGTAGAATCTGTTGGCTTTTAACAGAGGAAACAGTCAACCGTTAGGGATCCTTCCAAAGTTATCGATCACTCTAGGAGGGAAAATCGTCTGTATAGACGTGATTGTAGTTACAGGCCTCTTGGATTTTAATTTACTCTTATGGCGCGACTATGCTTATGCCATGCGTGTACCTTTCTCCTCCCTCTTTCATGTGATTGGTTTTCCACACAAAGGTCGGATCGTGACCATTGATCAGCTTTCATTCTTTGGTCCGGAGGTGGTAGCTAGCCCACCATCGTCCTTTCTGGGTTTTTATCCATTGGTTGTATCATCCCTGCCACGGGTTAATTATGTGGCCACTTGTTCGTTACCCTCATCCAGTGATAGTGCCCTCGGGTACCATTTACTGGGGGCATTCAATCACGATTTCCAAGACATTGTTCTCCCATAAGATGCGAACCTCTTGAAATCCATGACCTCTTATTTGTTATGGTAAAAGGTCGTTGGAGCATAGTTCATTTTCTTGTGTCAAGCTCCTTAAAAAATGAAACAAGCTCATCAGAGCACGGTTCGTTTTCTTGTGTCAAGCTCCTTAAAAAATGAAACAAGATGAATGGAGCACGGTTCATTTTCTTGTGTCAAGCTCCTTAAAAAATGAAACAAGCTCATCGGAGCATTGTTCCTTTCCTTGTGTCAAGCTCCCTAAAAAATGAAACAAGATGTCATGAGGATAGTCCTTTTAATGTGTCAACCTCGTTAAAACAATGAAACACATTCATGTTCAATTCGAGTCTTTGATACGATCTCATAATTTGAACCTTCACTCCATCTTCCTTTCATATGGACTGAAGCTTGGGGGGGCATGTACCTCGAATTAAGTCACCATGCTGGAGGCATGCCCGTTTTTCCCATTTTTTCAAGCATAGTTTATCTGTGTTTCAAGCTTGTGAAAAAATGAAACCAACTTCAAGCAAAGTTTCCTGATTTCAAGCTTGTTTAAAAATGGAACCAACCCCAAGCAAAGTTTTCTGATTTCAAGCTTGTGTGAAAAATGAAACCATTCTTATTTTTACCTCTCGTGATTTCCATTTTATCAGCCTATTTTTCCAGATGAGCCTTGGTTCTCTCATTCCATCGTTACCATTTTCTCGGCCGATCATAAGCCCTCACTTGGTTGTTTTACCCATTATTGAGGAACCACTGCAATGAGTGGTCTTGTTAGCCATCCTCTTAACCTTTACTTGTTCTGAGCAGTTCCACCATCACTGGAACCAGTTGCTACTCGTAATACCACTCGTTCCTCCGGGAGGAGTCATCTTTCAGCTCTTTTCTAACACTCGAAAACTGAAAATATTATCGAGACTCTTGTCATTTTGAACTTGTTAAATGGTTGCAAAATGATATCTACCCAATATACGTTTACCCCTTTTTCGGGCTGGGATGGATTATTTACGAAAAATGAATACCTTGGCCTATCGCGACTAAGAGGTTCTCTCAAACATAGTTTTCTACCTTTTCAGATCTGTGAGACTATTTATGAAAAGGGACTGCTGGAGTTTTCTTTTCCGCTTCTTTGCAAACTCTCTAAACATGAAAAGATGTCGAGTTCTTCCTTTGTCAGACTCGTTAAAACCTAAATGACATCAGAAACCATCATCATGACGTTACCGAGTTCCTCCTTCCTAAGGCTCGTAAAATGTACTAGGATGGATTTGTCCGAAGGAAAAACTTATACGATAAGAACATGCTATCTTCTTCAAGCCTATGTAAAAATAAAGAAGTAATCGCCAAAAATGGTGGGGGAAAATGGAATTTTTTCGTCAATTGTGTCAGTAGTATGTCACTCTTGAACATGACACTTGTCTGCAGTTCATGTTGGGTTGCGATATCTTCACTTTGTCACTTTGCCTCCATGGATTTGGGAAATCCATTTTCCTCTCATTCGATTATCAATCTTGTCAACATGACCTCTGATCCTATTTGAGTTAAATGCTGCCAAATTCCAGAGTCGTGTCACCAATATGTTCAAGAGAAAATTCTTCTGCAGTTTGTACATTCCTTGATCCTCTATTTCAGTCTTGATTAACACTCATACCACATTCTATGTTTTGTGTCGATGATGTGGGATTCATTATGACCCTCCTTCAACAGATTTCTTCATGTCGAATTTAGCTCATTATCTAGGAAGTTGATCTAGAGACTCCCTTTCGGTACCTTGGAGCTTGCATGCCCTAATGGCAAGTTCTTCGCATTTGATGGGCACACATCATTGGCCTTCGATCGAGTGATTTCACGAGTGTTCGACTCCAACTCACTGTTCACATTCCGTGGATTGTACTGGTAGTACCTTGAGAACCATTGTCATTACTAGTGGTTTCTCTCGCGCTTGTTAACAAATTTCATCATTGGCTGGTAATCAGGTGATTTCCCTGCATGTTCGACTTCAACTCATTTATTCACATGCTTGAAATTGTACTTGATCGGGTCATGACGGAACGCAAGACACTGATTTTTATTCTCTAGAGTCTAGGTTATGAGGCGATATGATTTTTCCATGATTGGATACATGTTTATTTCATATGGATGTTGCGACCATACCATGAGTTTATATGTGATCCTTCTCAGATGGATGGTTACGACCATACCATAGTCTTTTTTACGGATGGTTGCGTCCATACCTTGATTCATGTATTTTCATCAGAGTTTTCAGTTATGTATAGGTATCTATGATTGATTTGCAAGTCTCCCGATGGTAGCGTCTGGTTCCTTGCATGTACTTGTAAAGCATTTCACCCCTCACTCATGTTCGGAATTCATGCTTTAGGGGGCATCTGTTACACAGTAATTTGTCATTTCTCTTGTACTCCTCGTTCCTTGATCCTAGAGGACCCATACAGTGACCCTTGTGTACTTTCTAAGCATGGAATACATACCCCTGAACCACATTTTGTATGCCAAATCATCTCCCTTTACAACTTTTTTGAAAGATCCCTGTAAAAACCTAGTTTTCAAGGTTGGCGTTTTCTCTCAGTGTTTGACCCGCGCCGATAGCAAAGATTTACACTGAGACCAGCGCTGATCGGCGCTCTGTCTTAATGTCGAAACCGCGCCGATCCTCTTTTGGAAAGTTTTTTAAATAGAAGTGAAGCTTCCATGACTAGAAGCTTTGTGAGACAGCGAGCTGGAAGTTTGTTTTGAGGATATGGCAGAGGAATTCCCCTTTGGGCTTCTTGTTCCCAAGAAATAGGAACTACTCCAAAGGAGAAGCTCTTTTCCCATCATTTGAGGGCCCATAACCTCCTCCTCCATTTTTATATAAGGATATCTCCTTTAGCTCTACAGCCTTGGTGATGATAGAAAGGAGAAGCAATTATAGCTTCGGGAGAATAGTGCAGAGTGTGATTGTCTTTGTGTGTTGGGAACATAGTGACATCTTGGACCTTTGTGTGTGAGGGTGTTACAAACATGCTTGGATATGGAGCTACCGAAGGAGAGCCTCAAAATCAAGGCTTGGTTGTAAATACTCCTTGTCTTTGTTAGTGTCCCGTGATTTAGTAGATTGGCAGACCAAATCCATAGGGTAACATCAGAGCAGTCTTTGGTGTCCTAAGACCTAGCCTTCCTAGACTCAAAGAGGGCTCTCTCTATTTTGTGCAAAGGATGTGAACTTGTTTTCTTTTAGGGTTTAATTTTAGGGTTTGTTTGTTTGGGTTGGGTAAATGATCAAGTAGAATAGATGGAATGAGAGATTTTCAAGTCATTGGGCTATGGAGTCTACAAAAATCCATGGAAGGTTCAACAATGGATCGGGGAGCATCACAGGGCAAATCTAGCATGGTCAGATGGATTCTCAAGGTTTGGTGAAATGAAATGAACATCAAGTTTGTGAACAAAGTAGGGCAAAGGTCAATCAAGAATCATTTTTCAAATACTTAAAATAAGAAGGAACTTCAACACTATTTAGCATAAAGAAGTAATTAATAGACAGGGCATACCAATAACTCTTTGATTCAACTCAAGCAAATAAGCATTTCAGACAAAACAATCCAATGAAATAGGGAAGGCGAGAAACTCATTTAACTTCTAGTGATTTCACATTCAAGGTTAGAAAACATGTAAGATTAACACATAACTTCAATCAAGGAAGAGGGAACTCCTAAACATCATTGATCAGAGCTACAAAGATCTTTGAAACAATTTTTCAAGAATGGGCAAAGGGTATGATCGAAACATAGCCTCTTTGGCAAACCTAAACAATTGTACTTCAAAGAGAGACCTCAAAACAGTGTTTTAGTGATATTGTTGGCCAGGGAACAGGTCTCGCAGGCAAGACCCAAGTTCGGGGATTGGGCCAACAAGGGAGTCCACTGTAGTCTAGCACCACACTGGCATTTTCACCCTACTCCGAAGAGTAGAGAGTCTCACTCGAGGCGTGCCGTGACCACATGAAGGAGGGGAATAGATCGGTATCGGCAGATGGATCCGCAACTCGAAGCTAACACAGAATCATACGCATACATAACATTGAATGTAGAAGATCTTCTCAGAACATCATGCAGACACTAAGCAAATAAAATTTTAAAGTACCACAGACATCATGCAACACATTTAACTCATACAGTAAGACAACAACCTTGAGATGTATTAATAATCATTCATCGGGTCAAGAGTTACATTGCTCGACAGGATGAGCTTCCAAATCCCATTACAAAGGTCCGGCAGGACAGAGAGAGAGATACTACAGCAATAACAGAATGATAGAAATACAGGAAATACAAGGATTTCATGCTCAGAACAGAGCTCCCCTGCAGCGTCTGCTCTTCAGCCCCGTTCTGCTCTAACCTCTCCGCTCTCTCTGTATCTGTGCATGTCGCTTTTCTACTAGGTGACAGCCTATTTATTCACCCACCATTGCAACTGTTAGTTTCTCTCGTGTTCTTACTCAGCTGCTTTCGGCTTCTTCCTGTTGCACATGAGTTTCACTATCTGTCCTTTGCCGCATCTTCCCTTCGTCTTCACTTGTCTGCACCAACCTCGTCGTCTATCTCCTACTCCTCTGCTACCTACCGTTGTTGCGCCTGCCACATGCTGATCCGCAACCTAAAATCTGTCTTCATGCAAAATTCAAAACAAGGGCCCCAACAGGCCCCGACCACAGTCTCTTGACTCGTCCCAAGTCAATCGCAGATCATTGTCTCCATCTCCATAGCTCTGCCTAACCCTATGCCATGTTCCTGCTGCGCACCTTCTCCTTGCTATCCAAACAAGGGCCCCAAATCGGGGACCTTGTTCAAAGATGAAGCCTTAAGTTCATGGAAGGTTACCACAGCCTACTGCCACCCCTGCAATAATGCATCCGTCTCCGCCATGATCTTGGTAACAGTTTCCTCCCCAACGTTCGTCGGTACAGTGCCAAATACTGTACTGACTTGGGTCCTGGCCTCAGCGGCCAACTGCTGCATCGTCCGGGTGCTGATTTGTAGTGGCTGGCGAAGCTCTCGAATTGCCTGATTGGTGGCTGTCGATGTCTCTTCTACCTGCTAAATCTGGACCTCTAGCGCATCCGCCTGGGCGTACAGTTGGTCCAGCTTCAAAGCGTCTATGGCGTTTTGTATTTCTTTGGAGAGTTGTTGCAGCTGAGTCGAAATCGGCTGTGTCTTCACTGTAAGGGCCGCGGAGCATTCCTGTAGACCTTTCAGGAGGTTGTAGGCATCTCGGGCTGCAGTACTGAGAAATTCCTACATCTTGGTTACCTGGCACTGTTTCTCTGAAATCTGTGCTGTGTAGACTGCCGTTGGGTCGGGAAACACTGGTCATCCTGCCAATGCCACCTGGAGCTCTGTATTCTCCTGGTGGAGGTTGGAGTACGCCACCCTGAGGTGGATTGCTCGCTCTACTACATTCGCGTCCTGCACATCCTCTGGCATCTGATTGTAGTGGGCTGTCACTGCAGGCCACACCTCCTTGAAAACCCTGGCCTCCTCATCCATCTTGTTTTGTAGCTGCCCGTTTTCCATGGTGAGTTGCTCACGCTATTCAGTAAGCACGACTATCTACTACTGTTGTTGCTCACATCTCTGTTGTAGCTCGGAGTGGAGCCTTTCTGCTTACTGGGCTGCCCTCTAGATGAAGTGGTACAGCTGAGCCATTCTCCACGTCTCCATACTTTCGACCCCTGAAGTACCTTGATCCGGTTGTCGCTCCTGAAGTGGTTGCCCACTGGCAACCGATTTTGTTGACTTACCTTGAGGGGACGACGGCAGATTTTGATGGGGTGCAGAGTCCACCATGTTCAGGTCGGGTCACTCCCCCTGATATGCTTAGATGGGCTGCTGGAGCGAAGTAGACTCAGGGATTGGACCAGCTGTGTCTACAAATATTTGTTCCATTTTTGTGATTAGGTCAGTAAAAGTGGGTTGGGGATCCACAGCGGGTTGGCCGGTGGTACCACTTCTGTACCCGATTCAATCGTTGTCCCGTGGTCCCCATTGAGTAGGTTTCGGATTACTGGATCTAATACGATGGCAGATGAGTTGGATGGTGCGGATGAAGTGGTAGGTGGGAGTGGGTCGGTACAAGGTGGTGAAATACGGATTTTTATGAAGTCGAAGGGGTTAATGGGAGGGTGAGATGGAATCCCGCTTACTTCCCCTCTCTCGGCGATTGGTTCTTCCTGGATGGGTACCCCTATGCTCAGTTGTCAGGGTGATTCTCCTCTGTGAGGTCGACCACCGAACTTGATTCTATAGTTTTGGCCCTCTTGGCCTTGGGTGCCACTATGGGTTTCGCGGGCTTACTCTTTCCCCCCAACGGGGTGGCTAATGGACTTGGTGAACTAAAAAAGACATTTGGAATGGGTGTGGTAATGGAGGTCGTGTTTGGAAGCGGGGTGGACTGAGAAACCTGAAATTCAGAAAAAATTGGGAATGGAGTGGCACTACTTGATATTACTTGGCCCACTTCGTTGAAGCTTCATACCTATGTATTTAGTTGCCGAATGATTGGGAGGAGCTGCAGGTTGGAGACCCTGTTTGCTACCTCCACCGCCGATTCGCCTCGCAACCGATGTGGTAGCATCCCGTCGAAATTGTATGTGTATACCCCGCTTCTGACTTCCATCGCAACCCCCGGCCACGAACAAACTTCGGTGTGGAAGGCTACTTCGTCGATTTGGAATTTCAACGACCTCATCTGGAATGTCTCCTCCAGCACACAAGTGGGTCAGAGGAACATGTGCTTGTGTGTGACCCCAAACTAGATTTGCTCGCTGTATCTGTCCAGCAGATTCCTGGGGATCCTTTGTTGGCTCATCACCACATCAATCATTAATACATACCAACTTCGGAAGGCCTTTGCGTTTACCTCCTTAGTACTGGGGTCTCCCAACACCTTCCATGGAAAAAATTTCATTCCCAGCGGCTGATCCTTCGTTATCTCTACCGGCACCCTGATGAGGGGGGAATGTCACTTCCACATGGCCAGCGCTACTATCAGGTATCCATAGATAAATCTTGTTGCCCTCTTTTAATTATCTTCGCATGCTTCGAACAGCTCCTTTAGCAGGAAGGAGCACCAATTCAGCCTGCTCCCCTGGACGCAGTGCTCCGCGATTGAAATGGTGTCCAAGGTACACTCCCCCTTGGTGTAATCCCTCCTTGTCTTACTGGAAATGAGGTAGCATGCGAACCTAATTTCGGGCTTGTTGATGAGCTCAATTTTCGCCCCCTTTCCTCCCCTTCGGGTGCCATATTTTGCATAATAATCTGTGTCCCCCTACTTCTTCGCTCTTTTGGAGATGGTCTGGAACGCTGAAGAGACATCCTAGCCTTCCTGTGAGAGCCTTGTCAGCCTATGAATGTCTTCGGCATGGATTGGAATTTCTTTTCCCAGCCACAAGGAACCGTTCTGAATTCTACTCAGCAAGAACTTGGTACATTGTGTTGTGCATAGCAGCCTTTCGACCTAAATTTTTGGCCTAACACTCCCCCATAATCCTTCAAAACTATTATCATGGCCTAAAACCTCATATTTTGCATATCATTGCCTCTTTCC
This sequence comes from Pinus albicaulis, assembly GCA_034641835.2. Taxonomy (NCBI): domain Eukaryota; kingdom Viridiplantae; phylum Streptophyta; class Pinopsida; order Pinales; family Pinaceae; genus Pinus; species Pinus albicaulis. The sequence continues at coordinate 3,437,418 of CM076575.1, read as the reverse complement.
ACTCAAAAATACACTACCCAAAGTCCTGAGTCCGCAATTAAAATTATATCAGGCCTAGCCCTTCAGCCTTAGCCCCTTGGTTTCATTCCCCATAGGACTCGGGCGCCAGGCGGAAAGGAGCTTAACGTTTAAAACTTCGGGTGCGTCTATAGCCATCGGATCAAGAACCAATCGACGAAGTGGAGTCCTGCTTACCTTGGTGGTCCCCGCGCCTCCGCTCACCGCTCAAAACCGGCGGTTTCATTCCGCACCACCTTCACCGGGCTGGCGGTTTCCGATCAAATGGAACCGATTCCACACGCTGCATGACGCGTGTCCCCCTGTACGTCCCAAAACCACTGCCATTTCGCGCATTAACTTCTGATCATAGATGTGCAGCGAAATCTACCCCCACCGGCAGATCTCGGAGGCTCCATCCGATGGTTATCCTCCTCCGGAGTTGCATGCGACTTAACCCAAGCCAATCGTACTTCGGGCCCTCGATTCCATCGCCCTCTGACTAATTTTTAACCATTGATTCCGTTTCTGATCGTGTGGACAGAAATCATTCGCACGTCCCGTTGACCGCTCAATTTCCACCTTCACGTCATTCCCCCCACCGGCCTTACGTGCATCCTCGTCATGTATCCACGTGTTCATCACCTCCTATCTCCACCGTTTACATATTCTATTCATTCGTCGCGTTGTAACGACTTTGTGTCCTAAACCTCTGCCGACTCATTTTTCACTATTCCACTGTATTTCCTGCTGCCACCCTGCTTCTTCTTATGGTTTCTCCCAGTCTACATCACCACTCCATGGTCATAGCCGCATTCAACATCCCTATGCTTGTTTTCCTTAACATGTTCGTGGAATTTTGCAGGGTTTTTAATGATGAAGGATGATAATAATCTGCAGCCTCCATTGCAGAAGCCAAATGCACTCCCAAGGATTATTCAGCAGACGTAGAATTGCAGGACAAACATCTGAAGAGATACGCAGATAGGACTTTCGTTAAATGAAGCGAGATGGATATTTATCAAATTCCTCAGAGAAATTTAAAGGAGGCAGGTTTTGGTAGCTGAAAACATAAATGAGGTTACAAAGAATATCGAAGATCGAATGTTCAAGAAATGGAGATTGAAAAATACAAATCTACCAGTGGCTTTGCAACAGTAATTACAAACAACATCAACAACCTCAAGGTTTTATTGCAACATATTTTTCTCTTTCAGCCAAGTACATAACATTTTTATATTTTATTCTTTTTGTCTTGTTTATGACAAGATTTTCTTCCTCAGCATTTATTTCATAAAACAACAGCAGAGTACTTGCACCAGTTCCGCACCGCCGAACAGCATAGGTGGGTTCTTCTTACAAATTTGTTTTAAATTAGATCATTAAATGTATATTACCAACCACCATTCTCTATAGCTTTCTATCTCCTCTATAAAAACCAGAAAGAAAGACAGTGTAAGAGTTCCAGATTTCTATCAGAAAACTATGCAGTGAAAGGCTTTGTATACATCTTGTAAAGTTTCTGTATGAAGGCTCAGAGCCCGTAGGGTCTCAGTGAGGAGGAGTTATAACTGTAATGAGGATTCTGGTCTTTGGTATCCCACAGTATGTAATCTTTTCTCATGTGTTAATACAATATCTCATTTCATGCTATGTATCTTCTTGTATCATGTTCTAGAATGCGAGTGGCTCACTGGTCTTAAGTAAGGATTCATCCTAGTTGGTGCCCATACTTGGATTAGTCAAGCGCTTTAAATAGGCCTAGTCATGATATACCGTTCCATGTTCATTTCATCCATATTTTCTGCTATATTAGTTACTTGAGGAGGGTGCTTTTAAAACGCCATTGTCATGTATGGATTCTTAGTTGGATAAGCCCATATGTGGTTTTGTTGTGTATCTGGGTATCAACCTCATGCTAACTAGTGTCTTCTTCATGTTTCTTCACTGCATCCACTTTCTGATATTTGATTTCTGTGGCATATTATTTGAACTGGCCCTCTTTGCAGTAAGTTGTCTCTTAACTATCTGATGCTTTTGTATTGGAGTTTTTCATGATGTTCCTATATTATTCTTATCTTTGTATCAGCTTCTGAGAGAGTTTGGTTCCATTTAAACTAATTTTCTTGTTTTGCAAGAGATAGTAAGAGAGCTTTTGGATTGACAACCCAAGCTATATTATGAGCTCCTTGCTATGTTAAGATGTCCTAGGCACTGGTCTATAGCAACTCTAGGCTATCTCTAGGAGTGACAAGAATTTTCTACAACATATTTATGGCGCTGTTGCTGGGGACGAATTTGAGAATATCAGTTTCCCTGGGCCTCGACAAATCATATTCACTCTCTAATCAGGTGAGCACAGAGATTTGAAGAGTTGTGTATCTCTCACCTTGGCGACTCCACTTTTCTTTATTTGATAAATCTATTGGTAGTCCTGGCTCCTCGAAAGCCACATTTGAGGTCAGATTCCTTTAAGTTAAATAAATCCTCTGTATCTGACCCAAAGAAGATTATTCATAGAAGAAGTTGGGAAGAAATACAATCAGCCTGTGCTGAAGTCCCTGAATATTCTGTAGAAGATCATCCATCCTCTTCTTCTCAAGAAATTCCAGTAGAAAATCCCGACTCCACTGAGGATAATCCCGAATATTACTCAGATAGCCCACCCAGGGGAAGTGCTAGAACCAAAGATAACCTTCATCTCACCCCTGAGGCCGAAGAAGTTAAAGAAGTCACAGAAATAGCTGATGTTAACCGTGAACTATTCCCATCTACACCTCAGGCTTCTGTGCAATTTATTCCCATTGTTATACATACTCCACTTCCTCCTCCTCCCCTTCCTTCATTTGTACATCAAATTGTTGCACAACCCCCACCTCCTCCAATGGCTAATGTTCCAGCTTTCCTATTGAACAAATACGCTCCACTGGCCTTACCCCAAGTGCTAAATGATATGCCACAGGATTATTTGAAGATTTTGCCTAGATTTAATGGAGAAAATGATATTGACGCTCAGAAACATCTTGAGACTTTCTGCTCTTTTGCAGAAAACTTAAATGTAGAACATTTGGATGTGGTCTTGAGATTTTTTGTACAATCTTTGGATGGTGAGGCCAGAAAATGGTTCAAGACATTGGGAAACCGTTCAGTAACCACCTGGGATGACATGGAGAATACTTTTCTCAGGAAATGGGGAGAAAAGAAAGATCATGGACAGTGTCTCACTGAGTTCAATACACTCAAGAAGAGACATAACGAAGGGGTGTCAGAGTTTATTAAGAGATTTAATAAGTTATATCTAAATGTCCCTGCAGATATGAAGCCTCATCAAAATGCTGCAAAAGTTGTTTACATTGCAGCCTTTGACTCAGATTTCAGTTTCTCTCTCAGAGAGAGAAAGCCTGCCACCCTAGATGATGCTCAGTCAGACGCTCTTGAATTGGAAGTGAACTTTTCTTCCACTAGAAAATTAAAAGGGAAGGCTGAACAGGATGTTAGAAGGAGGGGAAAAGAAGAATTATCCACTTCCAATCAAGATAAGGATGTAGATAAGATGGATGAAATAAGTAATATGGTTAAGAAGATGGTCAAGCTCGAGTTGGAGGCTAAGAATGCAGCTCTTAAGAATTTCTATAATGCTCCAAACAGAGGATATAATCCCCAGTATAAGAGACCACCATTGCAAATATTGCCAAGGGAAGCAAAGGAGCAGCAAGATCAGGTACCACATCCCTTGTACCTGGAAGGTCCAGCAGATGACTCCACTGAAGATGTTTCTTATGGACTAGAAGATTCAAATCTTGCTTTCTCAAACAATGATGAAATGGAATGCCCATTGCAAGAAGAAGAAGAAGAAGCAGAGATTGATCATTATTGTAAACAATTTACTGATTTCATGCAAGCATACTTCAATAGAAAATATGATCTCAGATCTTCAAGGAAGAGGACCCGAACTCAAGATCAAGAAGAGGAGCCACCTCATAAGGAGGTACCTACTCAGAAGGAATCAGCAACAAAGAGAAACACAGAAAAAGGTAAGAGTCCTCTAAATACTCCCTTGCAGCCAAATGATCGGATTCCTTCTTATTCAAAAGTAGTCAGTCCTCCTAATGATGAATCTGTGTCAAAAGAAATTAATTTTTCAGCTGAAAATAAAGAGTCAAAAGAAGTTGTGATAGAGAAGCCCTCACCTGCTTTTAGTTTGCAAAAATAACTTGAGAAAATTAAAATTCCAATCCCCTTGACCGAGCTGCTAAAACAACCTGCATATCAGTCTCAAGTTACTTCTTTTATGCTCCCTCCTGAAATATCAATTGTGCCTGATAGTTTTACCTTCAAGAAGAAAGACCCATGGTAGTCTTTGGTCCACATGTTGAGGAAGTAGATCCTACTACTCCTCCTTTTTATGTGTCTCTAGTTATTCATGACCTACTGTTACACAATTGTATGTTAGATTCTGGGGCTTCCCATAATCTTATGCCTCTATTTGTCATGGAACAACTAGGACTACAAATCACACGCCCATATAAAGACCTTTACTCATTTGATTCCAAAAGAGTCAAATGCTTGGGGATGATTAAATATTTAGTGGTCAATTTGGCCAAAATTCCAGCAAAGAGTGTGGTCATGGACATTGTGGTGGCTGATATCCCAGCCTGCTTTGGCATGTTGCTGTCAAGGTCCAGGGGTACAAAAATTGGTGGGTCAATTAAGCTGGATTTAACATATGCTACCATCCCAGTTTTTGGTGGACAGGAGAGGAGGTTATACAGAGAGACTAAATTTGTCAAGGTAGTTACTAAGGCTGATAACTCTAAAAATTCACCGATCTATAGTAAAGAAGGAGATTTTTCATGCTTTATGCTAGAAGAAGATCAAAATTATGTGCATAAATCCTCCTTCAAAATTAAGGATGAGCAGCCTTCAGAGAATTATGAAGCTGGAATCTGGACTTTACATTTTGATGGGGCAAATTCAAGAGAAGGCAATGGAGCCGGGGTGTTATTAATCTCTCCCACAGGAAAATGGGTCCCACTGTCCTTTAAATTGGAATATGAGGCTACCAATAATGTAGCTGAATATGAAGCACTTTTGTTGGGATTACAGACAGCCAAGAATATGGGCATACAAAGTTTAAAAGTCATGGGAGACTCTGAGCTGGTGGTAAGACAGGTCCGAAATCAATGCCAAACCAAACATCCTCGGCTAAGGGCATATAGAAATGAAGTTTGGGACATGGTGGAGAATTTCTTCTCAGCATTTAATATACAGTTCATGCCCCGAGAACAGAACAGAATAGCAGATTCTCTTGCTGTGGCTGCCAGTACATTCTGCCCTCCTCAGAACCCACTCTTGAGGTATGAAATTGAGGTACGTTATAGACCATCAATTCCAGATAATATTAAGCATTGGCAAGTATTTGAAGAAGAGGAACAGATGAAGAGATTTCTGGAGACAGTGGGTGAATTTTCTAATATGGAGATTGATGATTGTGAAGAAAATGAGGCTGAAAATATTTCAGAAAACAAATGGGAAGAAAAAATAGCAGGCAATAAAGTGCTGCAGCTAAAAGGAAATATCATACCTAGAGGGCTAGTGCCCCTAGAAAGATTATTTGATAAAAATGATGTTCCATTGCAGCATAATAAAATAGTAGAAGAAAATCAAGTAGAAGACTTGAATTTGGGCACTGATGCTGAGCCCAAAATTGTAAGATTATCTAAGAAGGTTTCAGAGGAATACAAAAGAAAATATTTGAAATTATTTCAGTCATATAAGGACGTATTCGCATGGTCCTATCAGGACCTAAAAAATTTTGATATTAATATAATGCAGCATAGAATTCCCCTGAGGGGAGATGCAAAACCATATAAGCAGAAGCTCAGACAGATAAATCCTCTGTTGCTTCCCTCTATTGAAAAAGAAATAAAGAAGCTGCTGAAGGCCAAAATAATTGTGCCATTGAGATACTCAGAATGGGTAGCAAACCTTGTTCCTGTTCGAAAGAAACATGGAGAAATAAGGTTGTGTGTAGATTTCAGAAACTTAAATAGAGCATCTTTAAAGGATAATTATCCACTGCCTAAGATGGACCACATCCTGCAGAAAGTGGTGGGAGCATCTAGAATGTCAATGATGGATGGTTTTTCGGGTTATAATCAGGTGGCTATGTTACCAGAACATCAAAAGAAGACTGCTTTCACCACGCCATGGGGCACATTCATGTATGCCAGGATGCCTTTTGGGTTAATTAATACAGGAGCCACCTTTCAGAGGGTTATGGACATAGCTTTTGTTGGAGAGCAGGACAAGTTTCTAGTGGTATATCTGGATGATATCACAGTATTTTCAAAGGATGTGTTGTTTAATCTTTAACATTAGTCATTGGTGTATTAAAAGGTTGACAACTCATGCATTAAGCTTTGTATCAAAGGACGAAATACTTCAAAAGTGGGTCGAAAGGAGACAAAGCAACGAAGGCCACGTGCGTTAAAGCCAAAGGCGGAATTAACACGAAAAGAATGGAGTATAAAGCCAAAAAGCTAACAAGAAATATAAAAGGCAATGGAACGCTACACTAAGCGCAAAACCTTTGTATTAAAATAAATTGCGTGAAGACGCACACGAGGGAAATTCCGAGGGGGTCGAGCAGCGAGGGAGGGAAGAGACCCATACCCCCACGGAGTTTCGACAGCGTGGCGTGGTGGGGACCTGAAGTAAAGGGGATGACATGGCAGAGCTAACGCGCGGGACTCGAGGATCGATATGCTATGTTTAGAATCTGCCTTATGGGAAATATATTCAAGAATCGTCGGTTTTATTTGGTAAAAAGGTAAGGTAAAGTCCTTTAGGTTAACTGGTACTGAGGCCCGTACCAGTATTAAACCTGGCACAAGGGGCCCACCTGCACTCTGACACACCCAATCCTTATGCGCCGCGTGCCCCACCGTCAGTGTCCTTAGGACACTTGCCTTCATTCGTTTTACCCATCCGTCTTTTTACCTCAAATTACCCAGTCCAGAGATAACATTTCCCCCGTATTTCACTCCAGTAAAAAGTCGCAGGTTTCCGTCTACGACATATACCAAGTAGGAAAGAGCGCCTGGTCTACCCAATCATTGTCAGAGTTCCCTGCGTCGCTTTCCCGAGCAGATTTACCTTCTGTTCAGGTACTCTGTCATTCATACTCCCTCTGTTTTCCTTTCACTTTTTCAAATTCTTGAATGTCGGCCATGGGAAGGGGAACGCCCAATAAAAATGAACCAGAGACCCCCCAGGTCCGTCAATCCAGGAACCCACCCGGGTTCGACCCTCTCATCGACCTGCAAGCTGGTATCTGTGACCCTAAATACCCATTTGACATCCACAGCATTAAGCCTGTGCTTTTCAGTCGTCATGTTAAGAACACAGACCGTTACCGGGTAGTCGTGTCTGGCATGTACCACCAAATTTCCCCTCAAGTTCAATCTGTAGTTGATTTTATCTCTTGGCTCAGAGATGTTTTCGACGAGCATCGAGGCACCTTCACCTCTCCTCAGGGGAACAAATTTTTGTCCCTTTCCCCCGATATTATCAAACAGGCCCTCCGCTTTCCTACCAGCGACACATATATCAGTTTCATAGAAGTAGCTTTGGCCGCCCAGTTCATCAAACAGCCACGGGAGGCCCGGCAAGCCTTCCTCTCCTCTATAACCGGCAACTAGGTTACTTCTCTTCCCGCCATAGAGCCTTTTCCATTAAGCTTGTTCGAAGAGGAAGTTCAGCCCATTCTCTCTCTGATTGCTGGCCTTTTAGGGGTAGGAAGTCCGGAAGAAATTTCCACAGTGTGCGTCCGTCTCTTATGGCTCATGTCCCAGAAGGGGGTAGTATTAGATATTCCTGGTTTCCTCGCCACTGCCATTCGAACCCAATTCCAGGAGCTTCCAGAAACCCGTCAGTTCCATTTCTATTCAATGGTTTTCTATCTCTTATTGTACCAGCACGCCGATAAATTTGAGGGTTTGGGGTTAGACAAAGTATATCGTGAGAATTCCCAATCCCGACCAGTTTTCGACTGGAATTTCTCTGTGCGTCAATTACCTAAGGGAGAGGGTTATTCCAGTTTTGTGAATAGTTTCATGTCTATTTCCTATACCATTATTCATGACTCGCCTTCCCCTAGGGTATTTCCAGAAATGAAAAGCTGGCTGCAAGCCGGAAAATCCCAGAGCACTGGAGATTGGTTCCTATTCGATGACTACACCGAAATTCGGGTCTATGGAGCCGAAGTTTCCCCTTACCGGCTGCCAGTGTTTCCTGTTCGTCGAGTTTATGCACTCGAATACATCTGGCAAGCCCTCAAGGCCGATCAGCTCCATTTTGTTCCTGCCAAGAAGGGTTACATCCTAAGGCTTCCCATTGAAATCGGCCCCTTTGTGGTGAACTCGAGACATGCCCTCCCAATCGTTGAGAAAATGCTGCAAGGTCTGGACCTAAGGCTAGGAAAAATTTGGGCTTACGACCCCCGAGAAATTATCTCGAACAAAAGAAAAAGGAACAAGTCTGCGCCTTATATGCATGAGCCAAGGCCATTCATGGAATGGAGGGCTAATCTCGAAATTTGGCCTTTGGTTTCGCAGATGGAAACAGATTCATCTGCTACAGGGGAGGAGTAGAACGTCAATAAAGACACAAGCGGAGAAGAAGCAGGCACATCAGGAGCAGTCCCCCCTCACAAAAAGAAAAAAACAGCCTCCAGTGAGGCAGAAGTCATAGGAGAGGAACAACTACTGGAACCCTTCACAGTATATGGTAAATTGGATAAAGGCAAGGTCGGGATAAGGTGCTAAGAGACAGTACCACTTCTTCCGACTTCACAGAGGTCACACAGGCCATCATAGAGCATACCTCGCCAAGGGCAATGGAAAGGGATCAGGCAAATAGAGCAATCCGAGACAAATATAAAGCTGAGCTGGGAGGGTACGTTGAGAAATATCATACCAGGCTCTTTTCCTCCATGAACGCGGACACCGAAAACCTGGTATTATCTATGGCAGAAGCTATCTTGGACCCTAATTCGGGTGTCACTAGCTATCGGGTGCTCGAGTATGCGATCGACATGAAGAAAGTGCCAGCCAACGACATGTGCGACCTATTCCAGACTGTATGTGATATGATGAAAGATGAACTGATGTGGGTCACCCTCGCGCTGAAGAAGTTAGAGCAGAAACATGAACAGTTGAGGGCTACCTTGACAAGCGAACAGGCTAGCTGCCACGCCCGAGAAAATCAGGTGCATTTCCTCCAAGACCAGATCAAGGGAAAGGATACGAGGGAAAAAAACCCACAGGCGGCTTTGATTGAACAGCTGCAGAAGGAAGTCGCGTCAGCAAAGGGTCAGGCCCGCATACCAACCTCCCGCCATGTCCAGACGGCTGAACTGGTGCAAGTAGAGCAAGAGAAGGCAGAATTGTCTGGTAAGCTATCAAAGGAAAGAGAAGAGAAAGAAAATATGGTTGAAACAATCACCATACTATAGACTAAGGCAACAGAGCTGCAAGCTAGATGGGACTCACACAGCTACCAGCCGACCGTGGCTTCAAGTGGAACTAGCTCGCTGTCTGAGCAATTGGCCGCAACAAGAGCTGAAAATGAGGTACTGGAAAAGCAGGCATCCACAGCAAGGAAAAAGATCACAAACTTAGAAAACTCTCTGGCCGAGAGCACCATAATAGTAGAAGAGTTGCAGAGAGAAATAGAACAGGAAAAGAAGACGACAGCGGATCAGCAAAAAACTATCGCCGACATGAAAAGCCATGCAAAGGGAAATCTCACCCTCCTTGAGGCTAGGAGTATAATTTGGTCTGATATAATCTCAGCTGTGACCGAGAAATGGGGCTTCTTAAGGACGATGGGAGAGCATAAGTCTGCTATACCCTATCTCAGTAGGAAACTGCAGGAGGCAGACCTCGATCTGTCCAAAATAACCCAACATGCCAAAGAGTATATTTCATTCCTTAATGAGCTAGGATCAGATGACATGGAGAAGCACGGTATTCCAAGCCGATTCACGGAGGCTATTGAGTGTCGCAAAATCATCAACAAAGAGATGGCCCGAGTCACAGCTTCGAGAGCTCTCCAATAGGTGGTCGCCAACGTGGGACGATTCGACGCAGTATGGGGTGAGATCATGACAGCTGGACTCCCTTCCTGTTGGGACCCGACCACTCCTTCCGTGCTCTTTCCTTTGACACAATATACAGTGCGCTTGGAAGAAGAAAGAGACCGAACCGACCTCCAGACGGGTAAAGCAGCTCAACTCAAGGCCGACATGATTGTTTCATTCCTTCGAAAAGAGTTCAACCTCCTCCATTTGATAAAACACAAGCTTCCTACTGGGGCGGGTTTCCACGCCCTCACAGAGGCCTTTGTCGAGGTGGAGGGGTTCTCAGCAATGCCCGAGCCAGCTCCGGACAGTCAGCAGAGGTGCACTCAGTTTACGAGCCAGTATGCCAGTTCATCTGCGAACATGCCGCCACTAGAATCAGCAACTGCCTCAACTCTTCCACACCTATGATACTTTGTCAACTCATGATTTGGCCTCAACGGCCTATTTACTTTTTACTGAATTAGTTTCTTTTAAGTTTTGAGTGGGTTTTTTTCCCCACTCCAGCATTTTACTTTTCATCGAACTACTGTTTAATTTTCTGTTTTTGAAAACGGCCAAGAGCCTGACTATCCATGATGGGAGGCCTGATTCCTCATCAATGAATTTTCTCTGCTTTGAGAATGAAATTTAACAAATTTTGGTTATGCGAGGAAGATATTTTTCCCAAAATATTCGCGAAAAAGGAAGAAGCCTATAAGTAAAATCCAATGAGAAAAAAGGGTTCCGTGATTTCGCGAAGAAACTCATAAGGTAAAAAATTTTGTATGCTTGTCGTGGAATTTTCAATGCAAATGTCACGTAGAACGTGGGGTTTCACAAGAGAAGTTCTAGTTATATATGAGGATTCCAGCCTTAATGTCGTATAGTTTGTGACTCTTCTTTGTGATATTGTATCATTGTTCTCTCCACTGCTTTCGTATACCTTTTATCATGTCTTGAATGCGAGTAACTTGCCACGGTATGAATTTATTGTTGTTTGATACCTATGCTTTATCGGTACATGCTGCTTTAAATATGGCCCATACACGTATGTCGTTCCGCTTAACACATCATTCATATTTCCTCTCCGTATTAAACATCGGAAATGTTACTCTTACTGAACTGATTGATATGTATGGATTCTTAGTTCCTAAGCCCATATCATGTTGAAATATGTTTTCCGAGCACCATTTCATTGGTAGTTATTATTCCCCTTTCACTTTCTACGCCTCAAATATCTTTCTGTTTAAAATACCTATATGTCGTTGAGAAATTGGCCCTCTCTGATGAAAGCTGTCTCTAAGTTGTCTGAAGTATATATGTATTGAAGATTCCCTTCTTGTCTTTACAGAGTCTTTATAACTTGCTAAAATCTGAAGGTAGTTTGGTCCCATCCATATGATGATGTTTTACATAAGTTGAAAAGGTAGAGAGTCTGAAGCTAATAATAAGCCTGAAATATACTTTATACTCCCTACTGTTTAAGATGTCCTAGGCACTGGTCTTTGGAAACTCTGCGCTGTCTCTAGGACTACAAAATCTTTTTGGCGCTGTTGCCGGGGACGAAGTTGAAGAAATTTAAATCCCTGGGCCTCGACAAAACCTATTCACTCTTCAGTCAGGTGAGCACGAAGAGTGGAGAGTTGTGCACCCCTCACCTTGGCGACTCCACAGTAATTTTAAAGTTAAACCTGTTTGTAGTCCTGGCTCCCCATAAGCCACACCTAAGGTCAGATACATCTCAGCCAAGGACACCCTCTGTGTCTGAACCAGAAAGAATCCTACATAGAAGAAACTGGAGGGGAAGACCATTTGTTCATACTAAAATTCCACCGCTCTCTCTAGAAGACCTCCCTTCTTCCTCTTCTCAGGTCGCCCAGTGGCAAGATTCTAACTCTACTCTGGGTGAAGCCGGCTATTACTCTGACTACCTACCTATGGGTAATATTCGAGTTAAAGATGAGGCTGAGTCAGTAGATACCACCCGTTACATTTTCCATCCTACTCCAGAAACAGAAGAAGTTAAAGAGGTCACGGAAGTATCTGCTGTTACCACCCCACCCTTGTCTCCATCATCCCAAGCTGCCGTCCATTATATCCCTATCATCATTCACACTGCGCTTCCACCCAATCCTCCACTTACTCATGAAGCCCTCTTATTACCTCTGCCTCCTCCTCCAATGGCCAATGTCCCTGGTTTCCTGCAAAACAGATATGCTCCTTTGGAGCTACCTGCGGTACTAAATGACTTGCCACAAGACTATTTGAAGATTCTGCCCAGATTCAATGGTGAGAATGAGATTGAAGCCTAGAAACATGTCGAAGTCTTTTGCTCTTTCGCAGAAAATTTCAATGTGGAACATCTGGATGTGGTTCTAAGGATGTTTGTGCAATCCTTAGACAGAGAAGCTAGAAAGTGGTTCAAGACACTTGGAGCTCATTCTATCAACACATGGGAGGGAATGGAGGATGCTTTCATCAAAAAATGGGGAGAAAATAAAGATCATGGTAATGTCCTTACCGAATTCAACACTCTGAAAAAGAAACACAATGAAGGGGTGTCAGAGTTTATCAGAAGATTTAACAAATTGTACCTGAGTCTCCCCGCCGAGATGAAGCCTCACCAGACCGCTGCCAAGGTCGTTTTTGTGGCAGCATTTGGTTCTGAATTCAGTTTCTCATTGAGAGAGAGAAAGCCAGCCACTCTGGATGACGCACAGACAGATGCACTGGAGATAGAAGCAAATTTTGTCTCGACTGGAAAATCCAAAGGGAAACAAGAACAGGATGTTAGAAGGAGGGGAAAAGAGGAAGTATCCACCTCAAGCCAAGACAGAGATTCGGCCAACGACAAGATCGAGGAGATGAATAGGATGATCAAGAATCTCTCAAGTAAGATGGTCAAGCTTGAGATGGAGGCCAAGAACTCACCCCCAAAGAATTTCCAGAATGCTCCAAACAGAGGATTCAACCCTCAACACAGAAAACCACCCTTGCAGATATTGCAGAGGGGACAGAAAGAGCAACAAGATCAGGTACCGCATCCTCTATACTTGGAGGGGCAAGTAGAGGCTTCTCCTGAAGATTCTGCCTAGGAACAAGAGGAGGCATGCCTTGTCTTATCAGACAGTGATGACATAGAATGTCCCGTACATGAAAGTGACGAAGGGGAAGTACAAGCCCACTCAGAAATGAAGGCCAATGAAGATACTGAAGAGCCCGAGATTGATGATTACTATAAACAATTCATTGACTTCATGCAAGCCCAGTTCAATAGAAAATATGACCTCAGGTCCTCCAGAAAGAGAAACCGCACTCAAGATGAAGAAGAGGACACACCCCAAAAGTCAGCACCTGTTCAGGAGGAGACAGCTCGGAAAGTCCCTGAGAGAGGTAAGAAACCTCTTGGCCAACCTTTACATTTTGACACTCAAACTCCTTCATCTTCACAAGCAACTACTCCTCCTAATGTCAAACCAGTCATAAAAGAAGTCAAGCCTCTCCCACAGAACACAGACTCTAAGGAGAAAGAATCCAAATAGGTGTCGATAGATAAGTCCTCCTCCGCTTTCAGTCTACAAAAAGAGCTAGAGAAAGTAAAAATCCCAGTCCCCCTGACCGAATTGTTAAAGCAACCTGCATATCAGTCCCAGGTCACATCCTTCATGCTTCCCCCAGAAGTAATATACATCCCTGACAGTCTCAACTTACAAGAAGAAAGACATATGGTAGTGTTTGGTCCACATGTCGAAGAATTAGACCTCACTACACCTCCCTTCTATGTGTCATTGGTGATCCATGACCTATTGCTCCACAATTGTATGTTAGACTCTGGTGCCTCCCACAATCTTATGCCTCTATCTGTCATGGAACAATTAGGTCTCCAGATCACTCGCCCATATCAGGACCTGTACTCATTTGACTCCAAAAGAGTTAAGTTCTTGGGCATGATTAAGGACCTGGTGGTAAACCTGGCCCAAATCCCAGCTAAAAGTGTAGTAATGGACATTGTGGTGGCTGACATTCCAGCCCGTTTTGGCATGCTACTATCAAGGTCCTGGGGAACGAAAATTGGTGGGTCAATCAAACTAGATCTAACATATGCCACCATCCCAATCTTTGGTGGGCAGGAGAGGAGATTATACAGGGAGACTAGATTTCTAAAAACGGTTACCAAAGCTGACAGTTCAGAAAATTCACCGGTTTACGGTAAAGATAGAGATTTTTTGTGCTTGATGTTAGAAGAAGATTACATTTATGCTCAGGAACCTACCTTATGTCAGATAAGGACTCAACAATCCTCAGAAGGTCTTGAAACAGGGGTATGGACTCTACATTTCGATGGGGCAAATTCAAAGGAAGGTAATGGCGCTGGAGTTTTATTGATTTCCCCTACAGGAAAATGGGTCCCACTATCCTTCAAATTAGAGTATGAAGCCACCAATAACGTGGCTGAGTATGAAGCACTCTTGCTAGGGCTACAGGCAGCCAGGAATATGAATATAAAAACCCTGAAGGTCTTGGGTGATTCAGAATTAGTGGTCCGGTAGATCAGAAATCAATGTCAAGCAAAACATCGTCGTTTAAGAGCCTACAAGAATGAAGTATGGGACATGGTGGAGAATTTTTTCTCAGCTTTTAATATTCAGTTCATGCCACGGGAGCAGAACAGGATGGCAGATTCACTTGCAGTAGCTGCCAGCACCTTCCGTCCACCCCAAAATCCCCTCCTGAGGTATGAGATAGAAGTAAGGTACCGACCTTCGATTCCAGACAATGTCAAACACTGGCAAGTGTTTGAGAACGATGAACAAGTGAAAATATTTCTAGAAACAGTGGGGGAGTTCTCTAATATGGAGATTGACTGTTGTGAGGAAGATGATGTTGAGAACCAACCAGAAAACAAGTGGGAAGAAAAAATGGCCGGGAGCAAAGTGTTACAGCTGAAGGGAAATGTCATCCCTAGAGGCCTGGTACCCCTAGAAATACTGTTTGACAAAAATGATGTCCCCAGGCAGCCCAACAAAATTACAGACGAAAACCAGGTAGAGGATCTAAATCTGGGTACTGAGGCCGAACCCAAGATTGTGAAATTATCCAGGAGGGTCCCAGATGGTTATAAGGAGAAGTACCTGCAATTATTTCAGTCTTATAGGGATGTATTTGTGTGGTCTTATCAAGACCTGAATACGTTTAATATCAGCATTTTGCAGCATGAAATTCCCCTGAAGGCATATGCAAGGCCTCACAAGCAGAAACTCAGACAAATAAATCCCCTGTTACTCCCCTCCATTGAGAAAGAAATCAAGAAGATGTTAAAGGCCAAAATTATCGTGCCATTGAAGTACTCTGAATGGGTGGCAAATCTAGTCCCTGTCCGAAAGAAAAATGGAGAAATAAGGTTGTGCGTGGATTTCATAAATTTGAATAGAGCCTCCCTAAAAGACAATTACCCATTACCAAAGATGGACCACATTCTGCAGAAAGTGGTGGGGGCCTCTAAGATGTCTATGATGGATGGTCTTTCGGGTTATAACCAGGTGGCTGTACTCCCAGAGGACCATAAAAAGACTGCTTTCACCACGCCTTGGGGTACATTTATGTACACTAGGATGCCTTTTGGGCTGATCAACGCAGGAGCCACATTTCAGAGGGCTATGGACATAGCTTTTGTTGGGGAACAAGATAAATTTATGGTGGTGTACCTGGATGATATTACATTGTTTTCGAAGGATGACGCCGAGCATATTCAACATTTACAGAGAACTTTTGAAAAGTGCAGGAGGTATGGTCTTTCTCTAAATCCTCGGAAATCTTTGTTTGCATTAGAAGAAGGTAAGCTCCTAGGGCACATTGTAACTAAGGATGGGGTCACGATTGATCCTAAAAGGGTGGAGGTTATAAATGGCATCTCTCTCCCCAGGAATAAGAAAGAAGTCCAGGTGTTCTTAGGGCGTATCAATTTCCTGAGAAGGTTTATCCCTAACTATGCTGAGATAGTTAGGCATATAACAGATATGTTAAAAAATAATAATGAGGTGAAATAGTCACCAGAATCGAGGCAGGCCTTTGCCAGGATAAAGAATGCATTTTTTGAGGCTCCTGTGCTGGCAAGGCCAGATTTCACTGAACCATTTATGATTTTCTCTTTTGCATCACCTCACACGGTAGCTGGAGTTCTCCTCTAGAAAAACAACGATGGGCATGAACAACCCATTGCTTTCTTTAGTCAGGTGCTTCATGACGCAGAATTGAAATACAACATATTGGAGAAGCAGGCCTATGCCCTAGTAAAGTCCCTCAAAGCATTTCACATGTATATTCTACAGTCTCACATTACTGCATTCGTACCCACCGCAGCGGTTAAAGATATCCTCGTTCAGGGTGACAGTGAAGGAAAAAGGGGTAGGTGGATTGCAAAGATACAGGAATATGATCTGGACATCAGACCCACTAAGCTGATTAAAGGACAGGGGCTAGCAAGAATTTTATCAGAGTCAAATCATCAAGCTTTGGGCATCAATTTATCTATGATTGCAAATGAAGATTCTGAGGAACAGACAGGGCAGCAAGAAGTGGAAATAGCCACTCAGAAAATACTAATGAAGTATCTTACTAGTCCTTGGTACAAAGAAATAGTTGAGTATCTCCTAACACTCAACTGTCCACCCAGCTGTGATAAATCAAAATACAAAGCATTGCGGCTGAAATCACAAAAGTACATGGTTGCCAATGGTCAGCTATATTGGAAAGATCTTTCAGGCATACTGTTATTATGCCTCACAGAAGACGAAGTGAAGAACATAATGACCTAATTTCATGAGGGAATCTGTGGAGGACATTACAGCTGGAGGAGCACAGCCCAAAAAATCCTGAAGGCTAGTTTCTACTGGCCCAAATTATTTGGAGATGTTTTTTCTTGGGTTAGAGCATGTGACAAATGTCAGAAATTTGCTGAAAAACAAAAGTTTGCAGCTCTGCCCCTAATTCCTGTACACGTCAATGAACCTTTCAGACAGTGGGGAATTGACTTCATAGGCAAGATTCACCTGCCCTCAAGTGGACAGCATAAATGGATCCTGACTGCCACGGATTACTTCACGAAATGGGTGGAAGCCATACCTGCACGAAATGCTACAGACACAGTGATAATTAAATTCATGGAAGAGAACATTATATCCAGGTTTGGATGCCCTGCTAGAATAGTGACTGACAATGCCCAAGCCTTCAAATCTACAAAATTTTTGAGTTTCTGTCAGCAATATAATATCACTCTGGGCCATTCTACAGCTTACTACCCGCAGGGGAATGGTTTGGCGGAATCATCAAATAAAACGCTGGTGAGAGCTCTAAAGAAGACAATAAATGAAAACCAGAGGAACTGGGATTCCCAACTGAAGTTCGCTCTGTGGGCAAACAGGATAACTAGTAAAAGGGCAACTGGGAAATCTCCCTATGAGTTAGTATACGGACGAGCAGCTGTGTTCCCTATACAATTAGCTTTACCCGTCGCTCGTTTCATGCAAGAGGCTCAGGAGGAACCTGATGGCATGACCAGAAGAATTAACTAGCTGGTGGAACTCGAAGAAACACGTGGTCAGGTGAATCAGCGACTTGTGGAATACCAGGAGAAAATGAAGGAGCTGTTTGACCAGCACGCCAAGGAGAGAAAGCTACAGGTGGGAGATCTAGTTCTTAGGTGGGATGTGCGGAGGGCCGATAAAGGTAAGCATGGTAAATTCGATCCCCTTTGGTTCGGTCCCTTCAAGATTACAGAACAAGGAGGAAATAATACCTTTAAGCTGGAGAATTTGCAGGGAGATCTGCTCGACGCCCCTGTAAATGGACAGTTCCTCAAACCGTACTTTCAATTCTGAAGCAGGCTGAAAAATCCTGATTGTATTATATTGTACATTAGCTGTTGTTTTCATTTTTGAATTGAATAATGCATGAGTCATGATGATTTATGAAGGGAGAAGTCGGAAGTTCAAGGGAAGTGGCATTCAAAGAAGATAAACAGGCGGTCTGCGTAGTTCTCGACACGTTCGAGGATGAAAGTGTCGTCCCCAGGTGGAGCCAATGTTGTTTAATCTTTAACATTAGTCATTGGTGTATTAAAAGGTTAACAAGTCATGCATTAAGCTTTGTATCAAAGGACGAAATACTTCAAAAGTGGGTCGAAAAGAAACAAAGCAACGAATGCCACGTGCATTAAATCCAAAGGCGGAATTAACACGAAAAGAATGGAGTATAAAGCCAAAAAGCTAACAAGAAATATAAAAGGCAATGGAACGCTACACTAAGCGCAAAACCTTTGTATTAAAAGAAATTGTCGCCGCGTGAAGACGCACACAAGGGAAATTCTGAGGGGGTCGAGCAGCGAGGGAGGGAAGAGACCCATACCCCCGCGGAGTTTCGACAGCGTGGCGTGGTGGGGACCCGAAGTAAAGGGGATGACGTGGCAGAGCTAACGCGCGGGACTTGAGGATCGATATGCTATGTTTAGAATCTGCCTTATGGGAAATATATTCAAGAATCGTCTGTTTTATATGGTAAAAAGGTAAGGTAAAGTCCTTTAGGTTAACTGGTACTGAGGCCCGTACCAGTATTAAACCCAGCACGAGGCGCCCACCTGCACTCTGACACACCCAATCCTTATGCGCCACGTGCCCCACCGTCAGTGTCCTTAGGACACTTGCCTTCATTCGTTTTACCCATCCGTCTTTTTACCTCAAATTACCCAGTCCAGAGATAACATTTCCCCCGTATTTCACTCCAGTAAAAAGTCGCAGGTTTTCGTCTACGACATATACCCAGTAGGAAAGAGCGCCTGGTCTACCCAATCATTGTCAGAGTTCCCTGCGTCGCTTTCCCGAGCAGATTTACCTTCCGTTCAGGTACTCTGTCATTCATACTCCCTCTGTTTTCCTTTCGCTTTTTCAAATTCTTGAATGTCGGCCATGGGAAGGGGAACGCCCAAGAAAAATGAACCAGAGACCCCCCAGGTCCGTCAATCCAGGAACCCACCCGGGTTCGACCCTCTCATCGACCTGCAAGTTGGTATCTGTGACCCTAAATACCCATTTGACATCCACAGCATTAAGCCCGTGCTTTTCAGTCGTCATGTTAAGAACACAGACCGTTACCGGGTAGTCGTGTCTGGCCTGTACCACCAAATTTCCCCTCAAGTTCACTCTGTAGTTGATTTTATCTCTTGGCTCAGAGATGTTTTCGACGAGCATAGAGGCACCTTCACCTCTCCTCAGGGGAACAAAGTTTTGTCCCTTTCCCTCGATATTATCAAACATCCCTCCGCTTTCCTACCAGCGACACATATATCAGTTTCAGAGAAGCAGCTTTGGCCGCCCAGTTCATCAAACAGCCACGGGAGGCCCGGAAAGCCTTCATCTCCTCTATAACCGGCAACCAGGTTACTTCTCTTCCCGCCATAGAGCCTTTTCCATTAAGCTTGTTCGAAGAGGAAGTTCAGCCCATTCTCTCTCTGATTGCTGGCCTTTTAGGGGTAGGAAGTCCTGAAGAAATTTCCACGTTGTGCTTCCATCTCTTATGGCTCATGTCCCAGAAGGGGGTAGTATTAGATATTCCTGGTTTCCTCGCCACTGCCATTCGAACCCAATTCCAGGAGCTTCCAGAAACTCGTCAGTTCCGTTTCTGTTCAATGGTTTTCTCTCTCTTCTTGTACCAGCACGCCGATAAATTTGAGGGTTTGGGGTTAGAAAAAGTATATCGTGAGAATTCCCAACCCCGACCAGTTTTTGACTGGAATTTCTCTGTGCGTCAATTACCTAAGGGAGAGGGTTATTCCAGTTTTGTGAATAGTTTCATGTCTATTGCCTATACCATTATTCATGACTCGCCTTCCCCTAGGGTCTTTCCAGAAATGAAAAGTTGGCTGCAAGCCGGAAAATCCCAGAGCACTGGAGATTGGTTCCTATTCGATGACTACACCGAAATTCGGGTCTATGGAGCCGATGTTTCCCCTTACCGGCTGCCAGTGTTTCCTTTTCGTCGAGTTTATGCGCTCGAATACATCCAGCAGGCCCTCAAGGCCGATCAGCTCCATTTTGTTCCTGCCAAGAAGGGTTACATCCTAAGGCTTCCCATTGAAATCGGCCCCTTTGTGGTGAACTCGAGACATGCCCTCCCAATCGTTGAGAAAATGCTGCAAGGTCTGGACCTAAGGCTGGGAAAATTTTTGGCTTACGACCCCCGAGAAATTATCTCGAACAAAAGAAAAAGGAACAAGTCTGCGCCTTATATGCATGAGCCAAGGCCATTCATGGAATGGAGGGCTAATCTTGAAATTTGGCCTTTGGTTTCGCAGATGGAAACAGATTCATCTGCTACAGGGGAGGAGAAGAACGTCAATAAAGACACAGGCGGAGAAGAAGCAGGCACTTCAGGAGCAGTCCCCCCTCACAAAAAGCAAAAAACAGCCTCCAGTGAGGCAGAAGTCATAGGAGAGGAACAACTGCTGGAACCCTTCACAGTATACGGTCAATTGGATAAAGGCAAGGCCGGGATAAAGGTGCTAAGAGACAGTACCACTTCTTCCGACTTCACAGAGGTCACACAGGCCATCATAGAGCATACCTCGCCAAGGGCAATGGAAAGGGATCAGGCAAATAGAGCAATCCGAGACAAATATAACGCTGAGTTGGGAGGGTACGTTGAGAAATATCATACCAGGATATTTTCCTCCATGAACGCGGACACCGAAAACCTGGTATTATCTATGGCAGAAGATATCTTGGACC
This sequence comes from Pinus albicaulis, assembly GCA_034641835.2. Lineage (NCBI taxonomy): Eukaryota > Viridiplantae > Streptophyta > Pinopsida > Pinales > Pinaceae > Pinus > Pinus albicaulis. The sequence goes on along the minus strand of CM076575.1, from coordinate 3,416,517 downwards.
CTAATTCGGGTGTCACTAGCTATCGGGTGCTCGAGTATGCGATCGACATGAAGAAAGTTCCAGCCAACGACATGTGCGACCTATTCCAGACTGTATGTGATATGATGAAAGATGAATTGATGCGGGTCACCCTCGCGCTGAAGAATTTAGAGCAGAAACATGAACAGTTGAGGGCTACCTTGACAAGCGAACAGGCTAGTTGCCGCGCCCGAGCAAATCAGGTGTGTTTCCTCCAAGACCAGATCAAGGGAAAGGATACGGGGGAAACAAACCCACAGGCGGCTTTGATTGAACAGCCGCAGAAGGAAGTCGCGTCAACAAAGGGTCAGGCCCGCATACCAGCCTCCCGCCATGTCCAGATGGCTGAACTGGTGCAAGTAGAGCAAGAGAAGGTAGAATTGTCCGGTAAGCTATCAAAGGAAAGAGAAGAGAAATAAAAGATGGCTGAAACAATCACCATACTACAGACTAAGGCAACAAAGCTGCAAGCTAGATGGGACTCACACAGCTGCCAGCCGACCGTGGCTTCAAGTGGAACTAGCTCGCTGTCTGAGCAATTGGCCACAGCAAGAGCTGAAAATGAGGTATTGGAAAAGCAGGCGTCCACAGCAAGGAAAAATATCACAAACTTAGAAAACTCTCTGGCCGAGAACACCATAATAGTAGAAGAGTTGCAGAGAGAAATAGAACAGGAAAAGAAGACGACGGCCGATCAGCAAAAAACTATCGCCGACATGAAAATCCGTGCAAAGGGAAATCTCACCCTCCTTGAGGCTAGGAGTATAATTTGGTCTGATATAATCTCAGTTGTGACCAAGCAATGGGGCTTCTTAAGGACGATGGGAGAGCATAAGTCTGCTATACCCTATCTCAGTAGGAAACTGCAGGAGGCAGACCTCGATCTGTCCAACAGGGCCCAACATGCCAAAGAGTATATTTCATTCCTTAATGAGCTGGGATCAGATGACATGGAGAAGCACGGTATTCCAAGCTTATTCACGGAGGCTATTGAGTGTCGCAAAATCATCAACAAAGAGATGGCCTGATTCACAGCTTCGAGAGCTCTCCAACAGGTGGTCGCCAACGTGGGACAATTCGACGCAGTATGGGGTGAGATCATGACAGCTGGACTCCCTTCCTGTTGGGACCCGACCACTCCTTCTGTGCTCTTGCCTTTGACACAATATACAGTGTGCTTGCAAGAAGAAAGAGACCAAACTGACCTCCAGATGGGTAAAGCAGCTCAACTCAAGGCTGACATGATTGTTTCATTCCTTCGAAAAGAGTTCAACCTCCTCCATTTGATAAAACACAAGCTTCCTACTGGGGCGGGTTTCCACGCCCTCACAGAGGCCTTTGTCGAGGTGGAGGGGTTCTCAGCGATGCCCGAACCAACTGCGGAGAGTCAGCAGAGGTGCACTCAGTTTACGAGCCAGTATGCCAGTTCATCTGCGAACGTGCCGCCACCAGAATCAGCAACTGCCTCAACTCTTCCGCACCTATGATACTTTGTCAACTCATGATTTGGCCTCAACGGCCTATTTACTTTTTACTGAATTAGTTTCTTTTAAGTTTTGAGTGGGTTGTTTTCCCCACTCCAGCATTTTACTTTTCATCGAACTACTGTTTAATTTTCTGTTTTTGAAAACGGCCAAGAGCCTGACTATCCATGATGGGAGGCCTGATTCTTCATCATGAATTTTGCTGTTTTGAGAATGACATTTAACAAATTTTGGTTATGCGAAGAAGATATTTTTCCCAAAAATATCTTCTCGCTGAAATAGGAAGAAGCCTATATAAGTAAGATCCAATGAGAAAAAAGGGTTCCAGATTTCCTGAAGAAACTTGCAGTGTAAAAGTTTTTTGTATGCTTGTCGTGGAATTATCAATGCAAATACACAGAGCCCCTGGGGTTTCAGCGAAGAGAAGTTCTAGTTATATATGAGGATTCCAGTCTTAATGCTGTATAGTTTGTGACTCTTTCTTTGTGATATTGTATCATTGTTCTCTCCACTGTTTTCAATTTCCTTTTATCGTGTCTTGGAATGCGAGTAACTTGCTAGCTCGGGTATGAATTTATCGTTGTTTGATACTCATGCTTTACTGGTACATGTTGCTTTAAATATGGCTCATACACGATATGTCGTTCCGCTTAACACATCATTCATATTTCCTCTGTATTAAACATCGTGAAATGTTACTCTTACTGAAATGATTGATATGTATGGATTCTTAGTTCCTAAGCCCATATCATGTTGAAATATGTTTTCCGAGCACCATTTCATTGGTAGTTAGTATTCCCCTTTCACTTTCTGCGCCTCAAATATCTTTCTGTTTAAAATACATATATGTCGTTGAGAAACTGGCCCTCTCTGATGAAAGTTGTCTCTAAGTTGTTTGAAGTATATATGTATTGAAGATTCCCTTCTTGTCTTACAGAGTCTTTATAACTTGCTAAAATCCGAAGGTAGTTTGGTCCCATCCATATGATGACGTTTTACATAAGTTGAAAAGGTAGAGAGTCCGAAGCTGATAATAAGCCTGAAATATACTTTATACTCCCTACTGTTTAAGATGTCCTAGGCACTGGTCTTTGGTAACTCTGGGCTGTCTCTAGGAGCTACAACAGGATGATACTGAACACATTCAGCACTTGTAGAGAACCTTTGAAAAATGCAGAAGGTATGGTCTTTCCCTCAATCCTCAAAAATCTATATTTGCATTAGATGGGGGAAAACTCTTAGGGCACATTGTAACTAAAGATGGTGTGAAAATAGACCCTAAGAGAGTTGAAGTCATAAATGGTATTCCTTTACCCAGGAATAAGAAAGAAGTACAGGTGTTTCTAGGCCGAATTAATTTTTTGAGAAGGTTTATTCCTAACTATGCTAAAATAGTTAGGCATATAACTGATATGCTTAAAAAGAAAAGTGAGGTGAAATGGTCCCATGAATCCAGAGATGCATTCACAAGGATAAAACAGGCATTTGCTGAAGCTCCTGTGCTAGCCGGGCCTGATTATACAAAGCCATTTATGATCTTTTCGTTTGCTTCACCTCATACTATCGTTGGAGTATTGTTGCAGAAAAATAAAGAAGGATATGAGCAGCCAATAGCCTTTTTTAGTCAGGTATTACATGATGCAGAATTGAATTATAATATACTAGAGAAGCAGGCATATGCCCTGGTGAAGTCCCTCAAAGCCTTTAGAACATATGTTTTGCAGTCCCACATTACTGCATATGTTCCTACAGCAGCTGTCAAAGATATTCTCGTTCAAGGAGATAGTGAAGGCAAAAGAGGAAGATGGATTGCAAAAATATAGGAGTATGATTTGGAAATAAGACCCACTAAGCTGGTTAAAGGACAAGGGTTAGCCAAAATTTTGTCTGAATCAAATCATCGGGCTCTAGGTATAAATTTTTCCATGATAGCGAATGAAGAGTCTGAGAAAGGAGAAGAGCAGCATGGACTAGAGATGGCCACTCAAAAGATACACATAAAATATCTCACTAGTCCTTGGTACAAAGAAATAGTTGAATATCTTTTAACACTCAGCTGTCCACCCAGCTGTGATAAATCAAAATACAGGGCTTTGAGGCTGAAATCACAAAAGTATATAGTTGCCAATGGTCAGTTATATTGGAGAGATGCTTCAGGCATACTATTATTGTGCCTCACAGAGGATGAAGTAGAAAATATAATGGTGGAGTTTCATGAGGGAATTTGTGGAGGTCATTACAGTTGGAGGGCCACAGCACATAAAATACTGAGAGCTGGTTTTTATTGGCCTAAATTATTTGGAGATGTTTTTAATTGGGTTAGAGCATGTGATAAATGTCAAAAATTTGCTGAAAGACAAAAGCTGCCCGCTCTGCCACTAATCCCAGTTCATATAGATGAACCATTTCAGCAATGGGGATTAGATTTTATTGGAGAAATACATCCCCCTTCAAGTGGCCAACATAAATGGATACTGACTGCAAAAGATTACTTTACAAAGTGGGTGGAAGCCATCCCTGCGAGAAATGCTACAGATGTTGTAATCATCAAATTCATGGAAGAGAACATCATATCCAGGTTTGGCTGTCCAGCTAGAATTGTAACTGATAATGCACAGGCCTTCAAGTCCAATAAATTTGCAAATTTCTGCCAGCAATATAATATTGCATTAAATCACTCCACAGCTTACTATCCACAGGGGAATGGCTTGGCAGAATCTTCCAACAAAACTCTGGTGAGGGCCTTGAAGAAGACAATTAATGAGAATCAAAAGAATTGGGATTCCCAATTGAAGTTTGCTCTATGGGCGAATAGGATAACCAGCAAGAGAGCAACAGGGAAATCTCCTTATGAATTAGTATACGGACGAGCAGCAGTGTTTCCTGTGCAGTTGGCTTTGCCAGTGGCACGTTTCATGCAGGAAAATCAGGAAGAGCCGGACGAAATGGTCAGAAGGATAAATCAATTGGTGGAATTAGAGGAAACACGAGACCAGGTGAATCAAAGGTTAGCATAATATCAGGAGAAGATGAAAAACATCTTTGATCAGCATGCAAAAGACAGGAAATTTCAAATTGGTGATCTGGTTCTCAGATGGGATATCCGGAGGGCTGAAAAGGGAAAACATGCTAAATTTGATTCACTTTGGTTTGGCCCATTTAAGATTGTAGAGCTGAAAGGTAATAACACGTTCTTATTAGAAGACCTACAGGGTGATCTGCTTGACTCCCCTGTAAATGGACAATTCCTCAAGCCATATTTTCAATTTTGATTTAGGCAAAACAAGCCTGATGTACCATACTGTATATACATTTTGCTTCAGTTTCGGTTTGATGAGTATTCAGGTAAGCACAGAAATGATCAGTGGTCTGCTAGTTCTCGACATGTCCAAGGATGAACATGCCGTCCCCAGATGGAGCCGATGTTGTGCGTATCAGCCCTTCGACCTAAATTTTTGGCCTAACACTCCCCCATAATCCTTCAAAACTGTTATCATGGCCTAAAACCTCATATTCTGCATATTGTTGCCTCTTTCCGCTCAAAAATACACTACCCAAAGTCCTGAGTCCGCAATTAAAATTATATCGGGCCTAGCCCTTCAACCTTAGCCCCTTGGTTTCATTCCCCATATGACTCCGGCGCAAGACCGGGCGCCAGGCGGAAAGGAGCTTAACGTTTAAAACTTCGGGCGCGTCTAGAGCCGTCGGATCAAGAACCAATCGACGAAGCGGAGTCCTGCTTACCTTGGTGGTCCCCGTGCCTCCGCTCACTGCTCAAAACCGGCGGTTTCATTTCGCACCACCTTCACCGGGCTGGCGGTTTCCGATCAAATGGCAGCGATTCCACATGCTGCATAATGCGTGTCCCCCTGTACGTCCCAAAACCACTGCCATTTCGCGCATTAACTTCCGATCATACACATGCAGCGGAATCTACCCCCACCGTCAGATCTCGGAGGCTCCATCCGATGGTCGTCCTCCTCCAGAGTTGCACGCAACTTAACCCAAGCCAATCGTACTTCGGGCCCTCCATTCCATCGCCCTCTGACTGATTTTTAACCATTGATTATGTTTCTAATCGTGTGGACCGAAATCATTCGCACGTCCCGCTGACCGCTCAATGTCCACCTTCACGTCATTCCCCCATCGGCCTTACGTGCATCCTCGTCATGTATCCACGTGTTCATCACCTCCTATCTCCACCGTTTACATATTCTATTCATTCGTCGCGTTGTAACGACTTTGTGTCCTAAACCTCCGCCGACTCATTTTTCGCTATTCCACTGTATTTCCTGTTGCCACCCTGCTTCTTCTTATGGTTTCTCCCAGTCTACATCACCACTCCATGGTCATAGCCGCATTCATCATCCCTATGCTTGTTTTCCTTAACGTGTTCGTGGAATTTTGCAGGGTTTTTAATGATGAAGGATGATAATAATCTGCAGCCTCCATTGCAGAAGCCAAATGCACTCCCAAGGATTATTCAGCAGATGTAGAATTGCAGGACAAAGATCTGAAGAGATACACAGATAGGACTTTCGTTAAATGAAGTGAGATGGATATTTATCAAATTCCTCAGAGAAATTTAAAGGAGGTAGGTTTTGGTAGCTGAAAACATAAATGAGGTTACAAAGAATATCAACAGAAGATCGAGGAGTTCAGTGTCCGGCATTGAAAAATAAAAATTCCAGTTCAGGGCTAAAGGGGCCGAGAGTACCATGCACAAACATCAACAACCTCAAGGTTTTATTGCAGCAGATTTTTCTCTTTCAGCCAAGTACAGAACATTTGTATATTTTATTCTTTCTGTCTTGTTTATGAGGAGATTTTCTTCCTCAGCATTTATTTCATAAAACAGCAGCAGAGTACTCGCACCAGTTCAGCACCGCCGAACAGCATAGGCGGGTTCTTCTTACAAATTTGTTTTAAATTAGATCATTAAATGTATATTACCAACCACCATTCTCTAGGGCTTTCTATCTCTTCTATAAAAACAGAAAGAAAGACATTGTAAGGGTTCCAGATTTCTATCAGCAAACTGTGCAGTGAAAGGCTTTTGTATACATCTTGTAAAGTTTCTGTATGAAGGCTCAGAGCCCGTGGGGTTTCAGTGAGGAGGATTTATAACTGTAATGAGGATTCTGGTCTTTGGTATCCCACAGTATGTAATCTTTTCTTATGTGTTAATATAATGTCTCATTTCATGCTATGTATCTTCTTGTATCATGTTCTAGAATGCGAGTGGCTCACTGGTCTTAAGTAAGGATTCATCCTAGTTGGTGCCCATACTTGGATTAGTCAAGCACTTTAAATATGCCTAGTCATGATATACTGTTCCATGTTCATTTCATCCATATTTTCTGCTATATTAGTTACTTGAGGAGGGTGCTTTTAAAACGCCATTGTCATGTATGGATTCTTAGTTGGATAAGCCCATATGTGATTTTTTTGTGTATCTGGGTATCAACCTCATGCTAACTAGTATCTTCTTCATGTTTCTTCACTGCATCAACTTTCTGATATTTGATTTCTGTGGCATATTATGTGAACTGGCCCTCTTTGCAGTAAGCTGTCTCTTAACTGTCTGATGCTTTTGTATTGGAGTTTTTGCATGTTGTTCCTACATTATTCTTATCTTTGTATCAGCTTCTGAGAGAGTTTGGTTCCATTTAAACTAATTTCCTTGTTTTGGTAAGAGATAGTAAGAGAGCTTTTGGATTGACAACCCAAGCTATATTATGAGCTCCTTGCTATGTTAAGATGTCCTAGGCACTGGTCTATAACAACTCTAGGTTGTCTCTAGGGTAGACAAGAATTGTCGACAACACATTGCATGGCAGCGCCTGTCGTCCCAAATACTAGCAGGCTCCTCAAATTCAATATTGAGGACTGCTAGATGCCTCGAAACTTAGGCAATATTCTTGTTGTCGCTTGCCCTGATTATGTGGTGTAGCTCTCCATGTACACTTGTCGTTTGAGTGCTGGAAACTCAAATGAGTCCATGAGGTCTGCGTCAATGAGAGCTGCACTGTCATATTTCCTGACGAGGGACTCCATTTTTTGAATCTTACTATCTAGCTCCTGTTAGACTACTACTGGATTGGCCTCTGTCATCTTTTCTCGTCATTGATACACCTTCAAAATAGCTCTTTGCCCCTTCTCTTGGCTCTTTTCTTTGGGACACCTTCGCTGCTCTGGTTCTGCTCCAATTGCCTTTGCTTCTTCAGAAATTTCTAACTCTAACACGGATCTCTCCGGTATTCTCGTGCTTTTCTTCATGCAGGCTATGTAATTAACCGGCACGAGTGAGGTTGATGAGACCCCATAACTAATCAATTCTTGCTGGCATCCTCCGCAGCGATAATCGAGTGGGTAGTCGCCGGTTGAGGTGTGTTCTGACATCTGCTGACGGTGGTGTGGGGAAATGGGCGGACGCGACCGCTGAGGTTACTTCTAATTATGGCAAAATTATTACTGCAAGGTTACTTCTAATTATGGAAATTTATGTTGCAAATCCTGGCGATCCTACGGACTGACACAAGTACTAAATGAAATGATGCGAACTGACACTTGACATGTTTTCTTATCCTATGGGGATGGCATGCTGGACTCGCCCTTCCCCGACCACAATCGGTTGCATTGCGGTCCCCGCAACCCAGCTGTTATTGACAACCTATGCATGGACAAGTGACTCTACCTATGCTCATCTCGGTTGCGAGAGAGTTATTCAACTACACTATTCTACTGACTTTTCTCGGGTGTGAGAATTATTAAAAGGAAGCGAAAGAAACTTAGTCATGGTAGGCTTCAAGCATGCGCCATTCACCCAGCCAGATAAAACAGTACCGTCTAGTTGAGCCAACCGAACTACTCTGAAATCCTTAATTTCGACGACGAAGTAGGGTCCCAACCAGTGCATATGCAGTTTCCCTGGAAATTTTTGAAACCTGCTATCGTATAGTAGAACCTTGCCACCAACTTGGAACGTTTTGATATTAATGTGTTGATCATGCCATGCCTTTTGCCTATCTTTCTGAACTTTTTGATGAAACTCGGCGAGGAACCTTGCCTCGTCAAGCTCTTGTAAGTCGTGCAGCTGTTCCTATAGTGATTCCTCCTCCGAGAAATTTAGGGATGTGGCGATCAGAAGGCTCGGTATGGTGAACTCGGCGGGAATCATAGCTTCACGGCCATACACCAGCTGGAAATATGTTTGATTCGTTAAGCACTTCACTGTTGTTCAGTAGGCCCACAGTGCAGTTGGCAGATATTCATCCCAATCATCCCGTTTTGCATTGCAGATCTTTTTCAAGCCTCTTTCGAGGATTTTGTTGAACGCTTCAATAGTGCCATTGGCCTGTGGGTGGTACAGGCTACTTTTGTGATGTTGTATCATGAAAGTGTCCAGCAGCAATTTGATTGTGGCATTAATGAAGTGTGTACCTTGATCACTGGTTAAGCTCCTTGGGCAGCCAAATCTGCTGATAATGTTTTCAAATATAAACCGGGCTGCCGTCTCTGCCATACAATCCCTTACCGCCGCTGCTTTGGCCCATCGGGTGAGATAGTCCGTGGCAGTGATGATGTACCAGGCCTTTGAATGCATGGCTATAGGTGCTATGGGGCCTACGAAGTCGATAACCCACTTCTCGAATGGTTGCAATACGTTCACCGGGTATAGTGGGAGCTCGTCTCTGTGAGAGGGCCTCCCTGTTCTCTGACAAACATCACATTTCTTGACAAAATATTTACTATCGGCATGGACCGTCGGCCACCATAGTCCAACTTTTAGCACTTTCCTGGCAGTGGGTTTCGCCCCCACGTGTCCTCCCGCGATGCCGCTATGGCATTCCCACAGAACAGCTTCACGTTCATGGTCGAAGACACACCTCCACAGAATCTCGTCAAGCCCCAATTTATACAACTTCCCCGCAATCACTTGGTAGTCGGCGGCGCGGACGACCAGGTGTCGTTTCCGGATCGGGGTATAGTGCTGAGGACACTGCCCCGTGGTGAGGTATGTTGCGATGTTGGCCAAATAATCTGGTATGGCTTCTACCCAGAAAAGATCAGCATCAGGCAGCTGATCATCTAGAGAGCCCTCATTGTCACCAGTCTCCAACCGGGATAAGTGATCGGGCCCAACATTCAGCCTCCCGGGCTTGACAATCACTTCGAAGGTGAACTCTTGAAAGAGTAGGAGCCATTGGCATATCCGTCCTTCAAAAACTGGTTTGTTGACTAGGTATTTCAATGCAAAGTGTTCAGTGAAGAATTTGAACTTACCTCCTAGGAGATAGTGGCGAAACTTCTGAAGTGAGTACACCATGGCGAGTGCCTCCCTCTCTGTGGTGGTGTAATTTTGCTCTGCATTAGACAGCTTGCAACTGGCAAAGTACACTGGGTGGTTGACTATTGTCTCCCCCGGTTGCGCTAAGATAGCCCCAAGTACAATACCAGAAGCATCGATATGCACATGGAACTGCTTATCCCAATCTAGGTGGACCAGAATGGCGCAGTTTCCAGCTTCTCCTTTAAAGCATCGAGGGCCAATCTGCAGTCATCCGTCCACTGGAACACCTCTGACTTCCGCAGTAACTCTTCCAAAGGAGCAGTTATCTTTGCATAGTTTCTGATGAACCGTATGTAGTAGCCCGTGTGCCCTAATAGTGATCGCAACTGCTTCACAGTTTCCGGTGCTTCCATGTGGACGATCACTGCCACCTTGGTGGGGTCGACACAGACCCCTTGCCTACACAACACATGTCCTAGGAGCGTTCCGAACGGAACCACAAAGATGCATTTCTTCAGGTTCAATGAAATTTGCAATTGCCGACACTGATCGAACATTATGCGTAGCAGGGTGGCATGATCCTTCAGCAAGCTGTAGACTATCCAGTCGTCCATGTAGACTTACAGGAACTTATGAATATATTCCTGGAAAGAAGCTATGACAATCCTAGAAAACACGGTAGGTGCGTTCTTCAACCCAAACGACATCACGTGATATGCAAAGGACCCCCACTCTGTGGTCAATGTCATTTTATTCTTGTCCTCTTCCGCGATGCGCACCTGATGATATCCTAAGAACCCATCGGTGAAGGAGTATGCCTCATTCCCCGCAAAATTTTCTAGTACTTCCTCGCTGAATGGGGTGGGGAATGGGTCATGGATGCAGGCGTTGTTCAAACTTCGGTAGTTAACCGACGCGGATTTCTGACTTGTCTTTCTTATTTTGAATGACAATGGGACTCACCCACTCTGCTTCTTCCACAGGGAACATTAGGCCTGCCTTCAACATTTTGTCGATCTCTAGTTTGACCTTCTCCTTTATCCGCGGGTTCAACCGGTAAGGTCGATGCTTCACTGGCCTGGCGTCCGGCTTCAATATAATCCTCATCTCTCTGAGATCCCCTTTGATCCCTTTTAAATCCACAACCGATGAAGGGAATAGGTCTTCGTATTCCTGGAGGACACTAAAAATTTCCTTCGTCGTCTCCTTGTCCTAGTAGTCCCCAACTGTAGCCAGCTTGGGTTTTTCGTCCGTGCCGATATTTAGTTTCTTAGTCCTCAGAAGTAGATGTATTCCTTCGGTGGTAGGCTCTTCCTTGATGTTCCGCGCTCCTTTTGTCTCTTCAAAGTATAAGTGCCTCAGGTCCTCCAGACTGTCATCTTCTGGCTCGCTATCAATCCTCTGGCAAGCAAACTTGTGTCTGTTATCGGGGTTCAGCACCAATGGCCTCCCGTCGGCACTCTGATCGGGGAAAAACAGTATTCCTTTTATGGCCTGCAATGCTTGGGATATCTAGTCTGTCTTCCCCTTGAATGAGAAGCACTGAACAAATTTGTCTGCAACCTCCTGCCAAGAATTGGTCCCCCTCTTCCTCTCTTCCTCTAAGTACCAGGCATGAGGAATGGTATCCAAGGAGTGGACAAATTGATGTACCCACAGCTCCTCTGGGTATCCCACACTTCGCCACTGCTCCTGGCAGACCTTCAGATGGTCTCTCGGATTGGAATTTTTTTGGTATCTTCAATTGATTCAAGGCCCTTCGCCTTCCTTAAACCGCGCCCTCAAAGCCGTCGCAACACAACTCCACCGCGACAGGGAGTTGCGGTGATTTTTCCACCACCTGGCTGATGTGGACTGTAATGCCACGTCCAAGAGTGGTATTCTATTTTCCTCTGGTACCTTGTCTTCTACCTTCGCAATGAAGGTATTTACTGCTTGCATGTTGGAAAAGGTGGGGTACTCCCTTATCTTAGCCCCAATCCGATGGGTTCTTGCAATACTGGTGCATCTCCTTGTGTTGTTCTCATACCCACCTTGCTGCCAGTCCTCCCAAGTGATTTCAGAGCCTAGCTCCAAGCTCTGGACACTTTGCCAGCTGACGGAGCCGGTCATTGTCGGGTTGATGTAATCCTCCCTCTTCCCTGCTGTCATCTGATAAAGGTTATCCAATAACTGAGCATCTTCCCTGTTATCTACTGTTTCTGTATATCTCGAACCTTGATACGGGTCGAGAGGCTGAGTGACCCTAACTTCCCCGTCTTCAAAATCATCAACTCCTTCTTGAGATCAATGATGGCGTAGTTTTCAAAAGCCCAGTCGATGCCTAGCAATGTAGGGTATGGATCTTTCTCTCCCATAATATCTATTACCTTAAATTCTGTGTAGGTCTTTACCCCTGCAATGTCTACCTCGACATCTTTGAGTCTGCTGATCAGCACAATGCAGTACTGGTTTTCCATCCTGAGCTGGATCGGCGAATAAGTCAGCCATGGTCGTCTTAGAGCTTCCCAAGTCTTCCGAGGTAGGATATTGACATCGGATCCCAAATCGAGCATGGTGTCCCTGATCTGAAATCTCGCAACCTGTGTGTCTAGTCGGAACTCTTTTCTCATTCTTCGTTTGTTTTGCTTTACTCATTGTACATATTGTGGTGTTGTTCCTGGGGATTCCCTCGCTCTTGCGTTCCCCTGCAACACTTCCTCCGGGGTATGCTTGAGTTGTTCCTGCATTGAAGCATTGTCGACAATTTTGAGGAATAGGTGGAGCCATTCCTCGATCAGAGCCCCTATAGTGCTCTGTTCTCTGGTATCTTTCTTCACAGGTAACTCAATACCTTTGTCTCCCCCTAACTGGGCAAAAGTTTTGGCAGCCTCCTGGAAATATTTCTTCTGCATATCCGGCCTGATCAATAATTTCGGGGATGTGGGCCTGATCACCCGCATCGGCTCCTTCTCACGAGCATCCTCCCTCGTTTTCTTTCCTCCTCGTGTCACTATGGCTACGTTCTGCATGGCCGGATTCGCTGTCCCCCGAGGTTCTACGTTCACCGGATTCGTGCCTCTTTGTCTTGCTCATTCCTCCCACTTCTTGATAAGTTCCGGACAGTCCTCTGTCGCATGGGTGTTCACGCGGCACTGGGAACACCACGACCTTCTAGGTAGGGGGCATTTTCGGGCCACATGACCCTCTTGATCACATTTGTAGCATCTCAGTGGACCTCGTCCTTCGGTACGACCTCCCCTCATACCGCCTCCTCTGCCTCTGGGAGCCTCATTCACTCTGTAGGAGGGCCAGTCTAATCGGTCTGCCAGTGCGTCTAAAGCTCTGCACTGTTCGGTGTTGTGAGTTGTCGAAGCACATAACTCACAGTACACGTTGTTCGGAACATTAGAGTACTTCTGCAAAATCGGACACATCTGAGGTTGATGACCCACTGTTCGGCAGATTTCGCAATACTCTGTTGCGGCTTGGGTCGGTTGATTTGGGAACCAGGCATACGGTTGTTGCGGTGGATAGACCCCTTGCGAGTTTATCTGCGAACTCCTCTGATAGGTGGAGCCCCCTGCACTGCCGCTACTGAGGTCCCCACTCCCTGGTTTCGAAACTGAGGACACTCAGTCGCCACGTGTCCTTCTACCAGGCAATGTGTGCACCAGACATTCAGCTTGGCTGGTCTGATGGGCTGCATCTCCTTAAGTTTCTCAGTCAGATTGGAAATCTAATGTTGCAGTCCCAGTAGGGATGGGTCTTGTGGGGCCACCCTTCCCCTATATTTTTAAGGGTAGCCTGCCATCGCCTCTATCTTCATAGCATGTTCCAATGCATCCTACAAGTTGTCGATCTTTTGCTAAGTGAGGGGGGTTCGCGTCAAGGGAAGCAGAGCCTTGATGAACCAGTCCCTCTGATGATTCGGGTCGATCGGGTAGCTGAGCTTCCTGATTGCATCTTTGAACCTGCGCATCAACTCCCATGCAGTCTCTCCTTCCCTTTGCTTGATCTCCCATAGTTCGGATAGACCTTTCTGGTCCATTTGGGGTAGCTTAAATTCTCTGACAAAGTCCCGCTTGACGTCCGCAATCGCTAGATTCTGGTGGGCCTCTGACCACTTTATGAACCAGCGCAATGCCCTTTCTCTCAGCGTGGTTTGGAATTTGATCAGCTTTCCTGCATCTGGCGTTTTCCTTGCCCTCCATATGGCTTCGCAGAGGTACCAGTGTTGTTCCACATCATCGTTACCCCGCCCAGAAAATTCTGGGTACCGGGTGAATGATCCCGCCATATTCACTTGCGGAGGTGTAACTAGAATGAACCCTCCGGGTCCTAGTTGCGTAATTATACCACTAGTACTGCTACTATTAGCATGTGTTGCTGCTAACAAATGACTGCTATTCAATCGACTCAACTCTTTTAACTTAACATAAATATCACTTAAGGGTTTATAGAGTACCAGGGGAAGGTAGGGATCTGTTCTATTTGAATTTTGGGGAGTCGAAATACCTGGAGATATGAATTCCATCCTTTCTTGGAATAATTGTTGCATCGCGACGTACCACTTGACATCGGAATCCTCTTCGGTGCGCGCGTCTGCATCTTTTTTGTCAGACATCATCTCTCTCTTCCTCCTGGCTGGGCTCCCATGTACCCGCCGCACTCCTTTAACAGTCCCTCCCATCTCTTGGGGACCCTCCTGGCCTTCCATGTCCATTACCTCCTGAGGCGCCTCCTTTTTATCCTTCTGACTACTCCCCTGTCGTTTCAACTCCCTCATCACCCTTTCTCGCCACCTTTCAGAGATCTGCGCCCTCCGATGTGCACATTGCTCCCTCAACCTTCTTACGGTTTCAGCATCCATTCCCCCACTCCCCGCCTCACATTTTGCATAGAATATGTCCCTCAGGCCCTTCCCCCAGCACTGGAGGTTTACACTTCCATGCTGGATTTCTGGAATTCCATCAACCCTTTGTCCACCATCAGGGCCTTAAACCACAACAGAATTTCCTTCAGCAGCTTCCCTCTTAGTCCGGATCAGAATATAGCTTCAGCTCTGGAGAACGACTGGTAGCACTCTGCTGCAAACTCCACAATATATCTGTCCAAGTTAGATTCTACCCAGAAATCTACAGCTCGGGTCAAGTTGGTATCCAGCCGATGAAGGACCACCAGATCTCCATGCACCCACTTGCGGTTGATATTCCACGATTTTTCCTTAGTCACTTTGGTCTGCAGCCTCCGCAACCAGCTATAGAGTTCGCTGGGGAAATTTCCCTAGAGGATCTCGTAGGTATCGCTGGCAGAATCCGATAAGAGAACTAGCTCTCTGATCACCTTCTCTTTTTGGCTTCTCAGCTCAGCTTGCTGAGTTATAAACTGGTCCAGGTGGTTATCCCATCATCTCTGTATTTCTCCTTCGAAGATCCTTGATACCATGATCTAGTTCCCCTAATGAAGTTTAGGGTCCCGGCAACGGAACCATTTGTTGGCGAGGGAACAGGTCTCGTGGGCAAGACCCAGTTTCGGGGATTGGGCCAACAAGG
The DNA here is from genome assembly GCA_034641835.2 of Pinus albicaulis. Lineage (NCBI taxonomy): Eukaryota > Viridiplantae > Streptophyta > Pinopsida > Pinales > Pinaceae > Pinus > Pinus albicaulis. The sequence goes on along the minus strand of CM076575.1, from coordinate 3,401,188 downwards.
GAGTCCGTTGTAGTCTAGCACCACGCCGGAATTTTCACCCTACTCCGAAGAGCAGAGAGTCTCACCCAAGGTGTGCCGCGACCACATGAAGGAGGGGAATAGATCGGTATCGGCAGATGGATCTGCAACCCAAAGCTAACATAGAATCATACGCATACATAACATTGAATGTAGAAGATCTTCTCAGAACATCATGTAGATACTAAGCAAATAAAATTTTAAAGTACCACAGACATCATGCAACACATTTAAGTCATACGGTAAGACAGAAACCTTCAGATGTATTAATAATCATTCATCGGGTCAAGAGTTACATTTCTCAACAGGATGAGCTTCCAAATCCCATTACAAAGGTCCTGCAGGACAGAGAGAGAGATACTACAGCAATAACAGAATGATAGAAATACAAGAAATACAAGGATGTCGTGCTCAGAACAGAGCTCCCCTGCGGCGTCTGCTCTTCAGCCCCGTTCTGCTCTAACCTCTCCGCTCTCTCTGTATCTGTGCATGTCGCTTTTCTTCTGGGTGACGGCCTATTTATTCACCGGCCAATGCAACTGTTAGTTTCTCTCGTGTTCTTACTCAGCTACTTTCGGCTTCTTCCTGTTGCACATGAGTTCCACTATCTGTCCTTTGCCGCTTCTTCCCTTCATCTGCACTTGTCTGCGCCAACCTCGTCGTCTATCTCCTGCTCCTCTGCAACCTCGACAGCTCCGCTGCCTACCGTTGTTGCGCCTGCCACGTGCCGATCCACAACCCAAAATCTGTCTTCATGCAAAATTCAAAACAAGGGCCCCAACAGATATCAAACAAGCAGGGCTTACCATAAAACATATATGATATCTATTGTATTAAACTATTCATAATATAAACAAGCTTGGGTGGGTCTAGAGAGAAACTAAGAATTCTCTAAACTGACCTAGCAGAGGAAAACATAGAAGCAATGAAGGATAAACAGAACTAAGGTGCCTCTAAAAAACATTTCTTAGTCTAAATATTTTGTCCTACTGCAATATAGAAGGATGAAACACAATGATACACAAGAAAAAAATAACTGAATAGAATCACATCACCATTAACCAAGCTCAGGGATCCTGCAAGCAAGCCTTCTCCATCAATAAGCAAAACAAGCCATTCACAAGCTCCACAACACCAATTTCTCTTCAAGCTCCAAAAGACTATGTATTACTCACAAGAGTCATAAAAAAACCATAAAACATGAATCCTCGATGCTCTATTTAAAAAGCAAGGAGGAGAAAACCTAATTGGGTCTCTAGAAGCCCATTGGCTAATCAGAAATGTCACTTTTGTCCTTGAGACCTTGCAAGGCCCAAGGCACAAAATATCTAAAACAAAATATATTTTCAGGCATTTTTAGCAAATAAATTGACATTTGGGCTCTACCAAGCCTCAAAAAACTTTCAAAACATACATTTTTGACTTTTCCTCTGTAAGGGCGCAACACTGAGTTTTAGGATGAATTTCCATGCCAAGGGCATGGCACAGGAGCAAGAAAATTGGGTCAACTTGCAGCAAGGTTTTGAAGGCCTTCCCGATGTCAGAATGGGCTCTGTGATGGCTCGTTGGAAAGCTTGTTGAGTCTAATTTCCATAACTACCATTATTTTTCTGATTGGACCCCAATAACCTATTAAAAAAAAAGGAAAAATCCCAATACTGGTAAAGGCACAACACATGTCCTGAAAACTAGGCAGAAATATGAAAATTAGGGTCTTTTTGACCCTTTTGGAGGACCAAAACAACTCCAATTGGCCTGAAAATTTGTGGGCATGCTATAATTGAGCTGAGGATTCCAAAAATGTAAGTCTTTCCTCCTGAAGTTGCTCTGAGAAAAAGCATAGCACCATGGGTGCTACCCGCTTGGCCCTCCAAATCAGCAAAACACCAAAGTTTGTCAAAATTCTCCCAAATTTGGTGGATGTTTGCCTCATGGGTTTTTAGAGACCTGTAGAGAAGCTTGTGCCAATATCCCAAGGTTAGCTTGGAATTTTTCCCCTTTTAGTGCTTGGATCTTGGTTTGGGCCTTCTTGAGTTTAGCCCTTGCAACTTGGTTTCTCCTGGCATAATGCTTGGTCATCTTCCTTTGGAGATCCAGATATTGATTTACTTTCTTCAATTTAGCCTCCAAGTGTATGTTGACTCTTTCCAACCAAGGCTCCTGATCATGTGCTATCCCCATGTCCAACAGCTCATCTAGAGGGAGTTTCTCTGCCAGGGTTGATTCTTGTTCTCTTTGTCTTGCCAATGCCTTCTTCAACCCCATGGTTCTAGGTCTCCTCATAGACTTCCCTTCTTCATCCACCTCTGTATCACTGCCCTTTTCTTTATCATTTTCTGCCTCTTCATCACTTTCTGTCTCTTCATCACTTTCTGCCTCTTTGTCACTATTTTTCTCACTGCCTTTTTCTTCATTATCTGCCTCTGTCTCTTCTTCATTATTCTCCTCTGCCTCTTCATCATTTGTCTCTTCATCATAATCCTCCTCTTCATCATTTTATTCCTCTTCATCATTTTCTTCCTCTTCCTCATCATTTGTCTCTTCCTCATCATTGATCTCTTCCTCATTATTGACCTCTTTGTCACTATCCTCTTCTTCATTTTCTACCTTTGCCTCTTCTTCCTCAGCTGTCTCTTCATCACTGCCCTCTTCTTCATCATTTGTCTCTTCATCACTACCCTCTTCCTCTTCTTCATTATCTATCTCTTTATCACTTTCTGCCTCTGCCTCTTCATCATTTTCTGCCTCTTCCTCCTCTTCATCATCCTCTGCCTCTTCTTCATTGCTGACCTCTTTATTTCTATCTCCCTCATCAACATTTGAAAAACTCTACCTTTGACATCTTAAGACTTGATGTGAAACTAATATGAAGGAGGGTATGATAAAATAGTAGTCTGATTTTGAATGAGAAGGATGAGTGTATAGGTATATGTATATTAGGCTGAGTGAGAGGCAAAAAAATTTGATGAAAATCGCTAATTGTGTAATTACGCTTGTTTCAACTAATATATTTCATAGGCAGATAGAGAAATGACAAACAGTGACCTCAAGGTTCTCTGCTAGTACTTGGAGAAGCCTTAGAGGCAGTTTTGAGGAAGTTTGGAGGCTTAGTTTGCTTGGAGGGCCTCCCTATCCAAACGCGTAGCGCCTGCTTGAGCTTTCGGGTTGGCCTGCACGTTGAGTCGGGTGATCGGGCAAGGCTGCACGTGGATTCGGGCGATCGGGCAAGGCTGCACGCGCTCATTGGCACGGGCCTGTTGGGTCTTCGGTGAACGGCTAAATGCGCAGCGTGTTCACTGCTGAACGCATCGTCGGCAAGGTTGCACGTCGTTTGTTGGCACAGGCTGTCGGGTCTGCACGGAGCAAACACGCAGCGCGTTCACTACTGAACGCGTCGTCGGCAAGGTTGCACACCGTTTGTTGGCATGAGCTGTCGAGTCTGCACGGAGCAAACACGCAGCACGTTCACTGTTGAATGCGTCGTCGGCAAGGCTACACGCCGTTTGTTGGCACGGGTTGTTGGGTCTGCACAGAGAAAACGCGCAGCGCGCAATCACAGGCGTGCAATGCACAGTTAAACTGTACAGAGCAGACACCTCCAAGAGCATAGCGCAGGATTCCAAGAACATAGCACAGGGAAAATTTGCCCGAACTTGCCAAAAAATTCACAAATTTCGCTCTGAATGTTTCTTTAATGACCTTTGTAACAACAAATGAGTTGCTGAAGGGTGGAGAGGGCCTTTATAGGTTCAAAAACTTTGATTTAAATGTCAAATCCACTTTCCTAATGTTTTCTTTTCAAGACTTTGACCCTTTATTGATATTTTATTTGGCCCTTTTGCTGCAGGTGACTAGGTGCTGAAGTTAGCCTTTTCTAATGTTCTTGGTTTTTGACATATTTAGCCACACAGTAGCAACCTTATAATCAGTTTGGTCTTCCATATTGGAGCTTAACCCTATGTTTTTATTCCTTTGATGATCACTGAAAGTAAGTGGCTTGAAAAGAGAACTTAACCCACATCTTAATGATACTCTTTACTTTCTTCTTTTGCAGATGTTGTTTGAGTGACAAAGCTTATTACCTTTGAGTGGTCTATGTCCTTGAACACTTTTACTTCAGCAGGTGTTATGAAACCCTGAAGTGACTTTCCCCTCTGATCCTTGAAAATGTTGATCTTCTCTTTGATAACCTTAGATACTTACATAGTGGTGGCATCCTCAAATATTTATATATTCACCTTGGAGCTTATACCATGTTCTTCTATCCTTTAACCACTGAATCTAAATGGTTGAGATGAGAGCTTGACCCTCCTTTATGATTCTTGCTGCATTGGGCTTCTGTTTGGCACACTGTTGATCTATCATCTCAAAAACCCTAGTTCCTCTTAGAGCCAAGTGCTTCCTGTCTTCTTTGCTGCAAGATGTTCTTCATTAGGGACAAACCACTTACCTCATAAATTTTCAAATATTTTTGGAGGACCCTCAGCAAGATTTTGGAAGCTTTTGAGGTGATTTGAGTTGTTAGAGGCCTTAGAAGCTTTTCCTGTCCAAAGGCACAGTGCCAGTTTTTGAGGCGTAGTGCCTTTTTGCAGAGGGAATTTGGAGGCCTTCATGGTGTCCAAATTGGGCCCATGATAGCTCGTTGGAAATATTATTCTGTATAATTTCCAAATATACATTTTCTTCTCTAATTGGAGTTTAATTGACCTGTCAAAAGTTGATTCTCCCAAGACTGGTCAAAAAGTGCTGAATGATGGTGCAGAAATGCAGAGTGCTGGTGTAGACAACTTTCGGATGCCTTCCTCAACTCCAAATTGAGCTCATGATATCTCATTGGAAATATTATCCTGTATAATTTCCAAATAGACATTTTTTTCTCTAATTGGATTGATTTGACCTGTCAAAAGTTAATTCCCCCAAGACTGGTCAAAAAGTGCTGAATGATGGTGCAAAAATGCAGAGTGTTGGTGCAGACAACTTTTGGATGCCCTCCTCAACTCCAAATTGAGTTCATGATAGATCATTGGAAATATATTCTAGTCTAATTGTCTTTTTACCCATCAATAAATTCATTTGGACACTCCAGCTATGAGAAAACCTGATTTTCCCAAGGTCACTCCAGAAGTGTAGCAATTCTCCCATGACACCTGTAGTTTTGACATTGCTCCCAAACCATGATACCTGTGTAAAAACTGAAGGATTTTTTTTCTTCTTGGACCTATGATGGAAAAAAACCTCTCTCAATTTTGTCAAATTAATCTTTTTTTTGTCAGAAACATAGTTTGAAGCAAAACTGGCCCTAGGTGTGGCGAATGGCGAATGATTTGTCCTTTGGAATGAATTCATGGAAAATGATGGAGGCATGATGTTTATGAGTTGGTATGGCTTTATGCTTGCTGATATGACCTATCATATGGATCCTTTTCTCCTATGCCTCTTTTCCATAGCAAACCCTAGCTTAGTTGGAAGGGGAAATTAGGGTTTGGTGTAGGAAAAACATGGGATTTAGGACTGCCTTGTAGAGGGAATGGAATGAAGGGGTTAAGGGTTGTCTAAATTCTTGGAGAGATTTTTGGGGATAGGTATAGATGTTAGGGAGTATGGGAAAGTGGAATTTCAAGGATTGAGTGAGGGGAAGGGGTCCAAAAGGGAAAAACACAGGCCTAGTCTTGAAAAGTGTCAAATTATAGCAATAGGCTAGGTTTTGTAGAAAAATGATGAGTTTGAGGGATAGGAGTGATGGGAAGTGTTTATTAAGGTATATTATGGATAGGGGAAGTTTTAATAACATCAGGATACAAGCCTTGTTGATGATTTAACCATGAAAGTCATGAAACCAAGAAAAATGCCCTAAAAAATCCTAGTCATCTACAAGAACAAAGGTAGGTAAAAGCACATAAGAAGTCTTTTAGGAGCAGCAGGGTGACCATGGAATGGAAAAATGGTAGAATAGTGAAAAATTTTCTCTAAGGATAATGAAGGCAGTGAGATTTCTAAAACTCACAATGTTCATGGAATTTTGTTTTTAGAAATCTAGGACCAATATATAGTCATCTACAGATAGTAAAAATTATGGATGACTAACAGTGTTTATCATAATAAAATGCAACTGATGTTTATCTTCCATTCTTGTTTACATATATAATGATATTTCTATCATTCCTTGATCATTTAGATAGATTGTAATTGTTTTATGTTTTTCGTGGTTTTACGCTTGTCGTGGTGTCTTGACTGTCTGTATAGGTAATCGAACATTGGCAGCAGCATGTATCGAACTCAAGGATAACAACGGATCAAGAAGCTTCGACGAAAGACGACAACATAGCATTCAGGACAAGGTAGATCATCTTTTTAGTCTGAATTTCATTTGCAATATAGGAAGGTAGATGTTAGTATGTTCCCGTAGTTGCTAGACCCACCCTAGGGCTAGAGGGATCACCTCTGTCCGCAGAGGGGATTTACCTAGACAACAATGATAAAGGAATATTTTGCACAGGAGCCTCATCTCGTGTTCCTACTATTGGGAACTCAAAAGTAACATAGCTATCTGTCTTGACATTCTCGTCCCCCATGGTTGATTCTTCCTGATGGGATGAATTGACCTTGGAGTGTACTGGAGATTAACAAATAAAAGGATCAGGTTGTTGCAGGATCAAATGTTTAATAGCACTACTAGCATCTAAATGATGATCAATTAAATGTTGTTCCTCAGGTCCCTGATGCTCCCCACTAGTCTCTCTATGTCCATCAATTCTCAGATCCTGATCAATGATTCTCCATTCTTGTTTTGAATCTAGAGTCTTGATATCAGGAGTGGATATGTTGTTTGAAGGGTGGTGAGGTCCAAACACGGAAGACATTGATGGCCCAGGCTTTGATATGGTAGCTGCTTTCTGTGGTCCTGTCTTCCTATTATCTCTGTATGATGTAGACTGTTCCTTTTCTACCCTTGAGATCAGATCTCCAAAGAATGTCCTTCTTCCCAAATCTTCACTCTTCTATTCCTTCTTACGACCCGTCTTTCCTGCAGTCAAAAGAGTGGGGAGTGTTTGTAGATTTTGATGTCATCCTACCAGCACACATGGGCCCTATGTGTAGCAATTCATCCTATAAGCGCTTCAGTTTTTACAGCAGTGAGCCCACTGAAGTTCATTATAGCGATGCACAAGTTCTTACCTCTTGTCTTACGGCCCAACGACTATATAGATAAAGACACCCTAAAAGAACACCCAAAAATTCAACTTCTAAGTGTCCCAGCAAGACATTGGTGAGCCCGCTGAAGTTCGTTAGAGAGATGCATAGGTTCTTACCTCTCTTTTTACCGCCCGACAATTGTGTCGCTGGATACACTCTAAACAAAAAACAAAAAAAATGCTCAGAAATTCACTCTCCTAAGTGTCCTAGCAAGACATTGGTGAGCCTGCTCAAGTTTGTTTGAGCACTGCATAGGTTCTTACCTCTCATATTACTACTCGACAATTGTGTCGCTGGAGACACTCTAAAAACACACGAAAATTGTACTTCTAAGAAACAACTCTGATTGATTGGATCGTCACTGCCATCCTTGGCAACAATGCTAAAATGTTGGGCTGTATTAATGACTGTTGAATGACTAAAACAGTACACATAAATTATCAATCTAGGGACGTCTTTTATTTCAATGACAGTTACACCGTTTGTGCCGATACACTTAACCAGAAGAAATTCCAAATAAAAGAAATCGTTGCTGAAGTAAATGCTGGAAGTAAATCACTCATGCATAAATAAAATGATCTACAAGATTGTAATCACACTTCAATTAATCTTCTCTAGCGCGCCACACAACAATTATTCAGCTGGTGTCTCTAATCTCATATGTGTAACAGCATAAAAAATACTGAAATTAAAGCGGATATATTCACAGCTGAAAAAAAATCAACAACACCTCTACTGATACATAAACCGAAATAAAAACACATATACACAACTACCTTAATCACTGCAATCCCTACTAAGAAGGAGGACCCTTCCTCCCTAGCAGGGAACAGGTAAAGAAAGGACTTAACAGAAACTAAATTGAATAACGCATGTAACAACAATAACAGGATAATCTGTATTAATATGAGCAAAATTACAGGGCCAAAATAATGTTGTTCTCTACTAACCTTTCAACCTCTAGGGCTGAGAACTATATAGTGGTTACATCTTAGAAAATCAAGGGATAGATAAGTCATGAGAATCTTATGATTCTCATGCTGATCAAAATAGAATACATATGGTTATAACCACTTCTTAATAAAATTTTGACTAGAAAATTATAGATTACAATCAAAATCGCCGATAGGTTGTTATCCAAAAATACAATGCTAAACAACTTCTACAGCTACCGCAATAAACCACAGTTGTAGCGTAAAAGCTAAAGGACAGGTCAACAACAGGAGTTGACGATATCCAGTTAGCGGTACAACTGTCAGCAGTTCGCCAGCGGGTCTGTAACAGCAGCAGTTTGTCGGTGGGTCTGTAACATCAAAGTGTAACAGCATCATGGTGTAAAAAGCTCGTTGTAACAACACACCCTTAACTGCTCCTGTATTCCTCGTGTTCGCTATCTTTGGTGCTAGAAACGACATATGAAAAGAAAACACAAATACCATGGACCTTCTCCAAACATTCATCCTCAATTAGTCATAAAAAAGGCACGATATATCATAATAATTGATGAAATGGCAGAGTAATGAAAATAAGGTGAAACATCACAAATTAGGATAGAAAGGTAGGAAAAAGAGGTGAAGATAGTCCCATTGGTTGTATTCATGAGGCAAAATAGGAAAAACAAATGTATGAAAAGTGTGCAAAAATGCCACCCAACACTTTCCCTTCCAACATTCTCTCCCCCTTTGACATCAATGGCAAACAGGGTGCCCAAGTACTCCCCCTATCAAGATGCTTCTTTTCTTCATCAATAGTAGTTCTTCATAGGTATGTTACTCCCCCTGTCATGGTGCTTCTTCCTTCTTGCAATGTTGTCCATGATAGATGTGTTTACATTTCTTCATGTGATGAACAAACTCCTCCTTCCTGCATAAAATCCTCTAGCTTCAAGAAATATTGTTGCCATGTGATCAAGTGGAAGAAAACAAGTTCATCGGATGAATAAGGGATCATGTTCTTCAATGAAGTTGCTCCCAAGAGATGATCTATCAAAGGATGATCGTCCAAGTGTGACTCATCAAGGTTTTCATTGGGCCCATTGACAAATAGCCTCTACAAGAATGTTCAAGAATCACAAGCTCCCCTAATAGTATGTATATTCTTCTTCTTGGCATAAAGTCATCATCAAATATCTTGAATATCAAGGATGACTTCATTAAGTCAAAAACATGTGTTGTTGGCTTGAGTGTTCAAGAGAATTTTAGATTCAACTTGCTTCCTTCTCCATACTTGTGAAACTTTCTTAATTGGCATGGTTCTAGCTTGTGTAGAGGCCTAAGTCAAGTTACAATCACGTGCCATATGTCTAATGTTATTGCAATTGAAGCACTCTATCTTCTTCATGAATAAGAAATCATGATGACTTCTTGCAAAATTGCTTCTAGGAGATTGACGAGGGCCAATATATTTGTCTTTGTGATATGCCCTACAATATTTTTCCATGTGCCCAAAGTTTGTACAAGAATAGCAACGACCAAGAAATATACTTTCGTACCTGGGAGATGAAGAGTTCCTTGAAGTACTTCTGAAGTCTTTTTTCCTTGGGTTTCTTTGATGATAATCATTGCCTTTAGTATCTTTGACATCATCTGTAAGTATCCTTGGAGTAGGATTTCTTCCATTGTCATCTTGACTCTTGCCTTTGCTAGAACTGGGAGCATCAACATCTCTTTCTAACTTCCTTACATCCTTGTTATTTGAAGCATTATCATTCTTCCTTGAAGGTTCACCTGCATAGACAAGATCTTATTTATCAAGGGGAGACCTTTGATGACTTAGGATGTCATCTAGGTTTGAGAGCTTTTCAAGTTCTTATTTAGCAAGACAACTTCCTTTTTGAGAGTGACAATTTCTCCTTTCAATTTTTCACAATCTTCATCTTTTATGACTAGTTTCTTCTTCATTTATTCCATCGTCCTTGTTGCTTCATGTGGTTCGATTTTAAGGGAGATGATACTCAATTTCATTATGAAGATTTTTTCATTTTCCTTTGCTATACTACTCTCCAGTTCTTCTTTCATTCTTGTAGCTTCACATGTTTTGGTCTTGAGAAGATTCATGTCTGATGTCCGATTTTAGTTTGAATATTTCTTCATCCCTTTCTTTTAGTTGGCATATCATGGTGTTTCTCTCCTTTTCTGCTTCATCAATTTATCCTTCTATGAATGCCAAATATTCCATCACCTTCTCAACTCCTTGTGCTTGTTTCCTTGCTTCTTCTAGTTGAGATCTAAGAGAGGAGACCTCTTTCTAGTATTGACCAATCTCTGCTTCAAATTTGTTCAAGCTCTTAAGTCTTTGTTCAAGGTGGCTTGACAAGTTTCTTCCCTTTTCTTTGCCTTATCCAATTGATTTTTCATGGATATGACTTCTTCATGATTATTATTTTTTTTTTAAATTAAATTCCTCCTTAAGTTTGGCGAGCTCTTCATCTCTTTCTTGAACTTGAAGCTTGACAAGGTCAACTTCCTTCCTTGTCTTGTTTTGGTCACCAATTTGAGCTTTCTTCTTAAGTTCCTCATTTTCCTTTTTCAACTAGTTAATCTCTTCCATGAAGCCATTAGTTTATTCAGGAGATCTTCTTCAAAGTCTTCTTTGTTCTCTTCATCTTCTAGACTAGAGGTCATTGCCAACGCTCCTTTTGAGTGAAGATCATGAATTTTGTCCCATATGACTTGCTGATGAACATTTTTCAAAATTGGCCTTCATAGAGTTTGGTAGCCCGTTCAAAATTACCTTCATTTCTCTTGTATTTTACTCCTTCGATTCTTCGTCCATCGTGTCATCAGTAATCACTGATTTCCAAACTTCAATTCCTTCAGTCTTCAAGAAATTCCTCATTCTTGCCTCCCATTTATCGAAATTTCCATTGAATAATGGAGCTTTGTTGACCTGGTTTACATCTGAATTCTTAACTGAGGAAGAGACATTTTCGCATGCTTTGGAGACTTTATTCCTTGGCTTTGCCATTTATGTTCTAACGATCAACCTTCAAGTTGTTAGGCTTTGAATGAAGACACTGGCTCTCGTACCAATTGTTGGAAATACTGAGAGGGGAGGGTGAATAAATATTTCTTGCCAATTGTTGTTTTTACCAGTTACATCACTTATATTTAGAACACAATATGAAATATAAGAATAAATGCTTTTATTAAATTCTTCTTTACAATAAAATAGATACAATAAGTGTAGGCTCCAACCATAGATGAAGACACTAATCTTCAATCTCTCAGGCTCCAACCTATTTCCAAGCACCAACTTGGAATTTTGCAAGGCTCCGACCTCTAGGGCTGTGACCCTATCTATCCAAGGCACCAACCTTGCATTTAGAGGCTCCAACACCAAGGGCACCAACCCTTCTCTAGTTCAGGCTCCAACCTGGTTTCTTGAGGACACCAATCCTCTAGGGCTCCAACCCACTGCTTCAAATCTTCAATATGAATTCAACGGTTCTTCAAGGCTCCCAATGTCTTCTTCAATGAGCCTTGTCAACGATCTTCAACTATCCATTCGCTTAGTCTTCTTGTCACATCATCAGTGACAACCTTTATCTCTTCTCATGAAGGTGTCTCTGTTGTCCTTCATGGTACCCAATCAAATTCTTCAAGTCACATCATGATGACATCATGGTCTCCATTCGGCTTCTAGATGACTCTCCAAGGGTAGCTAAAGATCAGCTCCAACTGCTCTTCAAGATATCATGACGGCTTCAATGGTTGCCAAAAATGGTCTCCAAGATCAGCTTCTACAAGTCTTCAAATGTATTCAAGAATCCTCAACAATATATGCACAATAAGTTTTCAAGGTGCTCTTCAAAAACTCTGTTGTTCTTCACCCTTCTTGCAAAATTAAAGCTATCAAGCTTGCTCTAAAACTACAAACATTGTCCTCAATATATCTGCACAATCTCAACAAAGGTCTCTTACAACTGACTTCAATACACTTCCAAGAATCTGCTTCAATTCCTCAAGTTTGCTTCAAGACTTATTTAATTTATTATATTTCCAAGGATCTTCAAAAATTGCTGCTCAAAAACCCAGAGATAGGCTCCAAATGTCTTCACTGTTCAAGCCAACATATCTGAGCCTTTGTTATTTTTATCCACAGGACTGTTTGTTGGGTTGAGGTCTGTAACCTATACCAAGTCAAAGCTTCTTTGGAAATAGGAATATGAACTTCATAAACTTGTTGTATGTCATAGCTCCATAGTCAAATTCTTGTTGTACAAGTGATTGTCACTACAAGACTGTCTGAATGATTTTGAGACTTTCAAGGTGAGTCTAAAGTGCTGAAGTTACAGGTACACAGGTGTAGGAGCTTCCAGGTGAATGTTTGTTGTCTATGCAATTCAAGTCACCATAGGATTCAGTCAACATAACCGAGCTTGAAGTCTACACTTGTCTTGGCTTCTGTTTATGAGGTCAGTCTAAGGTATGGTAGATATTCACCACAAAAAAAAATTCTTGAGACTGCAATCTGGAAAACCCAAACAAGTCTAACAGTGCCGACCCTTAACTCCAGCAACTGTAATAAAAGGTGTGAAGTCATGTACCTATCTCTTGTCCAAGGCTGCCAAACAGGTCCAAAGTCCTGTAGCTATCACTCAACAAATCCGAGGTTTGGTTCAGAGGAATGAAACTTCAGGTCTACACAGTTCGAAGTTTAAGGGTATAATCTGAGTTACTGCAATAATAGTTTAGACCCAAAAATCATTTAAATCGTTCATGTGCCTTATATTTTCCTTTATCCGAGCTGTTGTGGTACTTCTGTGATAATAACTGAGGTGGATGATTGAGAATGAGTTCTAAAACCCTTATATATAGTATTTTTTGCAAACCAAGATGAAGAGACACGTCACTCTATGGAGGCCGACTTGAAAGACAAGGTGTAGGTTGGCTCACTGTAAAAAAATAATAATAACTTGAAAATTCAATATCTCACAAAATATTTGGAATTTCGGGGCAAGTAAGGGCTCATTGGAAAGAGGAAAAAATCCTCTTTAAGATGGTCTAGGTCCCATTGAGAAAAGATGCCTCTAAGGTGGAATTTTTTTTCTTTCTTTATGACTATCCTTAAATTTTATGCATAAAAATTTTGGGACACTATGGCTTCTCCATTGTTTGGCTTCTTCATCCTCATAGGATCATGTAGGATATCCATGTCATCCAATAATAGTGTAGTGATATATGACCAGCCATAGTGCAACATTTATTGATTTTCCATTAGGATATTTCCATGTCCTTCATGTCATGTCTTGCCATTAAGTGATTTCCAAGTCCTTGATGTCATGTACCCAATCACTGTCCATGTCATTAAGACCTTATTCAAGTTCCATCACGTATGACATCATCAAGTGTGGTAATTCATGTATAGTCCTTCAATATCAAGGGTAATGACATCATCCGGGTTCTAGGCTTCTTCATCAAGAGTAAGAACATCATCATGATTTCTAGGGATTCTTTATCAAGAGCAAGGATACATGAGGTTACGTTGTCTTCATTATTAGTTCAAGCATCTATGAAAACATATATTCTTAGTGGCTTGACATCATAATGGCATCATTTATAACTTGACATATTCATTAATGGCATCCTTATCAAACAAGAGGGACTTGTCACTGTGAGCAAGGACATCATCATATTGTGCATCACAATAATATTTTCCATCCCAATAATGCCATATCGACATCAATGACAACCTTGATTAATAATCTCCCTCTTTGTCATTGATGGCAATATTCTTTACCTTCCAACATTCTCTCCTCTACAAGAATGGTAAAGAATCACAAGCACCCCTAACAATATGCATAGTCTTCTTCTTGGCATAAATTCATCATCAAATACCTGGAATATCAAGGATGACTTCATTAAGTCAACAACATGTGTTTTTGGCTGGAGTGTTCAAGGGACTTCTGGATTTAACTTGTTTCCTTCTCCATACTTGTGTAACTTTATTCTTTGGCATGGATCTAGCTTGTGTAGAGGCCCAAGTCAAGTTACAATCACGTGCCATATGTCCAATGTTATGGCAATTGAATCACTCTATCTTGTTCATGAATAAGAAATCATGATGAATTCTTGAAAAATTTCTTCTAGGAGATTGACAAGGGCCAATATATTTGTCTTTGTGATATGTCCTACAGTATTTTGCCACGTGCCCAAAGTTTTTACAAGAATAGCAATAACCAATAAATATACTTCCGTACCTGGGAGATGAAGAGTTCCTTGAAGTACTTATGAAGTCTTTTTGCCTTGGGTTTCTTTGATGGTAATCAATGCCTTTTGTATCTTTGACATCATCTATAAGTCTCCTTGGAGTAGGATTTCTTCCATTGTCATCTTGACTCTTGCCTTTGCTGGAACTGGGAGCATCAACATCTCTTTATGACTTCCTTACATCCTTGTTATTTGAAGCATTATCATTTTTGCTTGAGGGTTCACCTGCATAGCCAAGACTTGATTTATCAAGGGGAGACCTTTGATGAATTAGGATTTCATATAGGGTTTGAGAGCTTTTCAAGTTCTTATTTAGCAAGACAACTTCCATTTTTAGAGTGACAATTTCTCCTTTCAATTTTCTCACAATCTTCATCTTTCATGACTAGTTGCTTCTTCATTTCTTCCATCATCCTTGTTGCTTCACATGCTTTGATTTTAAGGGAGATGCTACTCGATTTCATTATGAAAATTTCTTCATTTTCATTTTCTAGACTACTATCCATTTCTTCTTTCATTCTTGTAGCTTCACATGTTTCGGCCTCGAGAAGATTGATGTCTGATTTTAGTTTGAAGATTTCTTCATCCTTTTCTTTTAGTTGGCATATCATGGTGTTTCTCTCTTTTTCTACTTCATCAACTTGTCCTTATATGAATTCCAAAGATTCTATCACCTTCTTAAATCCTTGCGTTTGTTTCCTTTCTTCTTCTAGTTGAGATCTAAGAGAGGAGACCTCTTCCTTGTATTGACCAATCTCTGCTTCAAATTTGTTCAAGCTCTTAATTCTTTGTTCAAGGTGGCTTGACAAAGTTTCTTCCCTTTTGTTTGCCTTATCCAATTGATTTGTCATGGATATAACTTCTTCATGATGTTTTCTTTTGTTTTGATGAAATTCCTCCTTAAGTTTGGTGAGCTCTTCATCTCTTTCTTGAACTTGAAGCTCGACAAGGTCAACTTCCTTCCTTGTCTTGTTTTGGTCACCAACTTGCGCTTTCTTCTTAAGTTCCTCATTTTCCTTTTTCAACTTGTTAATCTCTTCCATGGAAGCCATAAGTTTATTCAGGAGATCTTCTTCAAAGTCTTCTTTGTTCTCTTCATCTTCTAGACTAGAGATCATTGCCAATGCTCCTTTTGAGTGAAGATCATGAAGTTTGTCCCATATGAATTTTGCTAATGAACATTTTTCAAAATTGGTCTTCATAGAGTTTGGTAGCCCATTCAAAATTGCTTTTGTTGCTCTTGTATTGTACTCCTTTGATTCTTCGTCCATCGTGTCATCAGTAATCACCGATTTCCAAACTTCAATTCCTTAAGTCTTCGAGAAATTCCTCATTCTTGCCTCCCATATATCAAATTTTCCATCGAACAATGGAGCTTTGTTGACCTGGTTTACATCTGAATTCTTAACCAAGGAAGAGACGTTTTCACATGCTTTGGAGACTTTATTCCTTGGCTTTGCCATTTGTGTTCTAATGATCAACCTTCAAGTTGTTAGGCTTTGAATGAAGGTACTAGCTCTAATACCAATTGTTGGAAATACTGAGAGGGGGGGTTGAATTAGTATTTATTTCCAATTGTTATTTTTACCAGTTAGATCACTTATATTTAGACCACAATATGAACAATAAGAATACATGCTTCTTTTTTAAAATTTTCTTTACAATAAAATAGATACAATAAGTGTAGGGCTCCAACCCTAGATGAAGACATCGATCTTCAATCTCCCAGGCTTCAACCTGTTTCCAAGCACCAACTTGGACTTTTGTGAGGTTTTGACCCTATCTATCCAAGGCACCAACCTTGCGTTTAGAGGCTCCAACCCTAAGGGCACCAACCCTTCTCTGGTTCAGGCTCCAACTTGGTTTCTTAAGGACACCAATCCTCTAGGGCTCCAAAACCACTGCTTCAAATCTTCAATATGAATTCAACGGTTCTTCAAGGCTTCCAATGTCTTCTTCAACGAGCCTTGTCAACGATCTTCAGCTATCCATTCACTTAGTCTTCTTGTCACGTCATCAATGACAACCTTGATCTCTTCTCATGAAGGTGTCTCCGCTGTCCTTCATGGTACCCAATCAAATTCTTCAAGTCACATCATGATGACATCATGGTCTCCAATCGGCTTCTAAATGACTCTCCAAGGTCAGCTAAAGATAAACTCCAATTGCTCTTCAAGATCTCATGGTGGCTTCAATGGTCTCCAAGATCAGCTTCTACAAGTCTTCAAATGTCTTCAAGAATCCTCAACAATATATCCACAATAAGTTTTCAAGGTGCTCTTCAAAAACTCTGTTGTCCTTCACCCTTCTTCCAAAATTCTAGCTATCAAGCTTTCTCTAAAGCTACAAACACCGTCCTTAATAGATTTGCACAATCTCAACAAAGGTCTCTTACAACTGCCTTCAATACACTTCCAAGAATCTTCTTCAAGTCCTCAAGTTTGCTTCAAGACTTCTTTAAGTTCTTAGATTTTCAAGGATCTTCAAATATTGTTGCTAAAAAACCCAGAGATAGGCTCCAAAGCTCTCCACTATTCAAGCCAACAAATCTGAGTCTTCTTATTTTTCTCCACATGACTGTTTGTTGGGTTGAGTTCTGTAACCTATACCAAGTTTGAGTCTCTTTGGAAGTTGGAATACAAACTTCATAAACTTGTTGTATGTCATAGCTCCATAGCCAAATGATTTCTCTACAAGTGACTGTCACTAAAGGACTGTCCGAATGGTTTTGAGGCTTCCAAGGTGAGTCCAAAGTGCTGGAGTTACAGGTGCACAAGTGTAGGAGCTTCTAGGTGAATGTTTGTTGTCTATGCAATTCAAGTCACCACAGGATTCGGTCAACAGAACTGATCTTGAAGTTTGCATTTTTCCAGGCTTCAGTTTATGAGGAAAGTCCGAGGTATGGTAGATATTCACCACAGAAAAGTCTTGAGACTACAATCTGGAAAACCCAAACAAGTCTAACGGTGCTGACCCTTAGCTCCAACAATTGCAATAATAAAAGGTTTGAAGTCTTGTACCTATCTCTTGTCCAAGGCTACCAAACAGGTCCAAAGTCCTGTAGCTATCACTCAACAGATTTGAGGTTTGGTTCAGAGGTATGCAACTTCAGGTCTACACAGTCCGAAGTTTAAGGGTATAATCTAGGTTACTGCAATAATAGTTTAGAACCAAAACTCATTTAAATCGTTTGTGTGCCTTATCTTTTCCTTTATCCGAGTTGCTGTGGTACTTTTGTGATAATAGTCGAGGTGGATGATTGAGAATGTGTTCCAAAACCCTTATATATAGTATTTTTTGCAAGACGAGACGAAGAGACACGTCACTGTATGGAGGCTTTCTTGAAAGACAAGGTGCAGGTCGGCTCACCGTCAAAAAAATAATTTTTTTAACTTGAAAATTCAATATCTCACAAACTATTTGGAATTTCGGGGCAAGTAAGGGCTCATTGGAAAGAGGAAAAAATCCTCTTTAATATGGTCTAGGTCCCATTGAGAAAGTATGCCTCTAAGGTGGAAACAATTATTTTTCTTTGTGATTGTCTTTAAATTTTATGCATAAATTTTTTGGGACAATATGGCTTCTCCAATGTTTGGCTTCTTCATCATCATAGGATCATGTAGGATATCTATGTCATCCAATAATAGTGTAGTGATATGTCACCAGCCATAGTGCAACATTTATTAATTTTCCATTAGGAGATTTCCAAGTCCTACATGTCATGTCTTCCCATTAAGTGATTTCCAAGTCCTTGATGTCATGTCTCCAATAATTGTCCATGTCATTAAGACCTTCATCAAGTGCCATCACGTATGACATCATCAAGTGTGGTCATTCATGTATAGTCCTTCAATATCAAGGGTAAGGAGTTAGGACATCATCTGGGTTCTAGGCTTCTTCATCAAGAGTAAGAACATCATCAAGATTTCTAGGGCTTCTTTATCAAGAGCAAGGATACATGAGGTTATGGTGTCTTCATGATTAGTTCAAGCATCTAGGACAAAAAATCTTCTTAGTGGCTTGACATCATAATGGGATCATTAATAGCTCGGCATATTCATTAATGACATTCTTATCAAACAAGAGGGACTCGTCACTATGAGCAAGGACATCATCATAATATGCATGACAAGAATATTTTCCATCCCAATAATGCCATATCAACATCAATGACAACCTTGATTAATAGGATGACGACGGTTGGTGAGAAGATGGTTGCAGATGCTGAGGACTGTAGGGTTTCAGACGTGCTGTCGAGATTAGTAACGAGGGATAACTATCTACCTTACTTTAGATCGCGCAGCTCTGTTAGATTCTAGTTTATGAGTTACATCCATATCACATAGATTTTGGTTTATGGGTTGTCTATAAACATAATAAAAGAGTAATGTAAGAGCATAATGTCCATTGGGCACTCGAAAGTGCCTCTCAAAGCAATTATTTTAATACTAATTTAATAATTTAAAATAAATATTTTACCCCTTCCTCTTTAATATTAAAATTTGACCAAATTTATTATTATTTTATTAATATCAATTTTCTAATTAATATAATTTTATAATTTTTCTATTTCTTTAAATAATATATTCCACCTATTCTAATTTAACCTTCGCCCTTCCTCACTCTCAATTTTATTATTATTAATTAATAAATAATAATTATTAATAACAATTTAATTATTTATAATTATTATAAATAATGAATAATTATTATTACACGGAAAACATTTTTACTATGGGGTTCTATGGGTTCTATGTTGTAACATTGTACAGATTCATTAAAGATCTCCTCCATCTAGCATCCTTCAATAAATTACCTTAAACGCCCAAATCGATATAACCAAGACCCCAAATAATTAACTTGACTTTCTTTTGCCGTCAGCGTTTCTTTGCCATTCTGTAAATGCTAGTTTAATTATTTGGTCTGGCACACCTAGTATTATTAATTTGACCCCAGCCTAGCGCATAAGACACTCAGACAGTGAAGTTCTCAAATCTTTACATAAAATTGTCTATTTCTAACAACATGTTTAATGTTTAATGTTTAAACCGCAACATTTTTGCTGGTGTACTGTTTAATAACTTTGGCAAATCCATCATTGAAATTGACATTTACATTGTTCAATATCTGCGTGTAATTACCATGGCTATGCACCCGTTACCCGAAAGAAAATGAGCGCCAAAACATTTGAAAAAGGCACAACACTGAAATCTCCAGGCGACAGCTTCTATACCATTCTTGTAGCATTACGGAGGCGTGCTCAGCCCAAGCCCTTTCATTCGTAGGCTTTAAAATCACTAGCTAGATATGGAAGATAATTTTCGGAAAGCATTACAGAGCTCCCCAGAAGAATTTCTGGATTTGGTGGAGAAACATCAGTCGAGGTCGGAAAAATCCTGTCTTAAAACCCTCGTATGGTCACTCAACAACAAACCATCTTCCAATTCCATTTCCAAGCTCTGTGATGCCCTCTCTCTATACACAGCTCGAGCGATTTTCGCCTTTGAAAATTTATCCGACGGCTATGGCCAGGAAGATGGGGAAGAAGGCAATGAAATTTTCAAAACCCCATCTCCACAGAAGAAGCGCAGGAGACGGATCACCAGAAGCCAGAGGAGTCCCATACACGAAGCTGTGCGCATCGAGCTGGAAAATGATCGACGGAGGGCCAAAATATTGAATAGCCTAAGGGGATACTCGTATTTGGCACAGCTTTGCATTATGCATCCTCAAAAGGAATTTTCTCCCGCTGATTTGTTCTCCACTGTACATACATTGCACGACAAGCTGGTCTTGTTCGAGGGCGATTGCGTTTTACAGGATTGTATAACGGCTATTTGCGAGCAATGGTGGCGAGATTCGCTGCCTGGGAAGGAGTCTCTCATTGCTCAATCTCTCCCTTGTTTGCTAGCAAAATCTCTGTCAGTAGGTCGGAAGATTGATGTTCATAGGGTGTATTCAATGAGAGAAGCTTTTACTTTCTTTGATTTCATGGACGATAGTATTGATGATCTGAAGCACATGCTGGTTCGATGCGCTCTGACCCCCTCGTATTTGAGAACAGAGGATGGGAGACGCTTTCTGGCATTTCTTTTTGGATTAAATGCTCAGCTGGTAAAAGAACTCATTACCATCTTTCGTTCTCAGATTCCCTTTGGTCGAAATTCCGTTCTGGAAGCTTATGGGGAAATTCTCTACAAGGCATGGAGGTTTGCAAAGGGTTCTTCGCTAGAGGAGATTGAAAACAATTGCATTCAGGGTTTAGTTGAAGGGGCCATATATGCCTCTTCTAAAACGCTCGCTTCGTCTATCAGAAAGGTTTTAGGAGGGTTCATCAGTCAGAGGACTCAGGATGGTGTAGAGGCTTTTCTTTATCGCCTCCAAGAACCTGTACTATTCAGGGCTCTGCAGGTATGTTCCCAAGGACTAGATTTTGACAATTCTCCTTTAATCAAACTGTGCCCTCTTTAAACTTCCTCTCCCAACTGCTGAAATTGGTTTACGCCTCCATATTTGATATCTGTCGTAAAACTGGAAAGATTGAAAGTGTCCGCTGTCCGTTGGTCAAGCAGTAAGTTGGGGGTGATTGCCATGGGGAGACCCAGTTTGGTGGACACCTCTTTCTTGCCAGTGTGAACATTGAGAGTCTAAGAAGTGATTGCCGATACCTGGCCGCCTACCAATCACTCTGCTTGTCTGGAATCCCATGTTACTTGGTTGTCTCAGTACTCATTGGTTCAAACTGTTGATCCACAGATCTCTAAAATGAGATCGAATGCCTCCAGAAACAAATACGAAACTTTAATTGCTATTTTTATTATCAATGCAGTGCATGTTTTACAATTTCCAGGGTGCATGTTTACATCAGTAAGTTTGCGCGATCAAAGGACTCTACGCAGATTAATGCACTCTACTAGTGTGATCGACCGAACACCAGTCTTGAGATTACAGTGACACTGTTACTAAAATTTGACAATATCTGCTGTGTGCTCAAGTTGTCGCTCCATCAATATTAACTATAATAGTCATAGGCAGGCAGCGTGCATCGGTTTGAAAATTCTATTATGTGCTTCTAAGGTTTTCTTTTTGGGCAGGTAGCAAATTCAAATGTTCGCCGCAATGCATTGCTTTTGCTAGTAGATATGTTTCCTCTGGAAGATCCAGTGGCATCGAAAGAAGAGAAAGAAAGTTTGTTAGAGAAGCAGTTTGTGCTCCTTGAGAAATTGCTGGTAGATGATTGTCCTGATGTGCGCTCTGTGGCTGTTGAAGGTGCTTGCCGAATTCTTCGTCTATTCTGGGAAGTTGTGCCATCTACAATTACAGTGAAACTTTTGTCCAAAGTCATGGATGAAATGGCACATGACACAGCTAGTAGTGCAGTCAGGTGTGCAGTAGTGGATGGAATGATATATTTACTTGATAACCCACAAAGTCATGAGCTGCTGAAAGTACTACTTCCAAAGTTGGCACCATTGCTTGATGATCCTGTCTTGTCTGTAAGGACGGCCGTTGCAGATCTCCTTTTAACCTTGAAAGACATTAGAGCACTTCAATTTCATAAAGTATGTCCTTTATTTTGTGCTGCCGGTTGAACTTCTTGGAAATTGCACAACGAGATTGTTATAATGCAAGTCAGTACTTGATTAACTTAGAATAATGCTTCCTCATTTTATAAAACTACTGGAGTGCATTGCTTTCCATCATTTCATTTCAATTTGCTTTTCGATGTAGGTGGTGAACCTGGATTCCATACTTTGCTCTCTTGCAACTGACCAATGTTTGGTCGCACAACGACTAACCAGGCTTCTAATTCCATCGTACTTCCCGTCGAAAGTGCCAGTCTCTGAGGCATGCAATCGTTTTATTACTCTGGTAAAAAGATCTCCCCGAGCAGCTGCAAGGTTTTGTGAATACGCCGTGTCAGAAGGGGTTCCTCCAAAATCTCTTATTGAATTAGTAAAAGTCTTAATTAGTTTGTTCATGGCACCGACAGATTTAGATACTAAGGAAAAAGAAGGTATTTTGCTTGCGATTAGAAATCTTTGCTCCAGCTTAGCCAGCAATCAGTCATGCAAAATAGCCCTTTGTGAGTTATTTTCATGTGATAACTTCAATTGCATGTTAAGTTCCACAAGTAGTCCGTCAGCTTATACAGCTATATTGAAGATTGCTTCAATTATTCCACCCAGAGACATATCAGTTGTTGTTAAACACTGTATCAACCTTATCATGGACCATAGTGCTGTTCTTCAGAATAAAACAAAACAAGAAGAATTTAGAGCAGCTCATAAGTTAATACTTGCATGGGGTGGGTTTGATGATCTCCTAGAAACTTTGTCAAAACTTCTCCACAATGTCTCAAATATTGCTGGTTCTGGCAGCATTGCAAGTGAAATAAATAGGTCAAAACAAGACAGATCACGGAAATCACACAGGAAAACTAAATGGCCAATAAAAATGTCCATGAAATGGAATACGATGAAAGGGAGAGGCCAATCTCATAAATCTGGCAAGGACCATAATGAAGAAAGTCTTACTATTGCCATAGCAGCTGCATGGCAGGTAGAGAACTTACTGGCAGAGGAGGACACTCGAAAGGCCTTATTAGCATCTTCAAAATTAGAACATCTTTCTTCTGGTCTTAAACTTACTGTTCAAATGATTTTTTGTCTGCATTCTGACTTTTTGGACTGCATGGTTGTGTCACCTCTTCGAGCATATATGGCTTTAATAATGCATGTCGCTGTTCGACGGAGCTCTCTCAAAGATGCAAAGTATTCTTGCAGCAAAACCAAGAATAAAGATCCAGACACCTCAGTAGCTTCATCTGCTGTAAGTTTTAATTATATTCTTTTACTTGTATTTTTATTAATTTACTTTCAAGAAGCTTTATATTGTCATGGAAAATTGATGAAATCTATAATTTTCGTTGTTGTGGATGCATGTATTAGTTATTTTGAGGACTCTAGATTCTAGAATAAGATTCATGGACTGCCTTCTGTAGCTACAATAAAAAAATTGAAATCATCACAGACCACTGAATGGAAGTTTTGTCAATTTTCATCCCCAGACATGTTATTCATCCAATGCCTTAAGCAAAATATATGTGAATGGGTATTCCATTCTTCTTCTAATTTTGTTTATTCTCTTTGACTAGTACCTCGTTTTGGACTATAAAGCATTATCTAACAACTGTCTCTACACTTTTATTAACAACTGTCTCGACACTTCTGGTGAGAAATTGGTTTTTTCTTCATATGCAGCAACAAGCATGCAGCTATACAGGGACCAGTATTGTTGTAGTGCCCAACTCTTGTCCCTCTTCGGGAATAGCCTACATCTCATATGCCCAAGCTAGTTCCCATTTTCAGTGTATTCAATTTTGTGTACTCCCTTAGAATTTAGAAGCAAGGTTGTAGTCTGCACACAGACAGAACAATTGGTGCCAGGCAAGATACAAGGAGGCTAAGTTTGTGCACTGAAGTCTCATGCATAACTAAAATATGACAAAGAAATGTTTCCGTTGCCAATGTATAACTTAGAATTTGACATCTGAAATTGTGATCTGTCCTGTGGTCTCTTGTTATGTACAAATTTTGTATGAGCGTGAATTATAAAGAATTCTGCCTCCAATCATGCTTGACATTAAAGAAATGTTTCCGTTGCAATGTATAACTTAGAAATTGTAATCTGTCCTGTGGTCTCCTGTTATGTACAAATTTTGTATGAGCGTGAATTATAGAGAATTTTGCCACCAACCATGCTTGACATTAGCCTTACACTGCCTGTAAGGTCTATAGAGCAAAAAGCTGATGGATGATATAGAACATATTTCTACTATGGTGTCTGGAATTTCCAAATTACTAATTATATAGCTGTAGGTTGTACTCTGTTATAAAGCATGATATTATCATATAATTCCTAGCCGTAGTTTTACTTTTGCCTTTTTCTAAACAGGGAGCCAGATTTGTTATGAGTTTTGATGATTGATTCTTATTTGAGCACCATTGAAATTCAATTAAAGAATTTTTTTTGTTTTGCCAGAAATTTGGAATTGATGAGGGACTGCAAGAACTTCTTAGTTGGGCAGGGAAGCTCTTTATCATACATCATGTAAATAACACATCTAAAGTTGCAACACCACCACTTCAGGGCAAGAGGAAACACATTCACATTCAAGGCCACAAGTCAAGGAGAAGAGGATCCTCGGAAGAAATTTCAAATGCTACGGATGAAGGTTTGCTTTTAGTTATGCTAATGTTATGATTCCTGAGAGTTGAGATGTACCAATTTTGCAACCCTTGAACAGATTCAATTTCTTGTCATCAATCTTTCAGTCACTTGTCTGTTGTAACTATCTCTGTTTGTTTCCTATTTGCACAGGTACTAATGGAAAAACAGATACCAGTGAAGCAGGCAGGATTGCTCTGGTTACCAGGATAGCTGCAACAATTCTGAAGTCAATTGCAGATAGCAATGCTTTAAGTCTGGTGACACAGGTCCCAGTAAAGGCAAGATGTTTAGAATTTGCATCTACATTTATTCAGTATCTGAAACAGCAAATTGAGAAATGGTCTAATGCTCAGAAGTTCACGGGAAATGACTGGAAATATGTTTTTATCTGTATGAAGAGCTCCAGTACGTATGCTGCAAAATTGTTGTATCTGTGTCTAAAGAGCTCAAGTGATTTAGCTACCGAAGCCTCTATTGTGGCAAACAATCTTCTTGATCTTATCACTTTGAGTGAATCTGTTGTTGGATCTAAGTGTGCGGTGTCTGTTCTAGCTGCGTTAAAGCCATGGATGCCGGATCTTCTTATTGCTGTATCCTCTTCTGCAAATGCTCTTTGCAGTGATGAGAGTTTGGACACTGTAAAGTCAAAGCAGGGATTTGATAACTTGGCTGAAGATGGCAAGCAATTTTCTGCTTCCTGGATTGTGTCACTTGCCAATGTGGAATGTAGCTCTGTAAATGCCACAAACTTTCAAAAAAGCCATCCACCAGAAGGTCATGCCATGGGAGGGGCCTCTAACGACAATGATGATTCACAAACTAAAGACAAGCTCTATCATGCTACTCTTGACTTCATGGAAACAATCATTAAGTTGTTGCAAAAAGGGGATGCTAGAATTCTGCATGCTATTGTAAAAATCATTTTATCACTGGCAGCATTGTTTCTGAGACAAAAAGATTATGGTGAGGTTTTTGGATTACTTCATTTCACATGTGTAAAATTGCTAGGGATTGGCAATGTCCAAGAAAAGGGCCATGATATTCTTCTAAATGAATGCTTACTGGAATATTTTGAAGAGGCAAATATTCATATAGAAAAGGAAATAGAGTCTTTGGGGGATCAAAATGGGGAAGAAATGCTTCGAGTTGCTAAAGGGCTAGTTGAAAATGTTCTCTCGAGTCACAGGGTCTGAATTCCACTACCTATTGAAAGGCAGATTATAGCCGAGGTAATTTCGAGAGGAGAATGGATGAAAGTAGAGAAATATGCGAGTCAAATCTTGGAGGCATTCTTGTAAATTATTAATCGAACTTCTGATCTAATATTTAATTGTATTTTCCTAAATCTTGACCAAGTATTACTGGTGGAGTTTTTACCCAATTTTAAGAGTTCATGAATTTAGTAGCTTGATTTAATAAAAAGCTATTGGATCTGTATGTATCTTGTGGTTTCTGTATTCAAATACAGAAGTTCTGTTGGTTTATGTTTCTAAATTTCCTCTTTTGACTGGGATCTCGCAAATGACACAAATGAATCCCTAAAAAATGAAAGGATAACATAGATTTCACTCCATATTCTATCTTCACTTAGTATTAACATGTTAGAATGTAAAATTCCAAATCACATTACTAGTAATTTAGTAATATAGTTACCACGTGCTTGAAAAACCTGTGGAAACTGTAATGGTGATTTGAACAGGTTCCATAGTTGTTCGCTAACTTGCTACCAGAATACTTCCAAAACCTTTTAAATCTTTTATGAATTTGTGGCATTTTTATCTGAAATATATAGCAGCTTAAAAACATCTTGGTGCACAATCCTGCATGCACTTTATCAGTGTCATTCTGCAAAGTATTTCAGGCTTCTTACCTAGATAATGGGATAATTTTATTAGAGGCCAACAAGTGACCCATCTAGTTGGTCAGTGGCACTAAAAAATACAACCAATGTGAATAAACAGTAGGAATGCAAAAGCATCTCCCATCTCTACTATATTAAAAGCAGAGAAAGAGCTTTAGCTAACTGATTAATCAATTTGGACACAAGTAGTGCAAACAAAAAAATTAAACAGCCCAAAACCATGCCAAGCATAGAATGCAGCTGTCAAGGCATGCTCAGAGGTATCAAAACGAGGAAAGAAAGAGAATGATTCTCAAGCTGATTTGGCGATCACCATGCTCAGGGGTAGCAAAATGAGAGCAATAGAATAGTTCTCAATCTGAGTCAACGATCACCATGAAGGAATCAATACACTGTGTGGATGATTTTGTTTGGAGACTATCCTACGCTGAGGGGCCTTGGCTGTCAAATCCTGGGGGAGCCCTAGATCAATAAGGCCCATCAATTCTAACATCTCAGGTCAAGGAGAGGAATTTCCAAATCAGACATTGACTGTTTTGGTGGACCTGGAGAGCAGTGCTCCGTGCAGAATGACTCTGGCCCTAGGATCTCGTCTGTCTAGTGGCATGCTGAGTTTTGTATTGGGAGCTGGAACTGGAACTCCTCAATATTCTTGCAGTGGCTGGTTAACCTATATTGGGAGTGGAGCAAGAAATGACTCACTGATCCAGTGTCTGTGGTGCTCTGAGCCTTGACCCGTTTGCTGCCGTTGGTGGACATGGCAACAGGGATGGAGAAGGTGATGGCAAAACTTTTAGTCTGCACGAGACGCCCTTGCTGCTCTCTAGAAGAGAACAACCTTTTCAATTTCGCATAAAGAACATTCGTATCAGAAGGTTTCTTCTCTCTTTTTAAGACACACGTGTATGTATGCATCCATTGACCATGCCAAATTTTAGGAGCAGTCTTTGCTTTGATACCATGTTAAGCCTTGACATCAAAATGCACAACAATTGACCAAGAAGACTAGCATTCAACAAAATAGAGACTTACACAGGCAGGTTTAACCTTGTCCCTGCCCCTGGAGGCTCCTCCAAGTTCACAAGTGGGCTTTATCCTTCCATGTTAATAACAAGCGCACAGATTCTAACTGGTAAAAATAACAATTGAAAAGAAATACTGATTCACCCCCCCTCAGTTTTTCCATAAAAAAAATAGCAATGAAAATAAGGGGTATTGTTGTTACCATAGAACACGTGGTGAAAGTGATGATGGGTGTATTGTTTAGAAGGCCAACAAAGGTAATATTTGCTTGTAGGAAATAAGACACACATTTAAAATGTGGAAACTACACCATACGAAGCAATTTTGTAAACTATTGTTCATACAAAGACAAGTCATCCGAATACTCAACATTTGCTTCCTATCAACAAGGAAGCTATTTTCACAAATAAATATCCAAAAAACAATAAAATAATATAGTGCATTATTAGAAATCAGAAGCCCAACAAACCTCATCCTTGAAGATGCAGTCAATAACATTAACCTTCCTACTAAATGTCACCCATAACATGTTGGAGGAGCATTGAACTTGCTCCTGGCAGACCACTCCCATGACAACAAGAAGTGGATGAGTGGTCGTGGAGTAGGAGTCCAAATTAGGAGGAGTTGAGAGCTATGTAGATCATTAGAAATAATTGGAATTGATGGATTGTCTCAAGGAGAGCTTGATAGGGAGTTGTTAGAGTGGTTTGCAAAAAATGAAACCGAGGTTGTGGGGTTATAAGATGAAGTGTTCCATGGGGATACGTGGCCCAAGATGGGGTGACACTGCCGCGACATTCCCCATGTTTCCCAAGCTCCTAGGTTTGGGGGATGCCCAAGGAAATGTTTCCCCATGCCCCCCTTTTGTGGAAATCAAGGGAAACACATGGGGAAATGTTTCCCCAATGTGGGAAATGCAATTCCCCAAATGGGGTGCTTGTGGGCTCCCCCCCTCAAAAATATGTTGGCCCTCCCTCCTCAAAAAGGCATGGGTGTCTAAAAACAATAATTTATGATTGGGGTGTTGATTTTTGTAGCATTGGAAAGTGTTCCAAGTCTTAAAATTTGTAAGGAGGTTTGGACATCAGTATTCCAAAGAACCCAAAAATCGTTTGTGGAAATTCCACTTGGTTTATGTTTTATTAAAATAATTAATTATTTTAATGGAGACCCTAAGTCTAAACTTAGGGAAATTAAATAATTAAAGGGTATTAATAAAACAAAGTGTGAATCTTCTAGAGAATGAATATCAAGTCAAGTTTTAATCTTGGCCATTGATTAAACTTCTAATCTAGGCCGTTGATTCATCAATGAGAAGATTATAAAAGAAGGCTGGAGGGTCATTTGGGAAGAAAGCCGGGCATACACCCAATAACTCGAAGGAAGTTGATTATGAAGGAATAGAATTCGATTTCGGAGGGAGAGTTACAGGGTAGAAGAAGCAGAGGGAGACATCAGTGATAAGGGTCAAGGAAATAAGGACGCGAAAGGTCGGAGAAGGGAACGCGGAGAGCCCACGCAGAGTGACGCAGTCTCACGCAGGCACTGTGTAGATAGTCATGTAGAGGGATGTAGAAGTAAGATGTGTCTTCCAAGTGTCAGAAATTATCCAGAGGGTTTGTGAGAATTTATCTCACGTTTTTTCTACTGAAGTCTGCTAGTCTTTTCCTTGTAAATAAATTCATTGCTGAAGAATAATATATAAACCCTCATTTGCTGCACTAGTTTTCCCGCATTGGGTTTTTCCAGGGACAATTGTCCAAAAATAAGTGTGTATATTTGATTGATTCTTATGTTTGTACTTCTTACTGTTTTATTCTCTACATATACTTGAGTGAATGATGCAGTAGTATTTATTTCGAAATTCACTGAAGAATTATGTAAATAACTTATTGGAAATAATAAGTAGGAGAAACAAATCTATCAGTGCAGAAGTATTTCCAGGATTGAAATTTTCACATGGTATCAGAGCAAAGATGAGTAACAAAAGCATAGAAATAACGATGGAACGTAGATCAGACATTGCTGCAGCATCAACTTGGAAGGGTTCACGCAGTTCTCCACAGAAAAAGGAAAGCATGAAAGAACAGATGGATCACGATGTTTCTGTTCTGGCATCTAGATTGGAAGAAGATTTTTCTTGTGTGTCAAGCTCTGCTTCTCCTGAGATATGGTATATTGACAGTGGGGCTTCTGCTCACACGCTGGGAGTGCGAGAATGTTTCTCAAGCTACCAAGAAGAGCAGATGAACTTTAAAATCACCATAAAAGAGGTACCCCCATTAGAAGAGGTACCATAGTGTTTCAAACATAAGCTGGTAATAAGCTTCGAGCCACCAATGTGCTGCATGTGCTTGGTTTGGGGATGAAATTACTCTCTGTGTCGCATCTTCAAAACAAAGGCTATGCTGTTTACTTCATTGGTAATAGAGTATATGTCAAACACCCGATTTGGAAGAATGAGGCACAAATCGAAGCCATGAGCAACAAAATCTACAAGTTACAGCTCGAATCCCCAATGACACTAATAGGCAACACTGATGATAAGGATTTGAATGAGTTATGGCACAAGAGAATGGAGCACTTGCACCATGGGGCGTTAAAAATTCTCAAGAACACTGTAACGGGAGTTCCCGAACTAAGCACCAAGCGAGACGATATCTGCAGAGGGTGCGTATTGGGAAAGTATGCCAAGGCAACGTATCCTAGAAGCAGCAATAGGACTAAAAGTGTGCTGGGCTTAATACACTTGGACATCTGCGAACCAATTTCCACTAGAGCTCTTAGTGGTGCCGAATATTTCGTCACCTTTATTGATGACCATTCCAGGAAGACTTGGATTTACTGTCTGAAGACCAAAGATGAAGCCTTTGATCAATTCAAGGAGTTTAAAGCTCTGGTGGAAAATCTGACAGGAAAGCAGTTCAAGGCATTGCGATCAGACAATGGTGGAGAATACATTGATAAAAACTTCATATAATTATGCGCAAGGGAAGGGATCAAAAGAGAGTGAACTACTCCGTATAATCTAAAGCAGAATAGAATTGCAGAGATAAATAATAGAAATATTGTCGAGGCTACAAGGGAAATGCTGTAAGACCAAGACATGCCAAAATTTCTGTGGGCTAAAGCTTGTAATACAACTGTCTATGTATAGAACAAGATTCCTCATGTCGCATTGTGTAAGATCACTGCAGAAACTGTCTTCACTGGCAGCAAGCCTGAAGTGAGTCACTTTAGAATCTTTGGCAGTGTGGCATTTTTCCCGAAGAGAAGAGGATGAAAATGGATAAGATTGTGGAAAAGGGATATTTGGTGGGATATAGTGAGAACACAAAGGATTACCATATTTACATGCCTGAGAGAAGGAAGATTGTAATACGGCGGGATGTGAAGTTCTTGGAGGAAAGGGCCTTCAGGAAATCCTAGGAGATGCCTTCTGCTACGCAGTTTGAGGAGGATCCGCTGGTCCAACCACAACGACCTGTGGAGGGTAATACGAGTTCTTCTTCAGGGCATGGGGATCCAAGGGATACATATCCCGAACACTTGCAGGAAGGAGAGCAGGTAGATCCACCCACTACTAGTGGTAGGATAAGCAAGGAACTGCGACAAATTTTGAGGGACAGAAGAGTTTGTCGGAGCCCCCAGAAATGAGAAGAGGGAGAACAAGCATCCTGAAAGGTATGAAGCTTTGGTAGCGCAGGTTGGGAAACCCTCTAGTTTTCGAGAGGAAGCTCAATACCAGGTATGGGTCGATGCGATGGTGGAAGAATACAACTCAATCACGACGAATGATGTTTGGGAAGTGGTTTCCAGGCCTCAGAAAAAATCATTTGTAGGTTCGAGATGGATCTATAAAATCAAATATGCTACAGATGGAAGCATCGAGAAATTTAAAGCCAGGTTTGTGGCTAAGTGGTACGCTCAGAAGGAAGGGATAGATTATGAAGAGACCTTCGCCCCAGTAGCCTGATATACTTCTATTAGATTCGTGATATCCCTCGCTGTGTAGATAGGATGGGAGATTCACCAGATGGACGTCAAAACTGTGTTCCTGAATGGGGTGATAGAAGAAGAAGTATATATTGAACAACTAGAGGGCTTTGAGATGCATGAGCAGAAAAATCATGTGTGTAGGCTCAAGAGGGCCTTGTATGCACTGAAGCAAGGCCCTAAAGCTTGGTATGGTTGAATTGGCAACTACTTGCTGAAAATGGGATTTGTCAAGAGTGACGCAGATCCCAATCTCTACTATATGAGAGTAGGAGATGAGCCTCTGATACTAGTGCTGTATGCAAATGATCTATTTCTGATAGGATCATATAGGCTCATCAAGAACGACAAGGAAAATTTAGTTGCAGAATTTGACATGAAGGATCTAGGGCTGATGCATTATTTTTTGGGGTTGGAAGTTTGGTAGCAGAAGGGTGAAATCTTCCTTGGTCAAGGAAGGTATACTATAGAAGTTCTGAAGAGGTTTCAGATGGAGGAATGTAGACCCATGACTACTCCAATAATTACCAACTGGAAGAAAATTGACACGTCCGAAGATGATGAGGTTGATCCTACTTTGTATAGGTAGCTCATAGGTTCTCTGATGTATATGGTAAACATCAGACCAGGAATCTGTTATGTTGTCAATACTCTCAGTCAATTCATGGTGGAACCAAGGAGGGCTCATTGGGCAACAACCAAACATGTTCTCAGATATCTACAAGGAACAATAGAGCTTGGACTGAAATACACCCGAGGCAATGAAATCAAGTTGAGTGGGTTCACTGAGTAGATTGGGCTGGGAGCCCAGTAGATCGGAAAAGTACCAGTGGGTACTGTTTCAGTGTTGGATCATGAATGGCCTCTTGGTGCAGCAGATAACAGAAATCCGTGGCTCTGAGCTATGCAGAGGCTGAATATATGGCATCAAGCATGACTTCGTGTGAGGCCATATGGCTTCGGAAATTGCTTGTGAACTTACTCAAGGAGAAGATGGAGGCGACAAACATTCTATGGGATAATCAGAGTTGCATCAAGCTCTTTGAAAATCCTGTGTTTCCTGATCGGTCGAAGCACATTGACATCATGTTTAACTTCATCAGAAACTGTGTTCAAAGGGGAGATGTACAATTGGAGTACACTCCTATAGGAGAATAAGTGGTAGATATCCTCATGAAAGCTCCGAGGAAGACTAAGTTTGTCTATTTCATAGAAAAGATGGAGATGATTAAGAATCCATTTTAGTAGCATGAATGGATAGGCTCAGGATTCAGAGGGAGCTGTAGTATAGATGAGACAGTGACAATGACAATGTCATGGGCAGCAGTACAAAAGGCAGTAGCGCAGCAGATGAGGGGCAACAACCATGCATCCTTAGCGCAGAGGATGCTTCAAGACAGAGCAACATGAAACATGCATTTTTGCTAGAACACTTTCCTTGATAAGAGGGAGTGTTGATTTTTGTAGCATTAGAAAGGGTTCCAAGTCTCGAAATTTGTAAGGAGGCTTGGACATCAGTATTCCAAAGAACCCATAAACTGTTTGTGGAAATTCCACTTTGTTTATGTTTTATTAAAATAATTAATTATTTTCATGGAGACCCTAAGTCTAAACTTAGAGAAATTAAATAATTAATGGGTATTAATAAAACAAAGCGTGAATCTTCTAGAGAACGAAGATCAAGTCAAGTTTTAATCTTAGCCATTGATTAGATTTCTAATCTGGGCCATTGATTCATCAATGAGAACATTATAAAAGAAGGCTTGAGGGTCATTTGGAAAGCAAGTCGGGCATACACTCAGTAACCCGAAGGAAGTCGATTCTGAAGGAATATAATTCAATTTCGGAGGGAGAGTTGCAGGATAGAAGAAGCAGAGGGAGTCAACAGTGATAAGGGTCGAGTAAAGGATGCA
This sequence comes from Pinus albicaulis, assembly GCA_034641835.2. NCBI lineage: Eukaryota > Viridiplantae > Streptophyta > Pinopsida > Pinales > Pinaceae > Pinus > Pinus albicaulis. The sequence goes on along the minus strand of CM076575.1, from coordinate 3,367,739 downwards.
GAAGGCCGAAGAAGGCAATGCAAAGAGGCCACACAGAGTGATGTAGTTTCACGCAGGCACTACGCAGAGAGACACAGAGGGACGCAAAAGGAAGCTGTGTGTCTTCTGAGTGTCAGAAATTCTCCATAGGGTTCGTGAGAATTTATCTAAGGTGTTTTCTATTGAAGTCTTCCAGTATTTCCCTTGTAAAAAATTTCATTGTTGAAGAATAATATATAAACTCTCATCTGCTGCACCAGTTTTCCTGCATTGGGTTTTTCTGGGGACAATTGTGCAAAAATAAGTGTGTATATGGGATTGATTCTTATGCTTGTACTTCTTACTGTTTTAGTCTCTACATATACTTGAGTGAATGCTATAGTAGTATTTATTTCAAAATTTACTAGAATAATTATGTAAATAACTTATTGGAAATAATAAGTAGGAGAAATAAATCTATCACTGCAGAAGTATTTTTAGGATTGAAATTTTCACATGGGGAAGTCTGATATACAACCCTAAGGCCTTGCTAATGCTATGTAATTAATTATACCGTTAAAATTTTAAAATGAAAGGATGAACATAAAAGATAAAGGAGAATGTCATTCTCCTTTGTCTTTAATTTTCATCCTTTCACTTAATTTTTTGATATTACCATTATGTTAAGCACCATGTTAACCTAAAAACCCCTTATTAAGCCCTAGATATTGAGAGATTACATTTCTATTGTTATATTGTTATTTAGGCTATAACCCCTCGTGGTATTATTTTATTAAAATTGTACCCTCTGTTTCCTATATATATACTAAGTAGACTTGGTATTAGGATCATCAAATATTGACTTGTTCCTTGTATTTATTGTAAAATGAGGTTTTCCCCTCGAAGTGGATTGTAATTATTGGTTTATTATCATTTTTAAGGTGTAAGGATCATAAAATTTGGTATCAGAGTTCTTGTTTTTCTACTTCAAATAATTCATCATGACATTTTCACTATAATTTTTTCCCTGGGAGGTTTTAGATAGTGAAACCTGGAGAAGATTGAGAAGATGGATAAGTCCCCAGAAATAAAGCAAGATTATTTTGCAAAGGGTATGCACAGGTTGAAGGAATAGATTTCGATGATACATTTGCACCTATCACTGGGATGGAAGCCATCATAATGTTCTTTGCCTATGCATGTTGGCTTGAGGGGTCTAGACCCAGGTTCAGAGTGTATTTGCGCAACCAACAAAACCCTCCGACTACTGACCCTTTCGACAATGATTTTCTTGCACATATCAATGTCTCACTCAAAGTAGCATGAGGGGTTGATGGAACCAGGTTTCTGCACCCAGAGGGAGATTTATGATGTGGATCTAACCCTTTCTGATATGGTCTAATCACTACTGTGCTACGCTATTACTCTTAACCCGATTCAAATCTAACTTCAATAAAAACCTTAGTACAGATGCAATTATCGTGCAAAACACAAAGATATAATCCTATTCCGATTTACTTAACAAAAACCCTTAACACTGATACAAGTCTTGCACAAGCACAAATATATATTATTATATGATTAACCCAGATAGATGCACATCAATTAACAACACTTGCACCACATATCTATAAGCAAATCCTTAACTCATAAAGTATTAACACATAGAACATAAATCAGGCAAGTAAACGAGAGACTTTGCAAAACCTTCTCTTTATTAAGCAGATATTCAATGAGTACAGTTCTTTCTCTTGTGCACACAACTACATATTCCTCACACACAGCCCAAGACCTAGGTCTCTGCGCACATAGCCATAGGAGCATATTTATTACTAAGGCTAATCCCGACTTCCTTGCCCAAAATCACATTACATAATCATGAGATATTTTATAAAGATAAGATGATTCTCGACTTGAATCATAAATGCCTTTTTATATGACTTAGACGTGCAAAAACCATGGACTCAAACCGTGGTTTGAGCGCCATGTTTTACCCTTTTTCCCGTTACAATATGAAGGGGATTTGACTCGCCCCAAAGCCCCTTGACCTGCGCGTTGCGCTTTAAAAAAATTAACAAAATTGAATCAAGAATTGACCTAGGGAACCCTAGCCCAAGATGCCCCCAAAAAAAACTCGTGACTCGTCCTCGAGTCACTCTTCTTTGGGTTCCTTTATTTTGGCCTTGAGCGCCTGGATGGATTTGTGCAGATGCGGGATGGCCTCAACACTCTGTGTTGCAACGTTCTGTGCTTCTTCGATTAACTTTTATGTGGTAGGCCCCTCCGCTTCCAAGATGATGTTGCATTGAGTTTGGCGGAGTCCCTTGAGTGCACCCTCAATGGTCTATGACAGTTGAAGTGCTTCCTCAGACCAAGGTTGGGTCCTTACTACCACGAGCTGTGTTAATCTAGGTTGTTGTTGTTGTCAATAGTTGATATCAATCTTTGATGTCAGTGGTTGGGATGAAATTTTTTCTTGAATATTCCAGAGGATGATTACAAATGATTACAACTCTTTTTTAAGATGTCAAGACACAAATGAAGTGTCAATCATGTATCTTGATGATCATAATGGAAGACTACCATATCACTGCACTTGATGAAGGCCTAGAAGACATACGCATGATGACATGTCCTGCCTCCAATGATCTTGATGATAACACTACATGATTACATGTCCTACCATTGATAATTTGATGATGACATGAAATTTCTCCAATGATGTGAAGCTTGATGTCATTATGATGAAGACTACATAATGATGCTGCATTTGATTGATGAAATATTTCTGCACTATCTTAAGGAAAAATGACCTAATGAAACTATGTTGAAGAAGTCAAGGACACGATGATGGTGATCCTATGTTGAAGAAGGCTAGGACATGATTATGAAGACAATCAACGAAGAAATAAAACCATGAAGAAGCCCTACACTCAAAGGCATTCTTCCCTACCTCCATTTCTGCACTCATAAATAATCAGTCACATTAAAAAAATAATTTTTTCTACCTTAGAGGAAAATTTCTTTAATGACACCTATGCCATCTTTAAGAGCATAATTTTTCCTTTCCAACGAGATATTACTCAGCCTGAAACTCCAAGCGGTTTGAAAGTTATTGATTTTTCAAGTTTAAGGTAAAATTCTCTCCTTGAGCTGACCTGTGCTAGCCTACTCAAGTTGGCCTACTCCAAAGACACGCCCCTTCAATTTCACGAGCGGAAAACACTATAAATACACAGTTTCATCCTCATTTCAGTTAAGTAATTTTGGTGAGAAATTCAGTGATTGAGGATAGAACAAGAAGGAGGCCGAGGAGGAATAAAATATTATTGTTTGGGGAGATTTCCCTTATCTTTCTATTGAGGCAAAAACCTATGGAGATTTGTAATACATGTGTATGACAACATTTTGGGCAATTTTTTAAGGAGATCGAAGAAGGTTTGACTACTTATTCTTTGGGTTAAATCTGTTCTGTTATATTGAGACCGCAGACTTGAAATTGTCATAAATAGAGACTCGGTTATGTGTTAAGAACATTGCTTTAGACCTCCCACATAATTTTGGAACTTTGACTGTGACAAAGGATATAACCCTCAGATTTGTGATCTATTACCTTGACCGAAGTGTGATTGTTGGAGGACAAAAATATAAATTCGGATTGTGCTAATGACCTGTGTAGCAAGTGAAATACACAGGACTTCACACTTTTTGTCATTGTAGCAAGAGAGATATAGGACTTGCAATCCTGTTACATACTCGTTGTAAATACTTTGGACCTATGTGTTTATTAATATCAGTCTACACATCAAAGAATTTTGGAGTGGTCATATCAAGATACGTCAGTAACTCGGAAGAGGCTCGAACAGTTCTTGGCACCTTTTGAGAACAATCAATTTGGAATTAGAAACATTGAAGGAGCTTGGTGAAAGAGCCTTACTGCTAGTGAGTGTGTTGCAGAACCATTGGTGCAATATGGTGCAAATTTTGTGATGAAGAGTGATGCAGGAATAATGATGCTTATTGCTAGATGAATAGTGCAGAATCTGGATGTTACAGGACAAATGACCTCCTCATGAGCTCAGAGGAGAAGGTAACATGGAAGGAAGAAAATGACCTAGACAAGATCCATTTTTGCCAAGGTAACACACCCCATAAACAGCTAGGCAGAGTTATAACGCACCTGAGCCATGCAAAGAGAGCATTAATGCCTAGGGTAACGCTTTGTCTTGCCCAAGGGGCAACATTATCCATGTTTGAATGTGAAAAGGGAAATATCTTGCAGAAAACTAACTGGCATTTCCAGTTTTTTCTCAAAGAGAGTAAGTTCAAAATGGAAACTAAATGGCACAAACCTTTTATTAGGAATTGCCAAACACAACTGAACTCCTACGAAAGGAAAAAGCAAGGAAAAGCAAGGACACATCTAGATATTTCCCAATTTGAACTGGTTGAAGAGTTGGCAAGGTTTTCTCTCTCCATCTCCTATAAATTGGAGCTGTGGGCTCTTGGTCTCAGGTCGAAGGTTTGATTATTTGTGGAGTAGAATTTCATTGTTGTAGTGTGAGGCTTGAAGATCGATGAAGTTCATTGAGAGCTTTCTGCCTTGAGCATCATCACACTCGAAGATAGAGAAAGAGAGAGAGGAATTGGAAGATTGAGGATGGCTTGGTGGAACTGACGATTGTAATCCTCTTTTTCATAAATCAATAGAACTGTATCTGTTTTTTCCATTCAATGCATCAGTGTCACAATTGTTGTTCAATCGTCTATGTAGCATGATATGAGTGGTTTAGAACTGCATTGTTTTATGTTTCTTATATGCTAGTTTAATTGATAGAAAGCTATACTATTGTAGACATTACACGGGTGCTTTGATTGGTTGCAGGATCTGGACTTGGAGCCGGTGAAGAAGGACCTCTACTTCGCTGCTTGGTGTTCTCTGTTAGTCATCAATATTTTTTACTATTTGTAGATGACTAAAGATTGGTTCTAGATTTCTGAAAACAACCTTCCTTGAAAATTGTGAGTTTCATAAATCTCACTGCCTTCATTATCCTAATAGAAAAATTTTCACTATTTCATCAGCTTGCCATTCCATGGTCACCCTGTCACTCCTACAAACTCTTCCTAAGCTTATACCTATCATTTTCAGTCTCCTTCTCTGCTTATAACCTTATTGGCCTATTTTTCCCTGTCCATAACTCCACTTTCCCTCTAGGGTTTCTTATAGCCTAATCTTTCCCATGTTCCCCAGGTTCCTCAAGCATTGATGGTCTCAAAACTATCTCTGTAGGCTCTTTAGATAAATCAAGTACATTGGATTTTGGATCTTCAATACAACACTTTGACAAATACTCTGTTTTTTCACTTGAGACGTCCAAGACAATTTTCAGTTAAGATCATGGTCAAAGAACCCTCTCACTAGGTCAATTAGGGTTTCACATGTTTTGAGGTAATGATTGGTGTTTCAAGCACTGCTTTTCCTTTGCTAGAAGCTGGCTCAAATGTAATAGAATGTTGAGACATGGTTATTCAAGGAAAACCAAAGAGTTTCCAAATAAGACTACCTTATCAAGTTCAAAGTATGCAAGAGGTAAATGTAAACTTTGACACTTCTGCAGGAGTGTTAAAAGGTCTATCAGCATAAAGTACTCGTAAGGTAGGTGGTCTGCTCCTGAAAGAAGACAACTTGTAGCAACAATTTTTCTTATAGATAATTAGGGATTTTGAGCTTGATGGTCCAAGTAGAGTGCCAAACAGTGATCAATTGTAGAATGACCATGGAGGAGGCATACCAAAACATGAAGAAAGTCTGTCAAAAAGATTGATGAAATAGGGAAAAAGGTGAGGTGAACTGGACATAAATGAATGAATTTGAAAGGGCTATAGAGAACTTAGAAGACAACAATGATGATTGTCTTAAAGCACTCTAGATGCCTAGGGTTTTGTAAAAGTGACCAAAGAAGGTGAAATGGTGATGTTAAGCCCCATGGTGAAAGAAAAGGAAGGATTCTGAAGATGTCATTGTGTGATCAAATCCCAAACTTGTCAAAATGAGTTTATCTTGCCTAGATTATCAAAGGATGAATTGAGCTACAAGGTGGAAGAAAAAGAGGATTTTGAGGTTGCTTCTGTGTCAAAATAAATATGCCAAATCTTCAAGATAAAAAAGAACACAAATTTCAGAACTCCAGCAAACTGCTAGCCAAGGGAGCAAAAATCAGGGTCAAACTCATCCTTTCAATCACCTCCATGCAAGCAGTGTAAAAAGGTTAGTGAAAAAAGGTGAGAGGTTAAGTTGAGTTTCATGATGGAAATTACACAAGAATTTGAAGAAGTTGCTATGTAGCTAAGTCACAAAGGTGTCAAAATGAACTTTTTATGCCTTAAGCATTAAAAGCAGAGCCAAGTTAGTGTTTTCTGTCACCTACAAGAAAAAAGTCAAAGAATATCAGTGAAAAGGGAAAAAAGGGTTAAAAACATTAGGAAAGTGGGTTTTCAAATTTAAATCTAATTCTCAAGCCTATAAAAGGTCATTTTGTATTTCAAACATATCATTGTTGCCTTGCAAAACAATCAGAGCACTCAAGAGTGAAGAATTTGGAAGTTTTTAAGTCAAAATTGGGCAAAGTCTTTTGGCACTGCACCCCTAGAAACCGGCGCTGTGCGTTTGAGAGTTTGTCCCCGTGTATTTTACACAGGCGTTGTGCGCCTGGAACTGAGCGCTACACTCTTGGCAGAGTGCTGTGATCTTGCCCGACAACCACCCAGTGAAGAAAAAATTGGCGCCGCGCGCCTGGGCTTGAGCGCTGTGCGCCTGGGATTGAGCATTGCGCCCTTGCCCAAGAGGGATTTCCAAGCAATTTCAACACTCAAACCACCTCAAATTTGCTTCAAAGTCATCAACAAGGGTTCTTCAAGCATTGTTAAGGGGTAGGTACAAGTCATCAAGTCATAAACAAGTATTTTTGTCATCATTTAATTGGAAGAATTTGAAACCCTAAAGGGCAACCTGTTGATCCGGATTTATGCAGGAACACAACAGAATAAACACATAACCATAAATACAGAGATGCAGCGGAAATAACACTTCATTTCATTAATATCAAATAACAGAAAGATGCTTACAGACATAATGGAAATAAAATAGCTAGGGTGCTGGTAGCGAATATCTGAGAAGAGATGTGGTGGCTACAGACCTCTGAACTGAGTTCCAATGAGGCTCGAGGGCCTATTTATTATTGAGAAACAATGGAGAGCCCTCAACATCCCAAAAACCTAACCCTAGGAGATGAAGCGCCAAAACTATGGGCCCCGTTTGGGTAAATTGGTGTTTCAACTTCCCAGGGACGTAACTTTGGCATACTATCTCCGTTTGACGCACATGATACATCATTAGAAAGCTCTATCCGAGGACTACAACTTTTGTGACGATTTCTTATGGAACTCACACCACTTTCCCGTGTCCTTCTTTGGCTTTACGGTGTTGTTCTTGTCTTCAGGCTTGATTTAAGGTCCTAGTCGCCATACTGGCCCTTTGTCTCCGTGGTTTGGAAGAATCTTTTCTTTGCTTTGGATTCGCGTATCCAAAGTCTCGCTCTTCCGTTTCTGAATTTCGTCAATCTTGGCAGCATACCGGTATGCCGTACCAAGCGAGGAGATGTCGAGGAACTCCATTTCCTCCTGAATGTATCTGTGCAGACAGCTGCGATACTTTAGCACCAAATGTTTCTCTCAATCTTTGATACCCAACTTTGTGCGTAGGGTATGGAACAGATTCGTCAGCTCGTGCACATCTTGATCCCTTTGTTGTCGCAACGTGGTCCATTGTATGTACTTTTCCTCATAGCTCCCCACGGGATAGTACTATTCCTTGACGGCGTCTCGGAAAGAATTCCAAGTTGGTACGGCCGAGAACAGAGAGGGTTCTGTCTGGTCCTTGTTCTCACAGTAGGTTTCCCACCAGTCCTTAACATGGGGGTAGCTTTGAGGAGTGCAAAAATAATCTTCTCCCGGTCTGAAAAGTCATGAACAGAGAAATATCCTTCTAATAGATTCAACCATCTATCTACGGCATCTGCGTCTATTTGACCCTCAAATATGGGAATGTCAAATTTACTTGTACCTTAAAAGGAGTTGCACCTCCAGAGTGGCTGCTGGATGCAGACGCGCCGCCGGTGGGCAGCCGTTGAAGGATCTGAGCAAAGTTACCCATCATCGCGTTCCTTTGTTTTTCGAGGGCCTCCTCGAGCAATATTTTGATAGGATCTCCTGCTCCCTCATCTTTCTTTTCGTCCCCCATGGGCGTCCGTCGAGGTTTATGAGGCTGATCTTGCAAAGGTTCCACCAGATCAAGCCCTAGCTCCTTATACCCCGACCTCGTTGGGGACATGCAAAGAAGGATCGAGAAAAAGCAGACCGCTCTGATACCACTGATCCGGATTTATGCAGGAACGCAACAAAATAAACACATAACCATAAATACAGAGATGCAGCGGAAATAACACTTCATTTCATTAATATCAAATAACAGAAAGATGCTTACAGACATAATGGAAATAAAATAGCCAGGGTGCTGGTAGCGAATCTCTGAGAAGAGATGTGGTGGCTACAGACCTCTGAACTGCTTTACAATGAGGCGCGAGGGCCTATTTATTATTGAGAAACAATGGAGAACCCTAAACATCCCAAAAACCAAACCCTAGGAGATGAAGCGCCAAAACTATGGGCCCCGTTTGGGTAAATTGGTGTTTCAACTTCCCAGGGACGTAACTTTGGCATACTATCTCCGTTTGACGCACACGATACATCATTAGAAAGCTCTATCCGAGGACTACAACTTTTGTGACGATTTTGATGATCAAAATCGCAACAAATTTTCATACCAAAAAACGTCGTTTAGGGCCTCAAAACGGCTCCGGAAGTTCAGGACCCGAAAAAATGCTAAAAATAGTAAGTTATGCCAAAACTGAAAAACTGAAAGAGACAATGGTGGGGGCCCAAGTGGAATAGGCGGGTGGCCACCAATATCCACCTGGATCACCTGTTGATGCCCCGAAAATCATTACATCAACATTGGGGGATAACCACCCGGTCCGGACCTTAATAAAGCTCCTTCTCCGTTTGGGATGGTGGCTCCGACTGGATATAATGGGACCAGTTTCCCAGTAATGAATAAAAGGGGTGGATGAATGAATGGTTTTATAATAAGTGATAATGAATGGAGGACTTAATCTATAAGCGAAAACGTAAATGACTATTTTATCCCGGGAAGCTTCTATTCTTAAGTGCAACGTTTGGTGATCTGTGTTCGTTGATAGGCATATAGATGACACTATTCAATAAACAAAGACATTTATTTAAATAATAATTACTTCGTTCAAATAGTTGAACGAAGTAATTGATAAAATATTGTTACACTTATCTTTTTATATTACTAATACATGAATGATTAGAAGAATAGCAAACTGTAAACATCCAGTAGTGGAAAGTATAAAGATTGTTGTTAAAACACATTCATATATTCAATAATAGCAAGAATAATCAAACAACAATTTACATAAAAAGAATAAATTCAGACATAGATAATAGTACCATATGAGCTGCAAATATTTCCCAACGTCAATCGCAATTTGAATTCCTTCTTCCGACTCAGAAATACTTTTAAATAAAGGCAGTAGTGCACATCCACATAAAAGCTTCGTTATCAAAATTTGGAAAAATTGGTCAGTTTTCATAAAAAAATATGCCTGAAGTACAGTAGTGCAACTTCAGGTTTCAGTCATATACAAAAACTTACGACCCTTTCTAAATACATGAAAGGGTCTATAAATACTAAATTAAGCTAACAAACTACAAAATTAAAATGCTACTAAATTGGTATAACCCGATCTTGAATATCTCCCCCACAGCAATCTGGTAATCAGCAGCATGATTCATCACTCTGGTTGTTTGCCTTTTGTCCTGAGTTGGCATATTGCCAGCATTGGTTCCACTTCTTGAGGGCGGCTGAGACGAGAATTGATTTGAGCAGCATAGGTGGCATCGTGTATATCGGGAATGATACACCCGATTGCATCCGTTAAGCATTTGAGGGCGGCTTTCTGGCTATATGGTTTTACTAGGAACAACCAATAGGTGTCCCAAGTTAAACTTTTAATTCCTGTGATCAATCTCCCATTCTTTTCTAGCTCTTGACAACATTATTGTTCCAATGTCTTGGCTGATAATAATTTACCCGGTGTACATTGAGAGATCATGTTAGATAAATAGAGAGTATTGTTGATCAAGTCAATCAAATTGTTAGTAGATAATTTGCATCTAGAAACCTCTCTCTCTGCTTTCATCAATTGGGACTGCCACTCCATGAATAGAATTTCTTTATGGGATTCTAAGATTTTAGGCAAGTTTGCTGCCTGTCCCTCATTGGTGTTCTGCCAAGTAAGAAAATCCGTTAAAGTCTCATCGGCTTGCTCTAAGTCTTGCCTGGCATCAACTGATTTGTTTATTATAGATGTTGTTATGTCACACAGAGGTTCAACTTGGGCAATTTCATGACACAACAATCTTATTTGTGTTATTAGTGCCTTATTAATCTGTATTGCCTCTTCTCTGAAATTGGCAGGCTGGGGAAGACTCTTGAACTTATCTACTTGAGCTGTTAATTGAGCAATTTGCTCATCTTTTGTTTTTATCATCTGTTCATTCATTGCCTTTAATTTTGCTAATGCCTCCGATAATTCTTTCTGTTTCTGAATCGCTTCCGAATCTGCTTTCTGTTGTGCCTCCAATAGCTGTGTTTGTAGTGAAGCGATCGCTTGATCCTTTTCTTTCAACAAATTTCTCACCTCTGATGCCTTATCCATGGTGGCTGCCGAATAGGCACCAGCATATTGGGACAACTTTGTCAGGTCATCGGAGGGGTTGAATTCTTCCTTCCACACTCCATTGGCTGTTACTGTTTGTTCAGGGAACAGGGAAGGTTGATCAATCCTTCTCCTTTTCCGTTGTCGCTTTATTACAGCCTTGTGTTTTGGGATATAGAAAACATCCAATGGAGGAATATCCTCCACCTGCAAAATAATTTGATCCGAAGGATCCTTGGGAATTATTTCTAATTCTGTAGTCGGGGGTAGACCGCTGGTTTCTTTGCTTGGAACCTTTTTTGATGCTGTATCCTGTGTATTGGCCGCTTTGGATGTATCGGCATCCCTTGAGCTCTCAAGATTGCTTATAATTGAATCAAATTGCTGCCATTCTTGGAGCAATTTTGGGTCAATCTGAGTGTCGACATTCACTTTCTTGCTGCTCTGATGCTTCTGCCTTTCCTGTTCCTGATCACGTATTCTCTCCTGTTCTTTTCTCTGTGCTTCCTCTTGTTCTTTTCTCTTTGCCTCTTCCTATTCTAACCTCCGGAGTTCCTCCTGCTCTCTTCTTTGGACTTCTTCAGAGATTTTGGATGTAGCAGGAGGTTTGCTGGTAAGCTGCTGCTCAGGCTCGCTTGATTGTATCATCGGGGCAGTGGCTAACAAATCTAGAGGCAGAGTTTGCAACCTCTGCTCTCTAAGTTTGTTAAATTCAACTAACCCGTCGTCATGGTATCTTATTTTAGCTATCTCTTGAACCTGAAATATCGACTCGGCCGAGGAGAAAAGGTCATCAAACTCGTCTTCCTTATGTTCAAATTTAGTGAGTTTGGCCTGATCTAGAACATTATAAACGACCTTTTTCGGATCAAAGCGTCTGTTAGGCAGAGTGGCAAGTTTTAATATATTAATCTTTTCCGCCTCTTTCTCTGCGTGTTTATAATCACGCAGAGTATAGACGCCACACCTTAGAGGGAAAGGAGGCCAGACTTGCTTCTTTGAATTCCTGAGAGTCTTTGTAGCCGATGCGGATGTAAGCTGATATGCTATCTCTCGAGCTAAAAGTTTGTCTGGTATATACAAGGGGAGGACATGAGGTCTGGCATGGCTGCCGAAAACTCTTACATAAGTGAATTTTTGCTCTCCGAACCAGGTTCCTAAGGCTGTCAAGTCAATCTCTGCTTGAGAGGAGATCTTAGGAGTAGGTCTAGCAAAAATTGCATAGTAAATAGGTAGCATGAATCCATTGCAGACTTGATATAGGTGGTGTTTATAATGGGCTTTCCATAATTTCTGGTGATATATATGAATGGGAATGGGGTCCTGTGGAGTCCATCTCCACCCTAACACAGGAAACTCGGAATTAAAACAGAGGGTATCTAAAATGTAGGCACTAAAGTAAAATGGAGGGATGATTCTATCAGTAACACGGGATTTGTTTTTGAAGTCAAGAATAGCAGTTGCTAACTTATCCGATAATATATTCCCCCAATCCATGATTTCACTATTACATGCTGCTTCCATCAAAGGTACCATCTCTATGGAAAATTTTGAAGAATCATGCAATCCCCACATTCGACACATCATAGCTCCAACATAACAATAAGGAGAACATAAGGAATTGACGGAGTACTTACCCGAAGACTCATGTTTGTGTTTCGTCGGGTTTTGTCTCCATTCCCGTATAGGCTCTGACTCAGTTTCATTTTCATCTCTAAACTTCTCCAGGAATGCTTTATTATACTTCTTCTCTGGTTCGAGAAAATGGTACATTTGTCTCAAATCATTAGGCTGAAACGAACCGAAAACCCTCCCATCAATAGTGCAGAATATTCTGTTCGTAATTGGAATTTCTTCAATGGCCCATCTCACTACATCTGTATATGGAAGAATTTGCTCCCGAGCCGCTATCCTGTGCAGGTAGGAATCAGCCAAATCTTTCAGAGTAGCGTCAGATTTCTGGCTCGAGCCTGCTGAAGCTTCTACCGTTGTTTGCTGAGGGTCCTCGGCTTCAACCAGGTTGTAAATGCTCTGCCAAGTAGTATTACCGAGACCAAGACATGTGGTATCTGAGATTAATCCTTTTTTTTTTGGTCCCGGATCGGCAGCATGTTGTTCTGTTACCACAGAAGCTGAAGCTGTTCCAGGTTTCTTAGATTTCTTCCCCATTTGGTCTGAATTTGCTACTACGGAGAAACTCTGCACAAGAGATAAAATGAACGTAATGCGGAGAATAGATGGTGAAAACTAAGTACCGAAAAATTATGTCAATCAATGAATAATGGAAGATAATCATAAGACTCCCGCGGATATAATCTCTGAAGGGATTTAGGCATAACTGCTCCATTAATTAGCCGTTTGAACCTGTCAATCAATTAAATGCTCATTATATCCTTCATTTGCCGAATATTCTATTTAAGCATGGATTTGATTTTTATTTGGCGGTTGGGCGCAAGTGAATCACTATTGGGAAGCGGAAAGGATTTTAATAATAATTAATATAATATGCCGAAGCCATATCAATCCTTTTTGAAAGTCGCGCTTGGCTTTATCGCGATCGGTGATCAGAGGAAGACTTGGGGCAGTTTTATTTAAGTTATTGTAGAGTCCCCGATCGCCGATAGCGATATCGCTTAACTCGCATCGGGAGCTTTTAAGGAAAAGAGTTTCGTTGTATTCATATCGCATTCCCCGATTGCCGATAGTGATATCGCATTGGAGCCAGGAGAGGGGCCTTTTGTTGTGATTGTTTTATTTCCCGATTGCCGATGATTTATTAACTCAAAAGGTTTTATAATGTTTCGTTTGTTTTCGGACCTTTTTTAGAGGAATGATGAGTTAATACCAATTTAATCTAAAAGGGACCCATTTCATATTATAGTTTTCTAAAGCAAAATTTTATGAAATGGGGGGTTGTTGTATAGCACAACACAACCCTAGGCTACAAACTTGAAATCACTGATTCCACTATTACTTCATCTCCCTGCAAAGAGTATCAGTCAAGAAAAGGGTGCTTTCATTGGTTTAGGGGTTGTCATTTATCCAAGCTGGTAATAACACTCATTCATTCACCCCCTACATTGCAAAGGTTTCCATTCCATTTACCCTCTTTCATCTCAATTTCAAATTTGGTCCTAGTTGGAAAAACAAAGTTTTTCAAAATGTCACAAGAGGGAGAGGACAGTGGCAGTGGTGGAGAGGCTCAAATGCCAAGGAGGCATGAGCACAAACGTGGAAAGATCAACAAATTTTAGCCTCTGAACACAAGGGATCTAATGGCATCTCCCCTTAATGTTTCGTGTTTCAAGCATGTGGGATGATTTTTTTTTTGGGAAAAGGTGCAGTAGGTGCAAAACCACCCCGAGCTAACTAGACTCTTTATCCTTAACTTGCATGAAAAAAAAGTTAACCTTGTAGGGGTTACCTTTGAGCTATCTACTGATGCTATTGCCAATGCCACTAGGATACCAAGTGTAGGTGAGAAATGGTTCAAGCAGGCCAATCTTGACATGAGCTACTTTGAACCCTACCTAAAGCCTAGATACAAAGACCACAATAAATCCATCTTTCCTTTCTCACATTTTCTTGATAGATATGCACCTATGATGAGGATCATTATGAAGTATTTCACATGTGAAGGAAGATTCTCTCACATTTACTCCTATCACATCAGGCTGCTTATGCACTTTACTAGGGTGAGGATGCTGCACATACCCTATTACCTCTGCAGAAGCATTGATAAAATGTCCTATATTGTACAAAAGAGAGACTATCCTTAGCAGATGCAAAGCCTCTTTTATCACTCTCTTATAAAAATGGTTGTTATGTATCAATTACAACAGAAGGGCATTCCATGGGAGACTTTCATTGCCAATGAGGTGTTCACCAATCCACAAGGCCACCAACATCAAGATGTCCCTTCATCTTCTCATCCTCCCATTCCTCCATCCACTCACATTCCCTCACCTCATGATGACTCTTACACCTCACCATCCCCTCACAGTCCTTCACATCATGATGATCCTCCTCTTCATCACCTATTCAAAATTCCTCACCATCATCTCATGGTACCAGTGCATCAAACAATGAAGAAGGCAATGAGGCAAAAAAGAGTGATGAAGAAAATGGCAATGAGGCAGAAAACAGTAAGGATGATGGCAATGTTGGAAATGTTGTCATTGATGGCAAAGGAGGCAGAAAAGACAGAGATAGACAAAGGAGGCAGCAAAGAAGAGAACAAAGGAAGCAAAGGAGATAGGTGGAAGAAGACTGTCGAAATGTAAAAGTCAAACAGCAGAAGTAGCAAAAGAAGCAACGGCAGAGACAGAGAAAGAAGAACAGCGAAGGCAGAGGCAGAGCCCAGCCGGAAAACAACGAATATAGAGGAAGAGATGAATAGAGGCAGAGCCGTTATCACAGCAGAGGTAGAGGCAGAGTCGTGGAGGCAGAGGCAACGAATATAGAGGTAGAGGTGAAACGGTCAAGTAGGCAAGAGGTTACATAAACCTTATTCCGGGAATCGTAACCCAGGCGGAAGCGGAAGCTTATATATATGCGCAGCGCGTTACATATATTGCACTTTATATAAAAAGGACCAAGCCTACAATACAAAGCATATGTATTATATGCTTGTGCGTTCGAAAACCTTATGTAAATGCTTGCATATAAACCAAAGGTAATACTCAAGTGGGACCAAACATAAAATTCCGAGAATCGTTACCCAGCTGGAGGATACATTAGAATTGAAGCGAAAGCATATATATATGCAGCGCTTTATATAAGTGTAGCGCTTTTTAAACAAATAACCAAAGTACCATAAGGTGGGACCCTCACCAAATCGCATAGGAGAAAGCAACGGAACATGTAAACAAGAAGTTGTGATTGCGATTGAAGCCCGGACTCGATGGGCATATAAACAACAATTCATATATATTTGAGTTCCGGTGAACAGTGACTAATAGCATCAGAAAATAGTGGAGTATCGGAACATGCAACTGGGAGTTCCGATTGCGATCAATCGCAATCAGAAGCAGTCGAAGGATAATACATCAATCGCATCGGGAGTATTCAAGTTGCGATTAATCGCATCGGAGAAAAACTGTGCAGCGGAACATGTAAACAAAGAGTTGCGATTGCAATGAAAGTCTGGACCCAATGGATCAATGAACCATAATTGATATGTATTTGAATTCTGGCCTAATCGCATCGGTGCAGCGGAAGAATAAGGATTTCCTTTGTTAAAGAGCATCGAGAGTTAAAAGAGAAATATAACATAAAAACATTGAAATGCCGAAGTATGGTCTGGTGGGACCCTCGCTCATCGCATCGGCGGAAATCAGACGACCAAAGGCACAAGAGGATCTCTGCGATTGGAAAGTAAAATAAGGAGGAATGTCTTTGTAGTGTGGGCTCCATGTACAGGAAAAGGTTTAATGTATGTTTACACGAAGATTTAAGCCAAAGTTGATGAAAAGAAAAAGGGTAAGGCAGAGAGTATATATGAACCAATATATATATATATATATATATATATATATATATATATATATATATGCATGTAGTGTGGGGCCATCGCATCGGCACGAAAGCAGAGCAGTGGAACATACCAATGAAATTTGCGATTGCGATTAATCGCATCACAACTATCGCAAAAGACCTAATTGCAATTGGAAATATTTGGATGAAGCTCATTGCAACGGAGAATAATAAAAGTTCGGATGGTGGGCCTGAAAGGGCATTTTATATGTTAAACATGCTTTTATTATTATACCGAGAGCTGAAGTTGTGTTATATATAAAAGGCGCTGTAGTTACACCACGACAATGCACATATCAAAATGACATTTTATTATTGTGCCGAGAATCAATGGGCCTGATATAAAAAGAACAGTTACATATATATGACAGATAGCCGTTACTCTGTGACATTGAATAAGGAAACAAACAGAGCCGAAAGGGACAAAGACACAGTCAAAGAAAAGACAAAAGTGCAGCGAGCCAAGAGGCTGAATAAGTGAGTTGGAGTTTTCATAGTGATTGAATGTAAATGATTTTGTTTTATATTGTTTGTGATGCAAAGGCAAGTATCCAAAGGAAAAAGAAAATCCCACTGTAACATTGAAATTTGTACATATTGTTATAATTTTAAAAATGAGTTGGAAAAAGGAATGAGAAGACAGAAGCCAAAGAGTCATGACTGTTCACTCCAAATTCCTTGTGAAATACAAACAATCATGTGAGGAACTCTATATATAATATCAACTGGATATGCATAAGGGAGATTTAGAGAGAGTAAATATAGAGAATGCAGAGTATAGAAGAGTGAGGCAGAGAAGATTAAGAAAAGAAGAGCAGAAAGAGATGCTACAGAATAGAGCTGATATCTGAGGTAAATCAACAAACATTCCGTTTGATAAATTGAGGAAGTTGGAGCTTCCCTATCAAGTTGTAGCTTGATAGCTGTCAGTTGTAGCTGACTGAGGTTGTAGCCTCATGTAGGTTGGTGCCTGTAGAAAATTGAAGGGAGTTGGTGCTTCTTTGCAAGTTGTAGCTTGCAGAATTGAGGTTGGAGCCTCTTGTAGGTTGGTGCCTACAGAAAAATAGTGGCCAGAGGGAGTTGGAGCTTGCCTTTGCATCACAACAATAATAAGATGTGTTTTTCTCCCTTTATGTGTTTCCACTTATATCTGGTGTCTCTGTGCATGATGTTTATGTGTTGATCTGATTTATATCATCTGCTTAATACCTGTTGCTCTCATATTAAGTCTACTGTTATATTATATTAATACTTGCTGCTCACATTCTAAGATTACTCACATATTAAGTTGGACATGAAATGAAGGTGTAAATAAGTTTTAATGAAAAGTTTTAAAATTCCATGAATGTGTTAAACTGATTCACCCCCCACTCTCAGTTTAACTAAGGGTTCAACAATTGGTATCAGAGCAAGTTCCTTTGTACCAGTTTATCAAATGAAAGGAGATTCTAGGTTCTCAGGATGGCTAGTAAAGAAGGATGCTCAACCAATAAAGCCCCTTTATTTATAGGTGCAAATTATGCCTTTTGGAAAATCAGGATGAGAGCATACATAATGTCTCTAGGAATAGAAGTTTGGGGTGCTGTGGAATTAGGATATTCCCCAAAGGCAACTGACTCAAAGAAAGAAACCAAATAAGATTTTGTAGCTAACGCAAAAGCCATGAATGCCATCTTAAATGGATTGTGTGAGGCAGACTTTATCAAAGTAATACACAAAGACACTGCCAAAGAAATGTGGGATACTCTGGAGAACATCCATGAGGGAGACAAGACAGTAAAGACTGCCAAACTTCAAGTCTATATAGCCCAGTTTGAGAACTTAAAAATGAATGATGATGAAGACATTGCTAGTTTCTTCCTAAAAGTTGCAGAAATTGTTAACAATATGAAAGCTCTTGGAGAAACCATGCCAGAAAGTATAATTGTGCAAAAGATTCTAAGATCTCTTCCTTCCAGGTTTAATCCCAAGGTGTCTGCAATAGAAGAAACAACTAATTGGGAGACCTTGACAATGAACCAGCTACTTGGAAATCTAATAGCATATGAGATGAGGCTCCCACAGAAGAAGCCAAGTACGAGGGAGGTAGCCTTTAAAACAGAAAAGAAGAAAGAAGAAGAGGGAGACATATGCTCTTGCTCGGATGAAGAAGAGGCAAAATTTGTCAAGAAATTGGATAGAGGCTCAGGTAAATACAAAGGTAAAATTCCTTTCAAATGCTTTAACTGTGTAAGAGTTGGACACTATGCTGCTAAGTGTCCTCACAAGAAAGTAAGGAATCAGGCTCAAGAGTCAGAGAAAAATACATCAAAGAACTGGCAGAAAGGAAAGAAGTTCAGCAAAAAATCCTTCTATGCTCAACAAGACAGCAGTACATCTGAAGACTCAGATGAACCCTCAAGTGAAGAAGGAACCTCTGAATTTTTATTGATGGCCATAGAATAACTTGAAGAACTCTTGCTAGAAGATGAAGAAGAAGAAGGTGAATTCGACCTTGAGGGGGAGCTAAGAAGTGCTCTGGAGGAGATTGACAGACTCAAACTGAAGTGCATAAAACAAAATGACATTCTTCTCAAGTATGTAAGAGAAGAACAAAACTCGGAAGTCCTAATGCAGCTGAAGGTAGAGCTTGAAGAAGCCAAGAAGATAGAAGACATGTTACTTCAGCAAATCAAGGATAAGAACTGAGAACAAGAGAAGCTGGAAGAAGAAGTTGTATGTTTGAGGAAGAAATTAGAAAATGCTCAGAGGAAAGTGTCCACAAATTCCTCTCAAACAACAAGCTCTAGTAAGTTGAATGAAATTCTTGTTGCTCAAAGATATCCTATGATAAAAACTGGGATAGGCTATGAAGGAGAATCAAGTAAAAGCAAAGAAAAGGAAAACAGAGAGATTATTTTTGTAAAAGCAAAGAAGAATGATGAAGCAGCTCAAACAATTCCTACAAAATAAGAAACCTGTAATGAGAAAGACAGAGATCAGAAGAAACCTTTAGAAGCAAAGAATGTAATAAAAATTGAGACCCCTGAGTATGTCAAATTTGGAAACCATCAAAGGAGATTCTTCCCTCCTATGAAGAATGCCACCTGTTATGTTTGCCACAAGCTGGGAGACATTGCTGCATATTGTCATGCAAGGAGGAGTAATTCAAACCAGCAAAAGATGCAAACATTGAAGAGACTGCCTCAAGCAAAAAAATGGAAAAGACAACCTTACATCAGGTATGCAAATAGTTTCTATGGTTACTGTTTTTATTGTAAGGAATTTGGCCATAAAATCATTGAGTGTAGAAAGTATGGACAAAGATTGATGTTCAACACCTCAAGGAGGTTTATGAATCAAAGAAATTTTTTTCATACTCACAATTCTGCAAAAAATATGACCAAATGCTGTGTATGGAATCAAGTTGGACATATGCCTTCCAAATGTCCTCTCAGAAGATGTAGTTCATCATCTCACAAAAGATACCAAACAAAAGGGTGCCTCCAGTGGATAAAGAAGGTGAATAAATGTGACTTGGCTCTAACTGCTCAAGACCTAAAAAGCCAGTGGTATTTGGATAGTGGCTGCTCAAAACACATGACTGGAGACAGAAGCAAGTTTATAACTCTTGATGAAAATAAATCTGGCAATGTTACCTTTGGCAATGATAAATCAGGAAAAATAAAAGGAAAAGGCTCAGTTAGCATAGACAATGGCAGAGGAAAGGCCCAAGATGTATTATTTGTAGATGGGCTAAAAGCAAATTTTCTAAGTGTCAGTCAAATGTGTGATAAAGGCTGTGAAGTTCTTTTTAGAGCACAAGATTGTGAAGTCAGATCAAGCACCACAGGTAAGACTCTGCTCAAAGGAGTTCGAATAGAGAGTAATGTTTACATTGTGAAAGAGGAAGATGAAGCATGTCATCTTAGCAAACTTGAGGAGTCATGGTTATGGCATAAAAGATTGGGACATCTCAGCTTCGATCACATCATCAGACTAAGCAAGGATAAAGCTATCAGAGACATGCCAGAAATAAAGAGGCCTTCTAATACCATATGAAAATCATGTCGATTAAACAAACAGACTCGCACATCCTTCAAGGCCAAAGATGAGTTATCAACAAAAATACCTCTACAACTTGTGCACATGGACCTGTGCGGACCTGCAAGAACTAAAACACCAAGTGGAGAATCCTACTTCATGCTGATAATAGATGATTTCTCCAGAATGACATGGGTTGCATTTCTCAAGAATAAATCGGAAGCTCTGGAAAAATTCAAAATATTCAAAGCTTTAGCAGAAAATCAGACAGGATGCAAGCTGAAATGCATCAGATTAGATAGAGGAGGTGAATTAACTGATTATGACTTTGCAGACCTATGCAATGAACATGGCATAAAACAAAAATTTACTATTGCAGGGACACCTCAACAGAATGGAGTAGCAGAGAGACAAAACAGATCTGTACTGCAAATAGCCAGAGCCATGATGTAAGACAGTAATATTCCTCAAACCTTCTGGGCAGAAGCAGTACACACAGCCGTGCATATTCTAAACAAAGCCCACTTAAGGCCAAGCAGTGACAAGACTCCCTATGAACTATGGCATGGGAAACCAACTTCAATTAAACATTTTAGAATCTTTGGAAGCAAGTGTTACATAAAGAATAATGATGAAAATATTGGGAAATTTGATGCAAGAGCAGATGAAGGGATTTTTCTAGGATATGCTTCCAAAAGTAAAGGGTACAGGTGCTACAACAAGAATCTTCGAAAAATAGTAGAAAGCATTGACGTGAGATTTGATGAAGAACTTCCAAACAATACAAGAGATACAGACTGCTGCAGTCCATCAGACAACTATGAAGAAGAAAACCAAGATGATGAGGAAACAAGCAAGACAATAGAAGATACAGAGCTGAGCTCTAAAGCTCCCTCAAGATATACTCAGAAGAACCATCCTGAAGATCAGATCATTGGAGACAAGAGAGTAGGGGTCCAAACTAGAAGGCAACTAACTGAACAGAAAGAAGATGTATACATAGCCATGTTATCGCAAATAGAGCCAAAGAGATTTGAAGAAGCCAACAAGGACAAGTATTGGGTGAATGCTATGAATGAAGAATTGGACCAAATTGAGAAGAACAATACCTGGGAACTAGTTCCTAGACCCACTGAGAAAAATGTCATAGGCTCAAAATGGGTATTCAAAAATAAAATGAATGAGGAAGGACAGGTAATCAGGAATAAAGCCAGACTTGTTTGCAAAGGATATTCACAAATCGAAGGACTTGATTACGATGAAACATTTGCTCCTGTAGCCAGAATGGAAGCCATCAGAATGTTTCTGGCCTTTGCATGCTACCAAGACTTCAAGGTATATCAAATGGATGTAAAATCTGCTTTTTTGAATGGAGATCTAGAAGAAGAAGTCTACATGGAACAACTGGAAGGTTTCTCTTTAACAGACAAAGAAGACTATGTGTGCAGACTGAAGAAGGCTCTATATGGACTAAAACAGGCCCCATGATAGGAAGTCTGTTGTATCTGACAGCATCAAGACCAGACATCATGCTAGCAGTAGGTCTAGTGGCTAGATATCAAGCAACACCTAAACAAAACCATCTTCTGGTAGTCAAAAGAATATTTAGATATCTACAAGGAACATCACAGTATGGACTTTGGTATCCTAAAGGAAAAAGCTTCACTTTGACAGCATACACAGATGCAGATTGGGCCAGCTGTGTGGATGACAGGAAAAGCACAAGTGGAGGTGCTTTATATCTAGGAGAAAGTGTAGTGGCATGGTTAAGCAATAAACAAACATCTATCTCTCTGTCTACAACAGAAGCAGAATATATAGCAGCAGCAGCATGTTGTACTCAAGTCATGTGGATGAAGCAAACCCTCCAAGACATGAAGGTAAGCATTGATGAACCTATCTCAATAAAATGTGATAATACAAGTGCTATAAGTATATCTAAAAATCCTGTGCTTCACTCAAAAACTAAACATATCCCAATCAAGTATCATTTCCTCTGAGAACAAGTGGCTCAGAAGATAGTAAAACTGGAGTATGTACCAACAAAATAACAGACAACAGATATATTTACAAAACCACTTGCTAGAGAAACATTTGAATATTTGAGAGACAGACTAGGGGTAGTATCTGTAGATGCTACTCTTTGATATGAAGAGAAAGCATAGTTTCAGGGGGAGAACAGAAAAAAAAATATCATTCCAGGGGGAGATCAGCCAGCAAGGGAAGCATGAACCAGGTCCTCAGGATCAAAATACATCCAACATAAAAGAATCAATGAAAAAGGCTAAAGGGTCAGTATTTTAGATCTAATCCAAAGTTTGGAGCAGCAACGTACAAAGTTAGAAAATTTCAGAGAGAGGAAATGCACGAAATGTTGAAAAAGGATAAAAACACAGGATCAAAGAATATAATCTACACTAAGAATTCAAATCCATTTCCATTGATGTCAAAGGGGGAGGAAGAGCAAGCAACAAGAGAAAGGATCCTAACAGGCAAACAGAGGAAGTGTATTGCTATCAATGCCAAAGGGGGAGACTGTTGGAAATGTTGTCATTGATGGAAAAGGAGGCAGCAAAGACAGATACAGAAAAAGGAGGTAGCAAAGAAGAGAAAAAAGGAAGCAAAGGAGACAGGCGGAAGAAGACTGTCGAAATGTAACAGTCAAACAACAGAAGCAGCAAAAGAAGCAATGGCAGAGACAAAGAAAGAAGCATAGCGAAGGCAGAGGCAGAGCCCAGCCGGAAAAAAACGAATACAGAGGAAGAGATGAATAGAGGCAGAGCCATTATCACTGCAGAGGCAGAGGCAGAGCCGTTATTACAATAGAGGTAGAGGCAGAGTCGTGGAGGCAGATGCAGCGAATATAGAGGTAGAGATGAAACAGTCAAGCAGGCGAGAGGTTACATAAACCTTATTCCGGGAATCGTAACCTAGGTGGAAGCTGAAGCTTATATATATGCACAACGCGTTACATATATTGCGCTTTATATAAAAAGGACCAAGCCTACAAAACAAAGCATATGTATTATATGCTTGTGCGTTCGAAAACCTTATGTAAATTCTTACATATAAACCAAAGGTAATTCTCAAGTGGGACCACACATAAAATTCCAAGAATCGTTACCCAGCTGGAGGATACATTAGAACTGAAGCGGAAGCATATATATATGCAGCACTTTATATAAGTGTAGCGCTTTTTAAAAAAATAACCAAAGTACCATAAGGTGGGACCCTCACCAAATCGCATCGGAGAAAGCAGCGAAACATGTAAACAATAAGTTTTTGGAAATGTTGTCATTGATGGCAAAGTAGATGACAAAGGAGGAGCACTTGAAACATCAGCCAAGGAGCAGAGGAAGAAAAAAGAGAAGTAGCAGAGGCAGCAGAGAGAGCATAAGACAAGTAGAAGAGGCAGTAAAGAGAGCAGCAGAGATAGCAAAGAAGCAGAGAGGTAGCAAGGCAGCATAGAAGGAACAAAGGCAGCAGGAGACAGATGAGGTGGTGCTGCAGAGCAGTGAGGATATTAGTATCAAATGGAAGTAATTTAATTGCTTGGGGATGAGTTGGAGCATTGCCTAAATGGTAAGGAAACCATGAAGTGGTCGAAGAAACTAATAATGAGCAAAGGCACAACAAAGAACAGAGGCAGAGGCTGCGAATATAGAGGCAGAGCCATTATCATGGCAATGGAGACAGAAAAGATAGAGACAGACAAAGGAGGCAGCAAAGAAGAAGACTGTTGAAATGTAACAGTCAAAACAGCAGAAGCAGCGAAAGAAGCAACGGTAGAGACAGATAAAGAAGCACAGCGAAGGCAGAGGCAGAGGCAGAGGCAACAAACATAGACGCATTTTTTTTGGAATGGAACCATGTGCAAACATACATAATATTCCGGGAATCGTACAACCTAAGCGGCAAGTATATATACTTATACAAACAAATTCCGAGAATCGCCTAACCCCACTGGAAGATACACTAAAGATTAGAGCAGCAAAGGATACATATATATAATTCTGGGAATCATAACCCAAGCGACAATGTATGTATATATAAAATCTTATTCTGGGAATCATTACCCAGCCGGGCGTTATATATATATAAAAATAAATTCCGAGAATCGCCTACCCCGCTGGAGGATACTCTAAAGCTAGAACATAAAAGCGTATATATACATGCAGCACAATAAATATATATGCAACGCATTACATATTTCACAAAGGTCCAAAGTTTATATATATTAATTCATATGGAGCGCTTTATGATCAAAGAATCAAAGTATCATAAGGTGGGACCCTTTCCCAATTGCATCGGAGATTATAAGGGCAGCGGAACATATAAACAGAAAATTGCGATTGCGATGAAGTCCGGACTCGATGGGTATATAAACTACAACTTATATATATCTTGAGTTCCGATGAACAGTGACTGATCGCATCAGAAAAAGGTGGAATATCGGAACATGCTACAAAGGGTTGCGATTGCGATTGAAGCAGTGCTAGGTAAACAACATAAACCATGAGTAACAAGTATTTGAAGTCGACCTAATCGCATCAGGCATGAATGATAAGGATTGCGGTGGGATGAGTTTGGACAGATGGGTCTATAAGTTATAATTTATATGTTTGAGTTACGGTCTAATCGCATCGACAGCGGTCAGCCGCATCGGAGTGAAAGTGTGGCGCGGCGGAGCATGACAATGCAATTTGCGGTGCGATTAATCGTGCTGTCAGTAATGAAGATGATACATCGCGCTCGAACCTTCCGATGGAAGTCATGATTGGGTGTCTAATCAGAAACATTTGCAAGGAGTTTCATTGCATCGGAGAAGGAGTCATCGCATCGCATCGAATCAGAGGCAGCTTATCGCATCAGGGGATAGTCAAAGATCGGCAAGTGGGCCCGAAAGGTTGTTTCCTATGTTAAATAGGTCTATTATTATATCGCCGGAAGTTACATAAGAAAGGGTTCATATACATTAAAGTGCAAATAAAGGAGTTTAATTATCATAATACATTGAAGAGAGGGCGACATTATTAAAGCGCTGTATTATAAAAGGACCATGGATATGATACGCGTTGGTTGAAACTGCCTAGAAGTTATATTAAAAAGGGGCACTGTTAGATATATAAAACGATTGTTATGATTGTATTGAAATATGCCGCGTGGTCTATGGACCCACGGGCCTCAGCTTAAGGTGGAGGGCGATTGTTAATGTAAAACGATTACGATGTGTGCAATCGCATCGGGCCATAAAACAAAGGGCGTGATGTATGTATGTTCCTCTTGCGGAACTCGCCACATCAACAAGACACTTGCTATGTACAGAGCGTTGGAATTTGTCCAGATTTATAGTCAGCAGTTTCATATATATATATATATATATAAAGTGCTGATATAAAAATAAAAAAATGCAGTTCATAAATTCAGGAGTTACGCAGCAGCCATAAACAGAAAGGCATACAGAGGAGAGAAAGGGACAAACACAGTCAAAGAAAAGACAAATGCGCAGCGATCCAAAACGCTGTATGAGTGAGCTGGAGCTCTCATTGTAATTAAATGTAATATTTTAATTGGTTTATATTGTTTGTGATGCATTGGCAAGTCTCTGGAGGAAAACAAAGCTCCCACTGTAATATTGAAATTAATGCATGTTGTTATATTTTCTGAATGAGCGGATAAAAGAGATGAGAAGGTAGAAGGTAAAGAGACATGGCTGTCCATTTCGAATTCCCAGTAGAATAAAAACAGCCATGAAGCTAGTTTGTATAAAATAGGATAATATCCAAGGGGAGAAGGTTGATGAAAGCAGAGTGAGAGAAGAAGAGGGTGTGCAGCAGAATTGAAGAGAGTTGAAGAAAATAAGAAAGCTGCAAGAGGTTAGAGAGCTAGAGAGCGTAAGAAAAGAGAATGCAGAGTACCGAAGATTGAGGCAAAAAAGATAAGAAGAAGGAGGAGCAGAACGAGATGCATGAAAAGTTAGAGAATGCAAAAATGAAGCAGTGATACAAGAAGAAGGAGGAGCTGAGCAGAGATGATGCAGGGCTAATACGAGGACTGATGGACAACAGAAGAGATGCTACAGAACAGAGCTGATATCCAAGGTAAATCAACAAGTGTTTTCTTTTGAATGAGTAAGGAAGTTGGAGCTTCCCTATCAAGTTGTAGCTTGATAGATGTCAGTAGTAGCTGACTGAGGTTGGAGCCTCCTGTAGGTTGGTGCCTGCAGAAAATAGATGGGAGTTGGTGCTTCCACATCAAGTTGTAGCTTGATAGCTGTTAGTTGTAGCTGAATGAGGTTGGAGCCTCCTGTAGGTTGGTGCCTGCAGAAAATTAATGGGAGTTGGAGCTTCCTTGCAAGTTGTAGCTTGCAGAATTGAGGTAGGAGCCTCTTGTAGGTTGGTCCCTGCAGAAAAACAGTGGTGAGAGGGAGTTGGAACTTGCCTTTGCATCACAATAATAATAAGACGTGGTTTTCTCCCTTTATGGGTTTCCACTTATATCTGGTGTCTCTGTGCATGATGTTTATGTGTTGATGTGGTTTATCTCATCTGCTTAATACTTGCTGCTCTCATATTAAGTCTACTGTTACATTATATTAATGCTTGCTGCTCACATTCTAAGATTACTCACAAGTTAAGCTAAACATGAAATGAAGGTGTAAACAAGTGTTAATGAAAAAGTTTTAAAAGTCCATGAATGTGTTAAACTGATTCACCCCCCCCTCTCAGTTTAACTAAGGGTCCAACAATTGGTATCAGAGCAGGTTCCTTTGGTGCAAGCCTAATAGCTTGAAGGAGATCTGGTTAAGTCATGGACTATCAAAATGTACCTGTGTTAAGTACGATAAACTTTCCTGAATGGAGAGATAAGGTTAAAACAGGAATATTGGCTTATGAACCTGAAGTATGGAAGCTTGTATGTGATTGTTACTGCACAGAATCCCCCATGGTGAAAGAACAACACAGGAATGCCAAGGCAAAATGTGTGATATATAACAGTCTTCATAACAAGGACCTTGAGTTGATAATGGATTTAACCTCTGCAAAAGAAATCTGGGATAGATTGCACCTCATGCATGGAGTAAACACTAAGGACTGCACTGACAAGAAGGATAAGAGAATTAAGAAGAAGAAAAATTCATGTCAACGGGAAAATATTCAATCAAATGAAGTACCTGCTAGTGTGAATGGAGATAAGAACCATGAAGAAATTACAGCTGAAGAAAAAGCCAAGCTTGACACTGCTTTGACTGAAATAGAAAAATTGAAAAATGAAAACAAAGACCTTAAGACAGTGGTGAAAATATGTGATGAGAGAGAATATGAAGATAGGAAAGAAATTATTGGCCTGAAGACACAGCTTGAAGAGGCAAAGAAAGTAGAAGACACTCTGCTGCAACAAATGAGAGAGAAAAATCTGGAATGTGAAAAATTGGAAGAAGAAGTAGTGAGCCTAAGAAAGAATTTAGAAAAAGCCCAAAGAGAACTATTAATGAATACACCTCTAATTAAAATCTCTGGACAGTTGGACCAAATTCTCAATGCTCAAAGATCTCCTCTCATAAAGACTGGGATAGGATATGAAGGAGAAACTAGTAAGCCCAAGGTAAAATATAACAAGAAAATAATCTTTGTAAAAGATGTAAAGGAAAATGTAGCAGCTCAGCAGATTCCTACAAATATAGAATCTAGCAAGAACAGGATTTGTGAAGAAACAAATAGAATCAAGTAGCAACATGGTAGGACGGAGAATGAAAGGATGAAACAGTCAGCTGGAAAGGGCCCTCACACTCCTGAATATGAATTGAATAAATTTGGAAGATGTCAAAGGAGGTTCGTTCCTCCTATGAAAAATATCACATGTTTCTCTTGCCACAAACCAGGACATGATGCAGCACATTGTAAGCAAAAAGAACACCTCAAGAAGGCAAAGGGAAAAGACAATCTTCCACCAGGTACACAAATCATTTCCATGGCTATTGTTATGCATGCAATAATTTTGGACACAAAATTGTTGATTGTAAAATGTATTCAAGAAGAGGAACAAAGTATTATACATCAGCTCAAATGTGCTTTGATAAAATAAAATGTTATGTATGCCTCAAGCTTGGCCACAAAGCAAAGGACTGTAAACTTCCTTATATATTAAAGAACTATAGACAGATGATAGAAACAAATCAAATCAAACAAAACTATAAATCTAAAAGAAGTGCAGACATTATGAAGAACCCCAATAAAGTATGGAAGGAAAAGAGAAAGGGGGAGCCTATCATCTCAATAACATAATGAATCTAGCATAGTCTTAGGGGGAGCTGCTCTAGAAAACATAGCAAATATCCAACCAGTGATAAATATGAAGCAACATCCCAGGGGGAGAGCAGTTCATAAATTATCCCCATGAAAGTAGTATAAGAAGAGCTCCATGAAATGAGAACAACTATGAGATCAGGAAGTGAAAAGATTTTCCTCTAAATGAGAACTATAGAGAAAGAAGATCATCTGATGTATTAAGTAGCTGACAGATTGATGGAAGAAGAGAAGAGAGCAAGAAGTCATGATGATAGAGGAAACCTTAGCAATGAAAATGTAAGCTAAGAAGACTTTAGCACATTAAAGTGATGATCACACTATGCCTCATACTGCTAGAATTAACAATGTATAAGATTAAGAAGGATGAGTAAGAAAAGTGCCTATCATCAGTTCATTACATCTTTCAAAAGGTCCACTTGGAGAAATGCAGTTAAGTGAGCAATAAATCTTTGAGTAATCAGCCCATGAAGATTTGTAGAAAAGAAATTGAAGATGTCTTTCTGAAGATCATTATGTTAGACAGTTGAATTGTACTTAAAACAGTAATGATTCTGGAGCAGTCCTAGAAATGAAATGGAGTGACATTCTTTTAAATCAGAATGACAGACTAAGAAAAAGGTTAATGCTGACAAGATCAGATTCAGTATATTGATGACTGTGGGTGTGAATAGTGGAAAGATCAATAATAGAATTTATGAAGGATGTCTTAACTATGGGTAAATGTGCAAGCTGAAGTGAAACCTCTGCATGGTTTTTCAAAGTAATATCAATTGGTGTTTAGAAACAAGCAACATGCTTATCAACAGATTACCAAGCATTATCAGTGGAGCAGCAGTATGATACAGGTCCACAGGATCTAAGAACTATGGAAAAATAACCTCAAGGTAATATTCCCAATATTATCTGCATTCAGCATGAAAAGAGTTTTTCAATTAAACATCTTGAATATGCTTTTGTGGAAGTTCATTATGATAGAACAGTCAAAGTATCTGAAGAATAAAGGACTAGCTGTGATTACCATCTGAAGCTCAAAAGTTTTTTTAAAATCATCTAAATCCTACTTCAGCACAAAGGATTTACTGGTACTCCACCTTTAAAGAGAGATTGATTATTGACATACATACCCATTGTGTCATAAATAAAACTGCATGGTTGATAAGTGAAACTAACCAATACATTGAAGGGTTTGTTTTGAAAACACATTGTACAAGAAGGAAAGTCAGTTGGCCTCTAATATTGAAAGATATTGCCTATTCTTACAATAAGCTGTAAGCTCTGGTTTGATTCATTGTTTACAACAACAACAAGGACCTTTCAGTCTTTAAGTGTATTATCCCTGTCAGCAATCTAGCACAGATTACAAACAACAGGCAGTATAGATGAATCACAGCTATAAAAGATATATTGGCATCATTATCATAATTGAACAAATGCTATACTGTAGATGAGTATTGAAGAAGAATACATATTTCATCTACAATATTCCTCAACAGAAATGTATTGGCACACTACATCAGAAAGAG
The DNA here is from genome assembly GCA_034641835.2 of Pinus albicaulis. Lineage (NCBI taxonomy): Eukaryota > Viridiplantae > Streptophyta > Pinopsida > Pinales > Pinaceae > Pinus > Pinus albicaulis. The sequence goes on along the minus strand of CM076575.1, from coordinate 3,337,526 downwards.
ACTGTATGTTTATTCAAGTTCAATTATCCTCAAAGTGTTCTCTCAACAAGTCTTGTACACCAGTCTGGAGCAGCAGGGTACAAATTCAGAAGAAGAAGGCCTAAACACATATCAGAGAGAGGAAATGCAAAGACAAAATCTACACTGAGAAATGTGAAACCCTTTGCCATTGATGTCAAAGGGGGAGGAAAATCAGGTAATAGAAGAAAGGGTCTTCTAAAAGAAGCCAGGCAGAGAAAGACTTGGATTATCAGTGGATGTGTTGCCATCAATGCCAAAGGGGGAGACTGTTGGAAATGTTGTCATTGATGGCAAAGTAGATGACAAAGGAGGAGCACTTGAAACATCAGCCAAGGAGCAGAGGAAGAAAAAAGAGAAGTAGCAGAGGCAGCAGAGAGAGCATAAGACAAGTAGAAGAGGCAGTAAAGAGAGCAGCAGAGATAGCAAAGAAGCAGAGAGGTAGCAAGGCAGCATAGAAGGAACAAAGGCAGCAGGAGACAGATGAGGTGGTGCTGCAGAGCAGTGAGGATATTAGTATCAAATGGAAGTAATTTAATTGCTTGGGGATGAGTTGGAGCATTGCCTAAATGGTAAGGAAACCATGAAGTGGTCGAAGAAACTAATAATGAGCAAAGGCACAACAAAGAACAGAGGCAGAGGCTGCGAATATAGAGGCAGAGCCATTATCATGGCAATGGAGACAGAAAAGATAGAGACAGACAAAGGAGGCAGCAAAGAAGAAGACTGTTGAAATGTAACAGTCAAAACAGCAGAAGCAGCGAAAGAAGCAACGGTAGAGACAGATAAAGAAGCACAGCGAAGGCAGAGGCAGAGGCAGAGGCAACAAACATAGACGCATTTTTTTTGGAATGGAACCATGTGCAAACATACATAATATTCCGGGAATCGTACAACCTAAGCGGCAAGTATATATACTTATACAAACAAATTCCGAGAATCGCCTAACCCCACTGGAAGATACACTAAAGATTAGAGCAGCAAAGGATACATATATATAATTCCGAGAATCATAACCCAAGCGGCAATGTATGTATATATAAAACCTTATTCCGGAAATCATTACCCAGCCGGGCGTTATATATATATATATATAAATAAATTCCGAGAATCGCCTACCCCGCTGGAGGATACTCTAAAGCTGGAACATAAAAGCATATATATATATATATATGCAGCACAATACATATATATGCAGCGCATTACATATTTCACAAAGGTCTAAAGTTTATATATATTAATTCATATGGAGCGCTTTATGATCAAAGAATCAAAGTATCATAAGGTGGGACCCTTTCCCAATCGCATCGGAGATTATAAGGGCAACGAAACATATAAACAGAAAATTGCGATTGCTATGAAGTCCAGACTCGATGGGTATATAAACTACAATTTATATACCTTGAGTTCTGGTGAACAGTGACTGATCGCATCGGAAAAAGGTGGAATATCGAAACATGATACAAAGGGTTGCGATTGCGATTGAAGCCCAGACCTGATGGGCTTATAAACCATGAGTAACAAGTATTTGAAGTCTGGCGTAATCACATCGGAGCATGACAATAAAGGATTGCGATTGCGATTAAATTCTGGACCCGATGGGTCTATGAGTTATGACTTTATATGTTTGAGTTACGGTCTAATCACATCGGCACTGGTTAATTGCATCAGAGTGAAAGTGTGGCAGCAGAGCATGACAATGCAATTTGTGATTGCGATTAATCACAATCGGAAGCAATCAAAGAGTGATACATCACATCGGAGCAACTCAATGGAAGTCGCGATTGCAATTAATCGCAATCCGAAACATTTGCAAGGAGTTTCATCGCATCGGAGAAGGAGTCATCGCTATCTCGCATCGCTGCTATAGGGTAAGCTTGCTTGGGTGGTTGGTTTTCAAATATCCCTCTCAGGGCTTTCCGGTGCCCGAGGCAGACAGTAAGATTAGCTATGCTGTTCACAAAGATGGCATGAGCATGTTCATATTAGCTTGAAATAACTTGAAGGAATACAATAGAGAATTACCTCTTTGACAATCTTGGAATCCCTTGGAGAGCGCTGCGCAGCAAAGCAAGAGTCCTTCTTCGCCAGCTCCAAATCCGAGTCCTGCAATCAGTCAAAGCACCCGCGTAATTTCTAATATAACAAGTATCCTATCAATTAAATCAATATACAATAAACATCTAGATTATACACATATGAGCCATTCATATCATACTATGTAAATTTTCAAACAATAATGACAATATTAAGCATTGAATGGACAAAACGAACACAGTTCTATTGATTTTGAAAGAAGGAGGATTACAACCGTCGGTTGTACCAAGCCCTCCTCAGTCTCCCAATCTCTCTTCTCTCTCAAGTGAAGAAGTCCAAGTCAACAAGCTCTCTAGGAACCTCTTTGACTCTTGGCCTTCACAATGTCACACTATTCTGTATTCCACAAGTATACAAGAACCTTGAGCAATCCTTCAACCTTCAATTAAGAGCCTTCAGCTCCTTCTTATAGGAGAGGGAGAAGGCCATTGTTGCCCTTCTATTTCCACTAGTTTGGAATGGAAAAAGCTTAGATGTTTCTTTGATCTCTATGCTTTTGCCTCTTTTGGAGTTCAGTCTTCTATGGCAATGACCAATAATGAACTGATGCTTCTGGAGTTTCCTTTGTGAACTGACTCCTTTGTGAGGGAAATTCGGAGATTCAAATCATTCTTCGCGCTCTTTTCCCAATTCAAACTTAAAACACGGGTAACACTTCCTTCCAGTGTAAACAGAGCGTTGCCCTAGCCACTAACGCGGCTAATGTATTGATTTCCCGCGTTATAACGCTCTTGTTCTGTTCTATATAGGCGTTACCCTGGCAGAAATAGGTTTAATTTAGGTCTTTGTATCCCTTCCATATTTTTCTTCCCCTCTGAGCTGATGAGGAGGAATTTTGACCTGTAACAGATGCCCCCTAAAGTGTGAGGTTAGAGACGAAGACGATGGCCGAAATACTTTACAATTTGTGTAGAGATAGAGAGATTGAAAGACTGAGGAAAACCTGAAACAACAGCATATGTCAGAAAATATAGTATTTGCCTAGACTCGGGCATGTCCCATGCTCAGTAGCTTAAACAACATGATTTCTCTAGAATAGAGATATGAAGAATCTGTCCACCAATAGGCACAATGTGGAAGTGTCTGTCATAACAGGATCAGGCTGAAGAAGCTGTCTCCATAAACAATATCACAGCTTGGGGAAGGGAACACAACTTTAATGGTGTAGCCTTTTTCCCCAAGGTCTTGACCGCCGATTCACTTAAACTGCATATTTCTCAACATGTGAATGAAGGAGTTGTCATCGAACATGTGAGAAATCGTCTGATTACCAGTCAATAATGAAAACTGTTAACAGACGCGAAGGTGGCCACCGATAATGATGATGGTCCCTAAGATGCCCAGTACAATCTAGCGAGTGTGAATAAAAGGAGTTGAATTCGAACACTCGTAGAATCATTCGACCAAGAGCCAATGATGAAGACCCTTGATCAAACACAAGACTACCTGCCACTGATGTCTGCAAGTATCCGGGTACTGATGGGTTTCTGGATCAACTTCCTAGATAAGATGTTGAAGTCGATAGGAAGTGATCTGTTGAAAGGTAGGCATTGAGGCGTCCTACATCATTCAACACGAAACGGAAACCAATTGATTTTGTTTATGATTTGAGATAAGGAAGAGTAAATGGGAACGTCAGGCGACAAATAATTTCTGGCATAATGAACGGTTTGGTTGATAACAGGAGCAGTAGATAACGAGATCTGCTTGAACAATAGAAGGCACTCTAGCAGGGTACTAGGCAGCTGAAGTGTGTTTGAACACCAAAGAGTGTGTTAGGATTTTACCGGTGCAGGGGCACTGGGAATTGAAGGCTAATACTCATAGATGGTAGGGTTCGGCTAACTGCGAAAGAGTTTTCTGGGAAGTGCCATGTTCAAGAATTTTGCTGCCAAATCGACCTTTTTTGGAAATGTAACAGAGGTAGTATCCATTTTGTCCAAAAATTTTCCCGTCTGATTAAGTTTAACGAGTCCAGATGAGTAAACTTGGTGAATTTTTCATGTTTAGAGAGTCTGAAAAATGTCAGGAAAGACAACTCTGTGCCCCATCTGATTAGATTTAACGAGTCCAGATGAGCAAACTCGGTGAATTTTTCATGTTTAGAGAGTCTGAAAAATGTCAGGAAAGACAACTCTGTGCCCCATCTGATTAGATTTAACGAGTCCAGATGAGCAAACTCGATGAATTTTTCATGTTTAGAGAGTCTGAAAAATGTCATAAAAGACAACTCCATGTCCTGTCTGATTAGGTTTAACGAGTCCAGACGAGTAAACTCGGTGAATTTTTCATGTTTAGAGAGTCTAAAAAATGTCGTAAAAGACGACTCCATTGGGGTACCTTTGTCATGTCTTGATAACCGGGCACGGCAAAGGGATAATAGTAAGCCCGAAACAGTTCATTTTCCGTAAGTTAGTCCATCGAATCCGGAAAAGTGAGAAATCTATGTTCAATGGATGTCTACCTCATTTTGTTATGAGTACGAGGAGACGAAGTAAACTCAATATTCTTTGTGAAATTTTAATGAGTCCAACAAAGAAAAACTCGGTACCTCCGTGAAATTTTAACGAGTCACGCGGAGAAAACTCGATACTTTTTCTGTTTAAAGAGCTTTGAAAAAAGAGGAAAAGAATGGCTCCTTGTTCTCTGTCTTGATAGTTTAACGAGCCTGACAAAGGCGACTCGGGATTTTTTCGGTTTTATGAGCGAGAAAAATATTCCTAAAAAGAATGCTCAATACTTCTCCATAGTTTTAACGAGTCTGAAGAAGAAAACTCTAGGTTTTTCGGATTAACGAGCAAGAAAAGACCAAAAAAAAAGAACGCTCGATGCCAACTTCGTATAAGTTTAACGAGTCCGAAGAAGAGAACTCGAGGTTTTTCAGATTAACTAGCAAGAAAAATACCGTAAAAAGAATGCTCGATAAAACATGAGTATGTGTGCTCATAAATCTTGATCCCTAATTAGAACATCAGTACCAAATCTCGAGAGTTGCGATATGCGTACAACAAGAAATCACGACTTTGCCGACTGACTTAAGAGAGTCCTGCCCCAGAATTTGCTATAAGAAGGTCAGAAGACTTTCATTTTCACTATTTTGAGTGCTGTGAAGAAGCTCTGGAGTGGAAAAGGGGTGAAAAATTCAGCTGACGATTACAGTCAATCCAGGCAACAGTTTTCGATTCCGCGAGATCCAGGTAAGAGCTAGAACCTCCTGCTATCATTTAATTGTTGTTTTGTTAGTTTTTTCTGGTTCAAAATTAGGAAATTTTGAGGCCCTAGAAAAATATTTGCGCCTAACGCGGGTCAGGAGTACAATAGCCGTGTTAAACGCACAACCCGTGAAGGGGTTCCACGTTAGAACGCTCTATTTTGTACTAGAGTCAGCGTTAGGCGCACCGTGTTTTCTAACAATTCAATTTTTCCATTTTGAAGTGGTCCAGGCAAGTTTTAATCGGTTGAGAATGTTCCATTTGCAGGTGTTCAGCTGTTAATCATGAGTATCTGGCGAGAGAGAGAACATGAGCGGGAAGAACGAGAGATGGTGACGGATGCGGCAAGTTTAATGGCTCTACGGAGGTGCGGATTGCTCAAGTATGCCCGTTTAGAACTGATGAGGGGTCAAGAGGACCTCCTGAGGTGGCTGATCCAGCAGTGGGACGAACGACATCATGTCTTTCGGATTGGTGGCAATGAGCTCGCCATCGAAAAGGATGATGTTTACTTTTTGACCGGCTTGTCATGTCGTGGGGCGAGGCCCAATTTGACGGGGTCCAGAGCTGACCCTCGTTCCACTACTGATTTGATCCATGCGCACTGCATACGTGGCACCCAGGCTGTGAGTAACCGGATACCTATTGCACAGGTGACTCTGAGACCCCTGCGGTCTATATTATGGATGATTGTTCGCTTGGCAGGTGCCAAGAGTCAGCATGTGGCCACCAAGGCTCAGATGCTCCTAGCCTTGGATTGTATGCAGCCTCAGGTTTTCGACTGGTGTGACGGTGTGGTCCGTCGGGTCCGAGCAGAGCTTACTGCATGCAAGACCCGTACTCAAAGGGAGTTTGGGTACGGTACACTGATTGTTTCTTTCATACTGGAGCGGATACCACTGATGAGGCCCAGGATCCCTACAGCGCCATTGGGTCCACGCGAGCCGAGGCAGGCTCGGTGGGCCACTTTGCTTCCACGGACTGGAGAGGGTCCCGTCCGTCACTGTTTTGATGAGGGGTTTTTTGATTGGCTGGACTCTCAGATCATCATGATTGAGGATTATCCCTATGCAGGGATGAACTTCACAGGCGATCCCGAGTTAGTCTTGCCCCCTGGCACCCAGTGGGGGCCCGATGGTAAGAAAAAATGATCAGTGTTTTTTCAAAGAAGTTTTTGTGTTTTTAGCTTTTGAATGTTTATGTAAAATTTTTTTTGTTTAAAAAGGGGTGAAAATTTAGTTTTGACATGAAGCTTTTGCTTGCTTGACATAGATGTGGCACCTGTCCATCCAATTGGGGCCCCTTGCTATGCACGACGAGGATTGCAGCTACCCGGGGCTAGCGCACCAGTAGAGGATGCGGAAGCCGGCGACGACGATGATACCCAAATTTTACATGAACTCTCCAGGAACCTGGAGGGTCTGAGTATGGGTATACCACCGCTTCCTATGCGGGAGGTTCCAATTCGTCTGTAGCGGCATACTGTGGGTGTGCCGGAGAGATACTTAGTCCCTCTGAGGAGGATAGCTAGAGCAGTTGTATGCTATCATGAGCATCAGGCTTAGTTGGTGGAGTAGATGTATTAGTGTCAGAGCATGGCTTAGTGTAGCCAAATTTTGTAAAACACCCCAAGTTTTGGGAGATTTTTCTTTTCGATGTTTACTATGTACTGGACATGACATATATATATGTATATATATTTTTGGTGATTTGTGTTTTTAAATTTTTATGTATTTTTTGATGTGATAAAAATATATGTACTCATGAGTAAATCTTTTACAATAAATGCGATAAATGCCAATCTAACACATAATTTGCCAAAGAATCGGCTAATGCATTAAATTCTCTAGGAACGTGTTCAAATGTGATTGTTTGAAATTGACGCTCTAAAATTCGTACTCGTAAAAAATAACGTAGCAATATAGGGTGGCAGACACGGTAATGATTGTTTAAATACATAATGATGAGTTGGGAATCTAACCTGACCACTAAATCGGAGATGTCACAAGATGCCGCTTTCGTGAGGAGTTGGATCACTGACATGTACTCGGCAACATTATTGGTGGCGTTACCCAGGAAAATTCCCCCGGAACCAAGAAGGTCCGACTCAGGAGTATAGAGAACCCAAGCAGCTGAAGCAATGTGTCTAGTGTGACGACTAGCACCGTCCGCATATCCGACGTATGATAATGAATGCGATGACATCTGTGCGAAAGAAAAAGATTACATGAGAAAAACACCTTAAACCAAAAACAATAATCCAGAAGCATCAAAATAAAATAGGCAAAACTTATATACATAAAATTACAAAGCATATGCCTAGTGCGAAACTAGGAAAAATACTTCTTCAGATAGAGCCTGTTGCGGGGCTCCTCAAGTGGAATGCCATTACAGTCCTGTAGTTCGTAAGCTCCTTTTGAGAGGGCTTTAGTGACGATGTAAGGACCGAGCCACAATGGTTGGAGTGTTCCTGCCCCCAAGAGGTCGTGCTTTTGATCATATAGTAGAACGAGATCGCCCTCTTGGAAAGAACGAGGCTTGACAGATTTGTCGTATTGAGCTTTAACTCGGCGCTGGTGAGCTTCGAGTGCTAGTGTAGCATCTCGACGAGTTTCGTCCAAATGATCGAGTGAGAGCAAGCGCTCTTCAGTGGCGGTGGTGCCAGGCAGGAGTTCAACGGCAAGTTTGAGTGATGGGATTTCGCACTCGATTGGAAGTACTGCCTCCAGGCCGAAAGCAAGTTGGAAAGGTGTGAAGCCTGTGGCAGTTTTAACTGACGTTCGGTATGCCCATAACGCGGAATACAACTTCCGATGCCATGTGGTTTTATGGTTTCCGACCAATCTACGAATCATGGTTTTGAGGACGCCATTTACGGCTTCCACTTGACCATTAGCTTGAGGATAATAAGACGAAGATTGATCTTGTCGGAAACCTAGCATGGATGTTAATTCGGTCATCATATGATTTTGAAAGTGAGATCCATGATCGGTGACAATCGATAGGGGTACGCCGAACCGACAGATTACCTGATTAAACAGGAAAAGAGCGGCGGTTTCGCCATCGGCCTTAAAAGTGGGAAGGGCTTCAACCCATTTCGTAAAATAATCGACCGCAACCACGATGTAGTTGTGACCGTTTTCCGAAGCGGGATTGCAGGTGACGAAGTCAATTCCCCATTTAGCGAAAGGACCGACGGAGATAACCGGGTGAAGGGGGGTAGGATGTGCGCGCATTTTCTTTGTGAAAATTTGACATGGATGGCACTTCTGGACTGCTGCAATGCAGTCTTTAAATAGAGTGGGCCACCAGTAACCAGCGCGCAAATTTTTTTGGGCAGTAGCTATGCCCGAAAGATGGCCACCACATGCCCCCGCGTGGCAGTCATTCAAAACGCGTTCTACTTCATCGATAGTGAGACAACGTCGGAGAATAGTATCAACACCACGACGATATAGTGTATCGTTTAGCACGAGGTAGTGCTTTGCTTGGTGGCGGATACGACGACGGTCGTCAGACGTGAGAGCTGGACGGAAGCGTTGAGTTTGTAAGTAGACTAAGATGTCTCCATACCATGGGTCCGAAGAATCGACCAAGTAGACAGATTCATCAGGGAATGGATCATGAGCTACTTCTGCCGGGTCGATTCTCGGAAGGTCCGATAATAATTCGGCGAAGACGAGGGATTTCTTTGCTTTGGCAGCTGTGAAAACCAAATCAAATTGTTGGAGGATGACGATCCATTTGGAATATTTCCCGCCAATAATTTTTCTAGACAAGATATGTCGCATGGGATTCTCCAAAGCAATCACCGTAGTCTGTCGCAGCAATATATAATGTCGGAGTCGGGTGACGGCGAAAACTACCGCCAGAGATAGTTTTTCCACATGTGAATAACGTAACTCAGGTCCGATTAGACCTTTTGATAAATAGTAAATCACATGTTTGCTGTCGTCATCGTGTACTTGAACCAAAACCATTCCAAGTGAGGATGGTGATGCTGCCAGATAGAGGAGAAAGTCACGTGAATAATCGGGGGCACTAAGGAGTGGGGCTGAAACAAGTGCATGTTTTAAAGCATCAAATGACCGTTGAGCTTGGTCATCCCACAAGTATAGTGTTCCTTTCTTCAATAATCGCATGAATCCTTTCGTCATCTCAGCATAGTTAACGATGAAACGACGCAAAAAGTTTGCCTTCCCCTGCAAGCTTTGGAGTTGAAGGATGGATTGTGGTGCCGGCAATTCAATAATTGCTTTTACCTTATCGGGATCAACCCTAATCCCGTGCTTGGAAACAATGAACCCTAACAATCGTCTGGACTCGACCATAAATACGCATTTATGAGGATTCAAGCGTATATTGTAGAACCTGCACCTAGAAAAAATTTCTCTTAAATGAGCCAGGTGGTCTCGTCGCTTCTTGGAATGAGCCGGGAGGTCATCCAAGTATGCTTGTACAATATGTCGAATGTCATGAAAAGCATAGTCCATAGCCCGTTGAAAAGTTGCTCCAGCATTCTTTAGGCCGAATGGGAGCTTTTTATACGCAAAGATGCCCCAAGGATAGATGAAAGCAGTTTTATGCTGGTTGTCTTTTTTTATGGAAATTTGGTTGTATCTCGAGAATCCATCCATGAAGGAAAAATATTCGCATCCGGCACAATCGTCGAGAATTTGATCAATGAACGGTGTAGGATAGTTGTCTTTTGGACAAGCGGTGTTCATATCGTAATAATCGACGCAAACACGAATAGTGCCTTGTTTTTTATCAACGGGAACCGGATTGGAAACCCATTCAGTTAAGGGAACGGGGTAAATGAAGCCAGCGTTTAAAAGTTTTTCTACTTCGACCTTAATGGCGGCTGCTTTGCGCGGGTGGACAGGTCTGAGTCATTGCCAGATAGGTTTAGCATTGTCATAAGTCTTGATTTCGTGCTCGACAATAGAAGGATCTATGCCGGGCATTTCGTCATAAGACCAAGCAAAGACATCGCGGAATTCTTTAAAAAGAGATGTGAAGGATGCAATTTCCTCAGGATTGCAGTCGGCTCCAATCTAAATATTTTCCACGATACCCGTTTTGACTGAGATATCAATGAGCAGTGTCTTGGAAAGATTACCCATGTTCCCTTCGGAATCGATAGTGTGAACAGTCGTATAAGAGGAGGGAACTATCTCAGGTTGGTCAAAAGACGGGATTTCGGTTTTTATCACCTCCGAATCAATCGTCGAAGTGCGATGGTGAAACTCTCCCCAAGGTCGTTCTTCTAATGACATGATCTCTCGAATAGCTTCGTCTGTAGGCCAGACTTCATTGAGGAGATCCTTAGAGAGAACTGTTATGGGAGAGAGGTTTGTACCTGTGGTCGAAACCATATCAGTGGAGGGTTCAGATGTGCTTTGGATGGCTTGGTAAGCCAACTCGACCGGCGAAAGCGGCATCTGATCTCCATAAGAATCAATATCTGAAGGTGCCGGGATGATCCATGGGTCGATAGAGCCATCTGAAAAGGTGGATATCATTGCAACCGTGTTTGGGATTTGTGGCGGCGGTAGAGGAAAACAACCCAGTAGGGAAGATGCCTTCAGAAGACCGGTACCGATACTGACGTAAGAGTCAGGGACACCTCCTATTAGGGGTACAGAGCTACTTGGTAAAGTGGCATAATCAGGGGTGCAGAAGGATAGCTGATCGACCGTGACTATTTTCCAATCCAATGGAAATAAGATGAGTCAGAAGACCGAAGACACGATGGCGGTCATAGCATAAGACCAACTACGACCGAGTAATAGATTATAGTCGAGATGACGCTCTATGACTTCAACGTCCACGTTTACCGTTTTCCCACTCAGAGTGATGGGAAAGCTAGCAAGGTATCCTTTTGGTAGGAAAGTGTGGCCATCGAAAGCTTTGAGGGAATTCGATGGCGGGGTTAGAGTAGGAGAACCTAAATGGATCCAGCAAGCTTGTGACATAACGCAGGTCGAAGCACCTTCGTCTATGACAGTACGATGGATTGGTCTCCCTTTCGACACAACCTGCACCTACAATGCGAGTTGATGTGAGAGGCGAGGTTTAGCCTTTTCCATATCAAAGATTTCTAGCATGGAATCTTGGGGATCTATTCCACCAATGGCCGAAAGCAAGGCTTTCCTTTGTGTTGGACAGGTTTGTAATACTTCAAGAGCAGACATAGCTGACGGTGCCTGCGCCAAATATTCTACAATATTGTAGTTTTGGGCTGCACGTGCAGAGGTATTATGAGTCGTGCATCGAAGTGTCCCTTTGGGGGGACGAATTACAGGTTCAAAAGTAGGCCTTTCGATATGTAAATCGTTGGGCGGCGGCGGATTGGAACTAGTTCCAAGTTCCTGAGCATCTATGGTAGGATTTCCATAAAGCTTGGCGCGAGTTTGAAGGTCAACACTCTCGATGCCATAAATGGCAGATGGTCCTTCGCCGGAAGGATACGAACCACCATTGCCCCGTTGATGGGGTTGTGGCGGATTGTCAACCATGTGTTGATGTTGCTGCGGTTGATTGGGGAAAGGATTGTGAAGAACGACAGGTGTTCGCCCAGAATCCTTGTTAGCAATAAAATCGGTGCATTCCTGCAGCCGAGGACATTTGTATGTCAAGTGATCCTCCGCACAGATTTTGCAAGGAAATTTCATGGGTTTATCCTTTCCTCTGTCATTTCTGGCAGCATTTTTCTGATTAGGGTTATTCTGATTATCCGACTGCTCTTCCGAAGAAGACATTTTCTTCTTGTTCTTCTTATTTTTCCCGCTAGGTTTTTGTGAGATTTGCACCGAATTTATCTCAGCGGGAGGAAGAGGAGTCGTTTGATGGGGGGCGGTGGCAGCCGAGGATGGCTGGGAGGTTTTCCCCCGAGACTGATTGGTGGCTACACCAGAGATCGCGCCAACGAGACCATCGGCATGAGCTCCGGTTTTCTGAGTAGCCGGAGGGTTTGGGTTACCAGGGGCATGGGGGAGCAGATCGTAAAGCGTGCCGGATTGTGAATAGATTAAATCCAGGTGTTGGGCATGACAAATACATTGATCTTCTGTCACTGCACCAGAAAGGCCAATGTCTTTAGAGATGTGGGGTAAAAGAGACTTGCAAAACCAATTGGCCAAGAGATGGTCCGGTATTGGCGCTTTGACGAGCCTCCTCCTACGTCTCCATTCATGAATATGGTTGGAGATGTGGGTGGCGGTGTTTTGTCACAGCGATGTTAACAATTATGTTCCAGTTTCCACTCTAATTGGCAGTTGGAAGTTCTTTAAGAACTCCGTCGCTAAAGCGCCAAACGTATTGATGGCGGCGCGTGGCAATTCAATGTACCACTTGGCGGCATTGCCTGTAAGGGTGCAGGGAAACAGTCGAAGTCGGACACTATCATCTACCATGGAATTGGATATGGACCATAAATGGAAGGTAGTGATGTGTGCGGCCGGGTCGTCCCCATGTTTCCCGTCAAACTTCGGGATATCAGAAGGAATCTTATGCGGTATTGGAGGCCAAAGCGGGTTGTGGTTGATGGGGTCGTTCATCAGCTTATGGATGTCGGGAATGTCCAAAGCTGCCAAGAATGGAAATTGTGGATTTGCCCCCGAGTCTAACCAAGGCAGTATGGGCTGACTACTTGGACCATAGGGTCCCCCCATCCATGTGTTACCAGAAGGGTAAGTGGGACTTTGATAAAAACCTCCCATAGGTGGAGGAGTAGGAACATATGGTTGCTGTCCATAGGGCATAGTGTATTGAGGGGCAAACGGTTGGTTGCCCCCAGCATAAAAGTGCCCTCCCACTCCAGATGGAGGTTGGGGTTGGTTAGTCCAAATGGATGCAATAGAGTTTCCCGGAGGCATACTAGTACTTGCATAATTTGGCAACGGTATAGATCCTACACCTATGTTTGAACCACTTAAGGGGATAGTATTTACAATGGGTTGTCCCATTTTTCCTAAGGATTGCATAGAAAGAGAAATATTCCCTGCTACCTGCGTACTGATAACACTGCCCCCTGGTATAGTGGCCAGGGGGTTTGAACTCAACAGAGGGTTCCAACCGAAAGGGTTGCTAAAGGGTACCGAAGTAGTCATGCTCGTGGGAGGAGCTACCGTGGTCCCCAACGTGGTTACGGTAGGAGTAGATGCCGAAGGGTTCGGTAAACTACTGACAGTTGTGTTAACCATAGGATTGGGGGTAGGCGTATGTTGACTACTGGGGTTACCCAGTAACGGCATAGAACTGACCACCGGCGGGGAGGATGGTGGCGAACCAGGAATGGTTGCCATTGGTATCGACCCTGTGGATGCCGGTGGAGAAATAGATGTTGGTGTTGCCGCAGACATATCTTGGCGTGGTGTAATTTGGATTATCACAGGCCCTAACGGATCAGTGAGCGGAGGATTGTAATTAGGTACAACGCCTTCAGTGAAAGGGTCCTCCGGGAGTTCCGGCTGATAAGGGTCTATGTGATAATCAAGATTAGTCAGAGGAGACTGCTCTTCCGTAGAAGGCCCAGGTTCACCAAGGTTCAGTTCTTCCTCAAGGTTGAGAGGAGGTAGACCTTGCTGTCGTCGAGACAGACGGCGTGGGTCAGGGGACGCCACGGTGACCGGTTTGATTTTAACAAATTTTATTAAATTGTGATCTATTATGAAGTCTCAAATGACAGTAACCACACACCTAACAAAAAGAAAAAGGAATTTCTAAAAACAATCAGCAAGTAGCCAGAATAGGGTGCCCTGTCTGAGTACTACCATTCACTGGTGATGAAATCCAGTATCGCAATAGTATACAGAGAGGGTTGGTCGAAAGCACAGTTATGGTCACTCTAGAGCTTCGCCCGAACCTCAGACGATAGGTGTAAGCACTCTCGTGAAGACAAGTACCCTCCTAAAGACCGAAGACAGAGTGGGTCCGTCTGTTTCAGGTACCAGGACAGCCCGTCCCAGTCACCTTGTGTAAGTCCCTAAAAGTATGGCCACTAAGGATACCTCAAATCACAAACATCATCAGGGGGGTCCACGGTCAAGGACAGTGTGCTATATGGGCAGAATACCTAGATCCCCGATCTAGTTTCGACATCCCCGAAGGGAACCCCAATATATAACACACCCACAGGATGCAGTCGAAGGCGGGCTAACTTCTAGTGCACCCAAGTGTTGTCTCGCGCTGAGCTCCGGTAAAGGAACGGTCCCGATAATATGAGTGCAGCAGGATTTCACTCGTTAATGACTCTATTTTTCAAGTTTTGAGATCTTGGGTAGTTTTCTCACTTTCCTAACCCAAGATCCTAGCCTGAACTACTGTTTGTGTGAGCTCAAAAAAGAGTAATTAGATTTATTTTAGTATCGCTTTATTTTTAGTGTACTTTGTTATTAGTCTTGCGGAGGGGGAATGGACGTATGAAGTATAGTGAGACTCTGACTCAAGAAACCATGCAAAACATGCTCTAAATATTAAATTCAATGAAGAGTGTTTCTACAGGGAGAGGTTTCTTTTTCAATCATCCATGCACAAACATGTAAATAACATAGCTCAACTTTTGAAGATTCAGACTTCTATCTACCTCTTCTAACAGTCTGTGAACTAAAACTTTCAGAATAAACTCAGCTAGATGCAGAGAAAAAATAAAAATAAAAAAATTCTCTTTTAAAAAGTAAATGTTTTGCACACTAACTAAATAAGAGAAACAAATAACAATGCTAGTTTAGCAGAAAAGCACAGGGATTCAGTCGGTGAAAGGTACTGATGGCCAAAAAACTCTACAGCTAAAACACAGTCACAACAGTGAACAACAAGGTTTTTGGCTGAGTAACGCTCTGTCTGTGAGAAAATACAGCGTTATAACACACTGTATTTAAGCATAGACCGCGTTATAACGCACTGGATAACCTGCATAGGTCGCGTTAACCAGGGAAAATCTCTTCAGTTGGCCAGACAGGAACAGGATTGAACTCTGCAAGCGTTTGGTATGTCTACTGGGCATCAAAAAATGGTCGGAAGGATACTGAACAGAGGAGAGAAGAAATGAAGGGAAAAAATAGTCTGGAAACTATGGGGGAACTCCCCAGTGGAGTCGCCAATTCTGCTATAGGGTAAACTGCTTGGGTGGTTGGTTTTCGTGGATCCCTCTCAGGGCTTTCCGGTGCCCGAGGCAGACAGTAAGATTAGCTATGCTGTTCACAAAGATGGCATGAGCATGTTCATATTAGCTTGAAATAACTTGAAGGAATACAATAGAGAATTACCTCTTTGACAGCCTTGGAATCCTTTGGAGAGCGCTGCGCAGCGAAGCAAGAGTCCTTCTTCACCGGCTCCAAATCTGAGTCCTGCAATCAGTCAAAGCACCCGCGTAATTTCTAATATAACAAGTATCCTATCAATTAAATCAATATACAATAAACATCTATATTATACACATTTGAGCCATTCATATCATACTATGTAAATTTTCAAACAATAATGACAATATTAAGCATTGAATGGACAAAACGAACACAGTTCTATTGATTTTGAAAGAAGGAGGATTACAACCATCGGTTGTACCAAGCCCTCCTCAGTCTCCCAATATCTCTTCTCTCTCAAGTGAAGAAGTCCAAGTCAACAAGCTCTCTAGGAGCCTCTTTGACTCTTGGCCTTCACAATGTCACACTATTCTCTATTCCACAAGTATACAAGAACCTTGAGCAATCCTTTGACCTTCAATTAAGAGCCTTCAGCTCCTTCTTATAGGAGAGGGAGAAGGCCATTGTTGCCCTTCTCTTTCCACCCCTCTGAGCTGATGAGGAGGTATTTTGGCACAACAACAATCGCATCGAATCGGAAGGCTCGCCTTGTCGGCGGATAGTCAAAGATCGGCAAGTGGGCCCGAAAGGTTGTTTCCTATGTTAAATAGGTCTATTATTATATCGCTGGAAGTTACATAAGAAAGGGTTCATATACATTAAAGTGCAAAGAAAGGAGTTTAATTATCATAATACATTGAAGAGAGGGCGACATTATTAAAGCGCTGTATTATAAAAGGACCATGGATATGATACGCGTTGGTTGAAACTGCCCAGCAATTATATTAAAAAGGGGCGCTGTTAGATATATAAAATGATTGTTACGACTATATTGAAATATGTCGCGTGGCCTATGGACCCACGGGCCTTAGCTTAAGGTGGAGGGCGATTGTTAATGTAAAACGATTGCGATGTGTGCAATCGCATCGGGCCATAAAACAAAGGTCGTGATGTATGTATGTTCCGCTTGCGGAACTCGCCACATCAACAAGACACTTGCTATGTACAGAGCGTTGGAATTTGTCCAGAATTACAGTCAGCAGTTTCATATATATATATAAAGCGCTGATATAAAAATAAAAAAATGCAGTTCATAAATTCAGGAGTTACGCAGCAGCCATAAACAGAAAGGCATACAGAGGAGAGAAAGGGACAAACACAGTCAAAGAAAAGACAAATGCGCAGTGATCCAAAAGGCTGTATGAGTGAGCTGGAGCTCTCATTGTAATTAAATGTAATATTTTAATTGGTTTATATTGTTTGTGATGCATTGGCAAGTCTCTGGAGGAAAACAAAGCTCCCACTGTAATATTGAAATTAATGCATGTTGTTATATTTTCTGAATGAGCGGATAAAAGAGATGAGAAGGCAGAAGGTAAAGAGACATGGCTGTCCATTTCGAATTCCCAGTAGAATACAAATAGCCACGAAGCTAGTTTGTATAAAATAGAATAATATCCAAGGGGAGAAGGTTGACGAAAGCAGAGTGAGAGAAGAAGAGGGTGTGCAGCAGAATTGAAGAGAGTTGAAGAAAATAAGAAAGCTGCAAGAGGTTAGAGAGCTAGAGAGCATAAGAAAAGAGAATGCAGAGTACCAAAGATTGAGGCAGAAAATATAAGAAGAAGGAGGAGCAGAACGAGATGCAGTGAAAAGTTAGAGAATGCAGGAATGAAGCAGTGATACAAGAAGAAGGAGGAGCTGAGCAGAGATGATGCAGGGCTGATACGAGGACTGATGGACAGTAGAAGAGATGCTACAGAACAGAGCTGATATCCAAGGTAAATCAACAAGTGTTTTCTTTTGAACGAGTAAGGAAGTTGGAGCTTCGCTATCAAGTTGTAGCTTGATAGATGTCAGTAGTAGCTGACTTAGGTTGGAGCCTCCTATAGGTTGGTGCCTGCAGAAAATAGATGGGAGTTGGTGCTTCCACATCAAGTTGTAGCTTGATAGCTATCAGTTGTAGTTGACTGAGGTTGGAGCCTCCTGTAGGTTGGTGCCTGTAGAAAATTAATGGGAGTTGGAGCTTCCTTGCAAGTTGTAGCTTGCAGAATTGAGGTAGGAGCCTCTTGTAGTTTGGTCCTTGCAGAAAAATAGTGGTGAGAGGGAGTTGGAGCTTGCCTTTGCATCACAATAATAATAAGATGTGGTTTTCTCCCTTTATGGGTATCTACTTATATCTGGTGT
Organism: Pinus albicaulis; assembly: GCA_034641835.2. Lineage (NCBI taxonomy): Eukaryota > Viridiplantae > Streptophyta > Pinopsida > Pinales > Pinaceae > Pinus > Pinus albicaulis. The sequence continues at coordinate 3,319,708 of CM076575.1, read as the reverse complement.
CTCTGTGCATGATGTTTATGTGTTGATGTGGTTTATCTCATCTGCTTAATACTTGCTGCTCTCATATTAAGTCTACTGTTACATTATACTAATGCTTGCTGCTCACATTCTAAGATTACTCACAAGTTAAGCTAAACATGAAATGAAGGTGTAAACAAGTGTTAATGAAATTTTTTTAAAAGTCCATGAATGTGTTAAACTGATTCACCCCCCCCCTCTCAGTTTAACTAAGGGTCCAACAGAAGTTGCAATTGCGATTGAAGCCCGGACCCGATGGGCATATAAACAACAATTCATATATATTTGAGTTCCGGTGAACAGTGACTGATCGCATCGGAAAAGAGTGGAGTATCGGAACATGCAACTGGGAGTTGTGATTGCGATCAATCGCAATCAGAAGCAGTCGAAGGATAATACATCAATCGCATCGGGAGTATTCAAGTTGCGATTAATCGCATAGGAGAAAAACTGTGCAGCGGAACATGTAAATAAAGAGTTGCGATTGTGATGAAAGTCTGGACCCGATGGATCAATGAACCATAATTGATATGTATTTGAATTCCGGCCTAATTGCATCGATGCAACGGAAGAATAAGGATTTCCTTTGTTAAAGAGCATCGATAGTTAAAAGAGAAATATAACATAAAAACATTGAAATGCCGAAGTATGGTCTGGTGGGACCCTCGCTCATCGCATCGGCGGAAATCAGACGACCAAAGGCACAAGAGGATCTCTGAATGTTGCGATTGCGATTGGAAAGTAAAATAAGGCAAAATGTCTTTGTAGTGTGGGATCCATGTATAGGAAAAGGTTTAATGTATGTTTACACCAAGATTTAAGCCAAAGCTGATGAAAAGAAAAAGGGTAAGGCGAAGAGTATATATGAACCAATATATATATATATATATATGCATGCAGTGTGGGGCCATCGCATCAGCACGAAAGCAGAGCAATGGAACATACCAATGAGATTTGCAATTGCGATTAATCGCATCGCAACTATCGCAAAAGACCTAATCGCAATCGGAAATCTTTGGATGAAGCTCATCACAACGGAGAATAAGAAAATTTCGGATGGTGGGCCTGAAAGGGAATTTTATATGTTAAACATGCTTTTATTATTATGCTGAGAGCTGAAGTTGTGTTATATATAAAAGGCGTTGTAGTTACAGCACGGCAATGCACATATCAAAAAGACATTTTATTATTGTGCCGAGAATCAATGGGCCTGGTATAAAAATAACAGTTACATATATATGACAGATAGCCATTACTCTGTGACATTGAATAAGGAAACAAACAGAGCCGAAAGGGACAAAGACACAGTCAAAGAAAAGACAAATGCGCAGCGAGCCAAGAGGCTGAATAAGTGAGCTAGAGTTTTCATAGTGATTGAATGTAAATGATTTTGTTTTATATTGTTTGTGATGCAAAGGCAAGTATCCAAAGGAAAAATAAAATCCCACTGTAACATTGAAATTTGTACATATTGTTATAATTTTAAAAATGAGTTGGAAAAGGACGGAATGTAACAATCAACTGCGCCTGCTGCTGCTGCGCCGCTGCCTGCTGCTACGTCCTGTCGCTCTGCGCAGCTGAGCTTGGGTGCTGCCCTCTCGGCTGTCCCTGCTCCCATCCCTGGTCCTCCCGCCCTCAGGGACTCTCGGACCAGTCTAGTTCCTTCTTTTCTCCACCCTCAAGGTCTCTCTAATCCATTCCCTTGCCAGATCTGCTGGGTTCCGCTCCTTTGCCTCGGGGCCTCTTCTCGCAGGATCTGAGCGGTTCTTTTCTTGCTTCTCATCGGCTCTGAGATGCTTTGTCTTCTGCTATTGCTTTGTGCAGATTGGATGTGTTGCTGCTGATTAGATATTCTCGGCCATGGAGACCTAGGGCTCGCCCCTCGGTCCTTCGTATTATTCTCCCCCTGATGCTGAAGCTGCTTTCTCCTCTTTGCTAGCTTCGTTGCCTAAGAAGAAGAAGTCTGAAGCCGCCAAGTTTGTCAAAAAACTTGCTGATGTTCCTGAGGTAAACCTTCATCCTGAGGGCCCGATCCAGGTCGCTTTGTCCCTGGCAGATCGAGCCCTGGTGGGTCAGTTCACGGGCCTTTGGCCCTCGCCAAAATCAATGGAAAATTGGGTTGTTAAGAACTGGATCCCACTGATCAAGAACAAAGTCACTTCATATTTTCTGGGAAGAGGCTACTTCCTATTTGAGTTCAACACTAAGGAGGACAAAGACTTGATCTTTAGGAATGGGCCCTATTTCATGGGCCCTCAGGGTCTCTACCTCAATAAATGGACCCTTGACTTCGATCCGGCCGTGGATGTCCCGACGGCAGTCCCTGTCTGGTTTCGGCTCCCAAATCTTCTAGTGCACTGTTGGAACTGGGATTCCCTCAAACACATAGGCAATGCATTGGGAAAGTTCATTAACAGAGCAAACAACAATGATCAGTATGATTGTGCCCGAATCTGTGTCGAGGTGGACTTAGAGGTGGGAATCCCAGAGGCTATCAAAATAAAGGTTGGCATTTGGACGCATGTGCAAGTGCTGGACTATGAGAAAATCCCTTTCAAATGCCGTAAATGCCACATCTATGGTCATTTTTCAAGAGGGTGTCCGAACAAAGGGGAAGCAAAGAAATGAAAGGAAGATGGTTGGAATCAAGTTAAGCAGTCAAAGACCTCTCACAAGAAATCTGGGGCCCCAAATGGCCAAGGCCCCCAGCCTGGCTCCGCCCAAAATGTTCCTCCACCAAAAAGTCAAAAAAATAGGTATGAGTTCTTAAGCTCTGAAGAAGAGGTTCCTCAGGAAGAGGATAGGCAAGATAAACCCTAAAAAAAAATGGCCTCAGCAGGATCAAGACCTGAAGAAAGTGCCACAGCAAGATATAAGGATAAGTAAACAGAAGCATCCGAGGAGGAACATGACTCGGAGGAGTCAAAGGAGGAAGGAGAAATAGGAGATACGCAGACATTGGTCAGAAGATCAGCAAGGGGCCGCAAAACTGCTAGAGAAATGAGAGATCAGGAAATTTACAAAGACAAACTTCAAGGTAGTCAGCCCACTCTGGAGAAACTCCTTGGTAAAAATCCGAACATATCTAAAAACCAAGCACAGGGTTCCAAGGGAGCCCAACATCATAAAAATAAATGATGAAGATCGTCTCCTGGAATTGCAGAGGAATGGGGAGTAAAGTGAAAGAAGAAGCAACGAGAAGCCTTATTAGAAGAGAAGCCCCAGATATTCTTCTGATCCAGGAGACCAAAATGGAGGACAATGAGTTTCTCCAAACCAGTAAAATTTTTTGGAAGGGAAGCAGAGGCCAAGCAGTTTCAGCACGGGGAGCCTCTGGGGGGCTGGGCTCTCTCTAGAATCCTCTCAAGTATAGGTTGGTCACTGAGATATAGAATACCCATTGGCTGTTCTTGAAGCTACGACCTGTGGACTCGAGGGAGACATTCTGCCTTTTTAATGTCTATGTCCCAGTAAATATGGGGAAAAAGGGAGTGTTGGGACTCCTTCAGACATCTGTTGGAGTCAGAGATCTTGGAAAACATCATTATTGCGGGTGATCTAAATCTCACTCTGCGCAAGGAGGAAAAGCGAGGAGGCAAAATCGTAAGGGACCCAGCAAGGGAGTGGGCGAAGGATCTCATGCAATACTGGGATCTTCTCGATATCCCCTCAGAAAATGGTAAGTAAACCTGGTCCAATAAAAGAATAGGCCCCGATCACATTGCTGCTAGACTCGATAGATGTTTGGTGCAGAGTTATTTTCTTTTGTTGGGCTTAGAATCCAGATTGCATATCCTCCCTTGCAGTGTTTCAGATCATAAGCCTATTATGCTTGAGATGTTGGATCACAAGGATCTTGGCCCCATACCTTTCAGATTCAATCCTCTTTGGGTCAAGGATCCTGAGTTCCTGAATTTGGTTCAGGACAGTTGGAAATTTCCAGTGAAGGGTTCACCTTTCTTCATCTGGGAAGAAAAACTTAGAAGACTGAAAGCTGTTCTTAAATCATCGGCCAAATCTCTCCCCTCCCTGGCAAATGAGAGAAATCAGGCCCAAGACAGACTTGCTCAGCATCATGCTCAAAGTGAAGATGTAGAAATCACTAAAGAAGTGTTAGATAAGGAAGCTGAGCTCCAGCAAACCTTCCATAAAGCCTGCCTCTCAGAGGAAGAGCATTGGAGACAAAAGTCTAGGAGTTTATGGCTTAAAGCGGGAGACAGAAACTCCGCCTTCTTTCATAAACAAGCTCAAGCTAGAAAGAGCTTCAATTCTATTGCAGAAATCAAAGAAGGAAACTTGAATCAAAAAGACTTTGGGAGCATAAAGAGAGCAGCTTTCAATCACTTTAAAAATCTGTACAGAGAAGAGGGAGTGACTGACCCAAACTCTAAATTTTTGGAGGTGGTTCCTCCTAAGATCTCCCCTTTAATGAATCAACATCTAGAAGCTAAGATCTCTATAAAAGAAATAAAATATGCTCTCATCGACATGGAGCTCGACAAAGCCCTAGGCTCGGATGGCTTCACTGCAATATTCCTTCAAATTTGTTGGCAGATTGTGGAGAAAGACCTCTACAAAATGATCTTGAAATCTCAAAATTGCTAGAAAATAGGGGGCAGCACTAACTCTGCCTTCCTTGCCCTCATACCCAAAGAAAAGGGCGCTAAAGATTTTAATCGGTTCTGCCCCATCTCTTTGTAATATTGGATATAAAATAATCACAAAGGTGATTGCAAATAGGCTAAAATGCATCCTCCCAGTCATCATCCCGGAGAATCAAGGTGGGTTTGTTCAGGGGAGACAACTTGCGGAAAATTTCATTCTAGTGCAAGAGGCGATTCATTCGAGCCAACTTCACAAAGAGAAAGGTATGGTAATTAAACTAGACTTTGCAAATGCTTTTGATCATGTCAGACTTAGTTTTCTTTGGGAAGTCTTACATAAATTTGGCTTTGGAATGGGCTTTATCAATTGGATCCGTGCTTGTATTGTCGATCCCTGGATCGCTCCCTTGGTGAACGGGAGAGCAGATGGCTTCTTCAAAGCTTCTAGAGGGCTTAGGTAGGGTTTCCCCCTCTCTCTGCTTCTCTTTGTCCTCGATGTTTCTGTCCTGAGCTTCTATCTAGATCAGAAATTTGTTGATCAAGAGATCCTGGGGCTCAACATAGCCAGAGGGGTAAAAAATGTAAATCATAATTTGTTTGCTGATGATACCCTCTTGTTAGGGGCTGCCTATGTTAGATCTGCCTTAAAGTTAAAGGAGGTTCTGGATGATTACAGCGAAGCTACAGGTAGCAATTTGAACAAAGGTAAATGCAATTTTTTTTTTTGGAATATCTCTGCCTCCATTCTTTCGGCCATCACCAGAATCCTTGGCTTTACTGCCTCCCTCAGTTGGACCTCTTTTACCTATCTGAGCCTTCCTATCTTCCGAAAACTAGCTTACAGCAGAGACTGGATCCCTTTATTGGATAAATTCAAGGCTAAAATTCAAGCATGGGGATTCTCATGGTTAAACCTTGCCGGAAAAACTGTCCTCATCAAATTTGTTCTCAGTAGTCTCCCCATATTTCAATTCTCTGTAATCCTAGCTCCCATTGGCATCATCAAGAAAATGGAAGCCTTCATTCGCAAATTCTTCTGGAAAGGAGGAAATCAAAATCATAGGAAAACCCCTTTGGTAAGCTGGGAGAAAATCTGTAAGCCTTAGAATGAAGGAGGCCTAAATTTCAAAGATCTCAGCCTCCAAAACACAGCCATGGGAGCCAAGATTTTCTGGAGAATCATTGGTCCACACCCAGGGTGGGCGCAAAGAGCTCTATGGAGGAAGTATTTCATGGGGAAGCGGAAAATATTCCTGGAAACCTCACTGCCCACCTCAGGATCGCAATTGATCAAACTATGTCACAAAGCAGCTCCTTTAATCAGAGACAAAGCGTATTGGATACCTGGCAATGGAAAAGAGGTCAAAATATGGGATGAAAACATCATGAGCCATCCCCCATTATCGAGCTACAGTTCTCTACAAGCACTGCGACCATGGCTGGACAGAGCAGGTTGCGTTTATCTATGGGACATTTCGCTGTGGGCTGGTAGCAACTGGCTGCGATGGAGACTCCCGCCTGTTCCTCCAGAGCTGATACAAGAACGCGATCTCCTTCTCTCTCTGCTGAACGGTAAGGCGCCCGTGGTTGGGGAGCCGCTCCAGGGCTGTACACTATTGCGCAGGGGTATAAAAGCCTCCAAGATCGTCCACATGTCCCTCCAGACCCTGCTGTGTGGAAGGGGATCTGGACTTACAAAACCATGCCAAAAGTTGACTCATTCTGCTGGCTGTTATGCCACAAAGGAATTTTAACAGAAGACAAATTGAAGAAGAAAGGGTTCTAAGGTCCCTCACGATGCCACTTGTGCTGTGACAGTGAAGAGAATGCCCATCACATTATCTTGGACTGCAAATTCTCAAAAGAAATCTGGCAGAATCTCTTGATCCATTGGAAGACATAATTTATCTTACCTACGTCTATCTCTGAATTATTTGCAAACTGGTGAAACTTCTACCCAGAAACGTTCCCAAAAAATGAAAGTTTTAAAGCTGCATGGCTCTCCTTGCCGAAATTTATCTGTTGGCAAATCTGGCTGGAGAGAAACAGAAGAGTCTTCAGAGATGAAATTTTAAATCCGCAGTTCACCATCATCAAAATAAAAATTCTATGGAAAGAAAGTCTGGGGGAGCACTTGTCGGACTCGAACCTAAGTCAGCAAGACTTAGACTGGGGTGCCTCGTTGGATCTCCAATTCTCTGGAGAAACAAGGCAACACAAGGATACAAAAGAGTGGAAATTCAGAGGGAAGGAGAATGAGCTATCTGATTTGCTCATAAGGAAATCCAGATACACTCTGTTCTTCGATGGGGCAGCGAAAGGCAACCCCAGATTGGCTGGGGCAGGAGGAGTTATAAAGAATAAGGAGGGCAGAATTGTGACTAAGTTCGCTTGGGGATTAGGACAATCCACCAACATCCAAGCAGAAGCCTTGGCACTTCTTCAAGGTCTCAAGCAAGAAAATGCCTTTGGTCTATCAGATTTTAATATTATAGGAGATTCTTAGTCCATTATTAAAGTCTTATTGGAGGATTCTTCTCCTGCAGATCTCAAATTGACAAGAGTGATTTCAAGAATCAGAATTCTGGTGAAATCATTTCAGACTGCAAATTTCCTTCATGTATTGAGGGGGAACAATAAAGATGCTGATCTGGAAGCCAACAGGGCGGTGCCACTTCCTGCTGGCTCTCTCTTGAAAGATGGAATTGAGGAGTGGGACTCCATCCCATAGAATAGAGTTATGTTTTACTGCATTATATTGAAACAGTTTGTTTGTACATTTAAGATAGGAAAATTAACGGAGATAGATTCTCTAGTCTCGAGTAAAAAACGTGGATATCCAAATTTTGGGGCCTATGATCAGTTAGTGGAAGAAAGTTCAAGGGCTATGCCCGACCTATTGTAACCGGTGAAAGGCATGTTGGCCAATATCTAATATAAATCCATATCTGTTTCTGTAAAAAAAAAAAAGAGTTGGAAAAAGGAATGAGAAGACAGAAGCCAAAGAGTCATGACTGTTCACTCCAAATTCCTTGTGAAATACAAACAGTCATGTGGGGAACTCTATATATAATATCAACTAGATATGCATAAGGGAGATTTAGAGAGAGTAAATATAGAGAATTCAGAGTATAGAAGAGTGAGGCAGATAAGATTAAGAAAAGAAGAGCAGAAAGAGATGCTACAGAACAGAGCTGATATCTGAGGTAAATCAACAAACATTCCGTTTGATAAATTGAGGAAGTTGGAGCTTCCCTATCAAGTTGTAGCTTGATAGCTGTCAGTTGTAGCTGACTGAGGTTGGAGCCTCCTGTAGGTTGGTGCCTGCAGAAAATTGAAGGGAGTTGGTGCTTCTTTGCAAGTTGTAGCTTGCAGAATTGAGGTTGGAGCCTCCTGTAGGTTGGTGCCTTCAGAAAAACAGTGGTGAGAGGGAGTTGGAGCTTGCCTTTGCATCACAACAATAATAAGATGTGGTTTTATCCCTTTATGGGTTTCCACTTATATCTGGTGTCTCTGTGCATGATGTTTATGTGTTGATATGATTTATATCATCTGCTTAATACCTGCTGCTCTCATATTAAGTCTTCTGTTATATTATATTAATACTTGCTGCTCACATTCTAAGATTACTCACATATTAAGTTGGACATGAAATGAAGGTGTAAATAATTTTTAATGAAAATTTTTAAAAGTCCATGAATGTGTTAAACTGATTCACCCCCCCCCTCTCAGTTTAACTAAGGGTTCAACAATTGGTATCAGAGCAGGTTCCTTTGTACCAGTTTAACAACTGAAAGGAGATTCTAGGTTCTCAGGATGGCTAGTAAAGAAGGATGCTCAACCAATAAAGCCCCTTTATTTACAGGTGCAAATTATGCCTTCTGGAAAATCAGGATGAGAGCATACATAATGTCTCTAGGAATAGAAGTTTGGGGTGCTGTGGAATTAGGATATGCCCCAAAGGCAGCTGACTCAGAGAAAGAAACCAAACAAGATTTTGTAGCTAACGCAAAAGCCATGAATGCCATCTTAAATGGATTGTGTGAGGTAGAGTTTATCAAAGTAATGCAAAAATACACTGCCAAAGAAATGTGGGATACTCTGGAGAACATCCATGAGGGAGACAAGAAAGTAAAGACTGCCAAACTTCAAGTCTATAGAGCCCAGTTTGAGAACTTAAAAATGAATGATGATGAAGACATTGCTAGTTTCTTCCTAAAAGTTGCAGAAATTGTTAACAATATGAAAGCTCTTGGAGAAACCATGCCAGAAATTATAATTGTGCAAAAGATTCTAAGATCTCTTCCTTCCAGGTTTAATCCCAAGGTGTCTGCAATAGAAGAAACAGCTAATTAGGAGACCTCGACAATGAACCAGCTACTTCGAAATCTAACAGCATATGAGATGAGACTCCCACAGAAGAAGCCAAGTACGAGGGAGGCAACCTTTAAAATAGAAAAGAAGAAAGAAGAAGAGGGAGACATATGCTCTTGCTCAGATGAAGAAGAGGCAAAATTTGTCAAGAAATTGGATAGAGGTTCAGGTAAATACAAAGGTAAACTTCCTTTCAAATGCTTTAACTGTGGAAGAGTTGGACACTATGCTGCTAAGTGTCCTCACAAGAAAACCCTATCAATAGTATCCAGTTGACTCGCCACCTAACATAATGGTGACTCCAGTGGGGAATCTGAGTAGGTAACAAGCTTAGACATTCCTTAAGAGCTCACAAATCCCTTGTCAAAACTTAGAAAAATCAAGTGTTAGGCAAGAGTTATATCTAGTTGAATCATCATACTAGCACCATGGTGACCATATTGGAGAACACTCATTGAAAAGCTTAGTGTCTCATAAAGAACTCTGAAAACCCAAAAACATCCTTAGATTGGAATTCAGTTGTTGATGGTGGAAAACAAGTACATCCTTAAAATAGTAAGCATCATCCACCTAGTGACTCCACTGGTCTTCAGTAGCGCTGTTGACCCCACTATTCCTCACAGACTCCTATGGGAATATATCAATCAGTCATACCAGTGAAAAGCCTAGTTACATACTGTGTGAAATTAGTACCCTACAAATAGGTCTGTTTTCAAACTCTTAAAAATTTTCAGCCTCTCTGTATTTTGGGTCTGAAATCTAGCTTCACAAAGGATAAGCACTAGATCTCACCCTGAACCAAACCCTCCTACCATAGTTGATGACCCAGAAATAATCTTATGGAAAACTTCTAGGACTGAAGACTCAACTATTGTTAGACCCATTCAAAAAGCAATTTTTGTCCTTGAAAACCTCACAGCCTTGCAAGACCCACAATTTGACTTACACCATAGAAGAAATATTTTCAGAAATAAGTCTCAAAGTGAGATAGACCAGATAGACCTTGAGCCTATAGAATTGCAGCAGAGTCCTAGTAGAGAAGCCTCTCCTTCGACTCCTCCTGATTTTCAGTTTCTCCAACACTTTGGCTTTTTTCATTCCAAATCTGCTCAACCTCAACTTGCTGGTCCAAGTACATCTACCACTCCCATTCATACATCCACTGTGCAAACCACTCCATTTCATCCTCCACCTCCTCTCACAAACCCTCCTTTTACAAACCCTCCTTGGGTTCCTTTACCTCCAATCATGGCAGCACGGTTTTCCCCTTTGGTATTACCCCAACCTTCACTGCCTATGCCTCAAGACTACCAATTTAAAATCCCTCACTTTACTGGAGCTGACTCTACGACTGCCCAACAACATGTAGATAGGATGAATGATGCATTTGACTACCAAGAAATAGAAGAGGAAACCATTAAAATGAGAATGTTTTCCCAAAGCCTAGGAGGAGAAGCAAAGAAATGGCTCAAAAAATTAACTCCTAACAACATTCATGACCTCCCTTCCCTTTATCAAACATTCATAAACAAGTGGGAGACTAATAAAAATCATCTTCAAATCCTATTAGAGTATAATAACCTTAAGAGGAATGTTGGGGAAAGTGTTCAAGACTACTGCACTAGGTTCAATAGTGTATACAATGCACTCCCTCGTCACATGAAACCCCCACAAGGCCTAGCCTTAGTGAAATTTCTGGAAGGATTTGATCCAAACATGTGTTATCAATTAAGAGAAAGATATCCCCTCACCTTAGAGGACATGCAAAGAGGAGCCATAAGTGTAGAAGCCAACCTAAATGCTAGAAGGGCTAGATTAAGTGTAGAGAAGAAGGTTACATACAAAGAGGAAACCATGGCCTCCACATCTGATGCTAAAATTGACAATCTAGTTAGGGTAATGGAAAGGATGATGGAGAGAATCAACTTGAATGAAAGAGCACCCCCTAGGGAAAACCAAGCAAATCCTCAAAACAGAAATAAAACCAAAACTTCAGAAGAGACGCTCCTTAAAACAGACAAAGAGACAATGACCAACAAATCATACCTCCTTTCCAAGAAAAATATGTAGATGAAGAGAAAAGAGAGACTGAAGAGCTAGAAGAAAACCATGTAAATATGATAGGCTCTGATAATGAAGGTGATTTTTTTCTCACAGAAGAGGAATAAGGTCTATTTTCCTCAAACCAAACTGATAGAACATATTGTTGGAAATACTGAGAGGGGGGGTGAATCAGTATTTCTTTCAATTAGAGCATTAGTTAATCTTCAATTATTATCAGTGTTTGTACAATGATAGCAGCAAACAAGAGGAACACAAATTCACACAGTTTTTAAGGTGGAAACCCACTCCGGGACAAAAACCACCTAATGTTTTTCTAATAATTCTTTTCAACTACAATTGAAAATAAAGCTCCAACTTCCTAAAATCTAGAAAAGAATTCTTCTCTAGCTCCCACTGGATGGATGCTCCAACACCCGAGATTCTTCAGTAGTCATTGAACGGATTCCCCAACACCCAATGAGCTACAACTCACCCTAGCACCACCCTACCACCCTATAGAAGAATAAAAGAAGAATGGACTCCCGTACTAGGGAAAATGGTCTACTTTACAATGATATAGAATGATGTAGAAGAAGAAGATATACTAGACCATAACCCCAAATTTGACACAACCACCTAATGATGATCCTAGACCTCCCAACACTGCCTCTTCAACCCTTGGCAGATAGACACGTACAATTTGTACAATAATGTATTTACAATGACTAAGTACAATGATACCTTTACAATGATTGTATGCAGTGCTGCCCACTTGAAGACTTCATATGATGAAATTATTGCTGCTGCTATGCACCTTGGTTGCTGCTCTTGTCATGCTACCCTCTGCTGCACCTTACTTTGCTTTTCTGCAATAGAAAGTCTGGTCCTTTGCAACCCTTGACAACACATGATCTAGCTTTTTTTGCCTTCTAGGAGCTCGATATTGAATCTGGTGTATTCTGTTATTTCAGATCTTAAATATCTGATTTTTGATCCTGTAGTAGTCCTCTGAGTCATCTTTCCAATGCCATAGGTCTGACCCAATTTTGATTCTTGAAGAGAGAGTTATACCCAATTTATCACACTGCCCTAATTATGGACTGTTTCAGTAGAGCACACTTGTACGACATGCCACGTGTCACTGTTTCTTAATTTGCCTCTGCAATTGATAGAGAAAAGACTACAGACTGTGAAATATCTTACAATTTTTACGGAATTCTAATCCGATACTTAGAGAGAGAGTTATGACGATTTTACCAAGGTCACTTCTTTGAGATTAATATCAGGATCCTGCAAAAAACCTTACTTCCACAGATCATATCTCCAAAAATGTTGCGCAACTTGATCTGAAATTTTTACTGCAGCTTCCTCCAGATTTCGGCTTCACCTCATAAAAATTTCAGCTTCTGAGCCTTCGTAGAAAAAAATTTAGAGTGAAAATTCCATGATGACCTGTTTCAGATGGCCGAATCCCTTGCCTAAGGAGGAAATGAAGATCACAATATATATGAATGCTTAAGTTGAGAGGGGCTTCAACAAGTGAATGTGGGAGGGATTTTAGGAGCTTAAAAAATATTAATTATGACTTTTCAATGACCCATGCGCCAACCCCATGGGGTTTTATCCCACTAACTGGGGTACAAACTTCAAACATGAATATCTCTCAAACCGTGAAGAATTACATGGCGTGCCATATATCAACAGAAACATCTCGACAAGTAGAAACCATCAAAAACATTATTGAATCAGAATATATTAATTTGGTAGGTCAAACTTCCCATTCAATATTGGGTTAGCCCCTGGTGCTGCTTGGGTTGACATCAATGACAACCGCTGATCAACAATCTCCCCCTTTGGCATTGATGGCAACATAAGTACTCCCCCGGCGATCATGACACCTCTTCCTACAACATTCTCTCCCCCTTTGACTTCAATGGCAAAGGGTAACTCCCCCTGAAACACAACCATCCTGCAGACTTGTACACACTTCCACTCGCGCTGACACACAACCATCCTACAGACCTGTACACACTTCCACTCCCACTTTATATTCTGAAAAAGGAAAATCTAACAAGAACTTGGGAGAATCCCAAGCTTCTAGCTAATATATTCCAATGCTGGCGAATATTTAATATGTGATTCTTTTGGTGCTGCTTGGAATATTGCTACTTGTCCAACTGCTTGCATAACATCTAGTCGGGAGGCTGTTACTTATAGAAGACTACTAATCATAGATCTGTACAACCTTTGATCCACATCCTTAGATGAGTCGTCTATGCTCAATTTGTAACCAAGTAAAGACATCTCGAAATCACTTTGCACCTTTGTAGAAAAATTCTTACTTAGTCGATCATCATTGCTACCAATTATTGTATCATCCTCTTTAGCTATTAGACATGCTTTAGTTGCTTCATCCAGAACATATATGTGGTTTCGAGCTCGACTTGCTATAGCCACAATTTCACCATACACGCATTTCCTGATTTCACATTTCATGGAGTTGAATAGTATTGTGTGTCCTTGATCACACATTTGTCCAACATTGAGCAAATTGTGATTCATGTTTTCAACCAGTAGAAAATTATTGGCTAGAGAATCTTTGCTTCCGAGAGTGACAGTACCTGATCCTATAACATTTGAAGATCCATCATTTCCAAAGGACACGGTTCCATCCTTCTTCTCTTTCAGAGATACAAATTTATTTCTATCTCTAGTCATATGCATTGAGCAACTGCTATCAACATACCACACATCTTTGTTCTTTTGAGCCTTGAGAGCTAGAGCACAATTATCATTATTCTTCTTCTTCCATGTTCGTTCATTCTGTGGCTTCGAAGATTCTTCTGGAGGATTTTCAAGTCTACAGTCTTTGGCTATGTGTCCAAAGTTTCAACATTTGTAACATTCAATATTATTTCTTAAATGTTCAAATCTATTGATGTTTCGCTGAGCCCTGGGAGGTTCATATTTGATAGATCTCCTGGAATTGTATTCGTTCCTAGGGTACGTGTGACATTCTACAGCTTTATGACCAAATTTTCCACATGAATAACAGTAGCCATAAAAAATATGTTGGTACCTGGATGGAAATTTTTGTCGAGGAATTGTCTTCCAAGGTTGTTCTTGCGAATCTTGTCCAATGAAGTCTTCATGCATGTCAGATCTCATAGGTTCATTGTATTTTGTTGTAGAAGGTCCCGCTTCTTCTTCTTTGTAACCGATGCCAGTTTTGTCATTGTAAGATCGTTGATTGTTGATGAGTTCTTCCAATGCCCTTGAGCTATTGGCATAGTTTTGGATAGTTTTTCCTTTCTTCACTTCCTCACGCAGCGAGACTACTTCGCCTTCTAATTCTTCCCTTTCTTGGTTGCTTTCTTCCAACTTCTTTTGAAGTGACTCTTCAATGCATTTGTGTTCTTCAACTTCAATTTTGAGACCTTGAACTTGTTCTTCAAGAGTTTTGGAACGGATATTCTCCGCCTTGAGATCTTTTATAAGCTTGATTGCTTCCTCATAAAATTCATCTATGGTCCATCCTTCTTCTTCGTTGTTTGATACCTCTTGCTTATTGTGCTTGGCCATAAACAATACTCTCTCATTGGCTTCTTCTTCACTATCATTGTCTTCATCGGATGATGAGCTATCTTCTTTAGAGAGAAAGTTCCTTTTAGATCCTTGCTTGTTGAATTTCTTAAAGCCTTTCTTTCTTTTTGAGTTGCCATTACTTTTGTTTGGACATTTTGCTGCAAAATTCCCAACCTCATTACAACTGAAACATATCAATGGAAGTTTACCTTTGAATTGTCCCTTACCAATTTGTAGTTTTCTCGTGAAGTAAGCATATTCTTCATCTGAAAGACCTTCTTCATCATCTCCCTTTTCTTCAAACTTGCAGGTGCATGTATTTTCAATTGAAGGTTGTTTATCCTTATTGGTTTTCTTAGATGCAACGAACATAGTTTCTAGATGCGAGTACCCTCTTCTTCATCAAGTCTCATTTCATATGCTATGAGAACTCCATGCAATTCCTCTTTGCTGAGTTTGTCGAGATTTTCATTGTATTCTAAGACCGATACCTTTGGGTTGAATCTCCCTGGTAACGTTCTAAGAATCTTCCGTATAATAGTCTTCTCGTCAACTGGCTCTCCCAATCCTTCCAGAGTATTGGTTATTTCATCAACGTATTGAAAGTATGCAACAATGTTTCAATCTTCTTTCATTCTGAGTTGCTCAAATTTTTCTCTATAGATTTGAAGCTTTGCTTCTTTGACATTTGAGTCACTTGCATATATATTATAAAGCTTTTCCCATACATTTTTGGCGGTTTTACAACCCAACACCTTATGATAAGCAGATTCAATAAGTCCACTGATAATAATATTCTTTGCTTTTGCATCATGTACCAAATTCTTCTTACCTTTTCATCTGCGGTTGATGTAAATCCATTTTGAACACTGTCCCATACTTCGTAACCTTGCTCCAAGAGATAGACCTCCATTCTTCCTTTCCATAGTGCATAATTATTTTCATTGAATAGAGGTACACCATTCTTGGTATGCTCCGTGACCTCCTTCCAGCTGTTAAACGGCTATTGAAGGAACCAAGCTCTGATACCAATTGTTGGAAATACTGAGAGGGGGGGTAAATCAGTATTTATTTCAGTTAGAGAATTAGTTAATCTTCAATTATTATCAGTGTTTGTACAATGATAGTACCAAACAAGAGGAACACAAATGCACATAGTTTTTAAGGTGGAAACCCACTCTGGGACAAAAACCACCTAATGCTTTCCTAATAATTCTTTTCAATTCCAATTGAAAATAAAGCTCCAACTTCCTAGAATCTAGAAAAACATTCTTCTCCAGCTCCCACTGGATGGACGCTCCAATGCCTGAGATTATTCAGTAGTCACTGAATGGATGCCCCAACACCCAATGAGCTACAACTCACCCTAGCACCACCCAACCACCCTATAGAAGAATAAAAGAAGAATGGACTCCCTTACCAGGGAAAATAGTCCACTTTACAATGATATAGAATGATGTAGAAGAAGAAGATATACTAGACCATAACCCCAACTTTGACACAACCACCTAATGATGATCCTAGACCTCCCAACACCGCCTCTTCAACCCTTGGCAGATAGACACTAGTACAATTTGTACAATAATGTATTTACAATGACTAAGTACAATGATACCTTTACAATGATTGTATGCAGTGCTGCCCACTTGAAGACTTCATATGATGAACTTCTTGCTGCTGCTATGCACCTTGGTTGCTGCTCTTGTCATGTTACCCTCTGCTGCACCTTACTTTTCTTTTCTGCCGTAGAAAGTCCGGTCCTTTGCAACCCTTGACAACACATGATCGAGCTTTTTTTTCCTTCTAGGAGCTCGATATTGAATCTAGTGTATCTATGTTATTTCAGATCTTCAATATCTGATTTTCGGTTCTTTAGTAGTCCTCTAAGTCCTCTTTCCAATGCCATAGGTCTGACCCAATTTGGATTCTTCAAGAGAGAGTTATACCCAATTTCTCACACTGCCCTAATTATGGACTGTTTCAGCAGAGCGCACTTGTACGACATGCCACATGTCACTGTTGCTTCATTTGCCTCTGAAATTGATAGAGAAAAAACTACAGATTGTGAAATATCTACCAATTTTTACAGAATTCCAATCCGATACTCAGAGAAAGAGTTATGACGATTTTACCAAGGTCACTTCTTTGAGATGAATTCCAGGAGCCTGCAAAAACCCTTACTTCCACAAATCATATCTCCAAAACTGTTGCGCAACTTGATATGAAATTTTTACTGAAGCTTCCTCAGGATTTTAACTTTTCCTCATAAAAATTTCAGCTTTTGAGCCTTCATAGAAAAAGAATTTAGATTGAAAATTCCACGATGACCTGTTTCAGATGGCCGAATCCCTTGCCTAAGGAGGAAATGAAGATCACAATATATATGAATGCTTAAGTTGAGAGGGGCTTCAACAAGTGACCGTGGGAGAAATTTTAGGAGCTTAAAAAATATTAATTATGACTTTTCAATGACCCATGCCCCAACCCTATGGGGTTTTAGCCCACTAAAAGGGGTACAAACTTCAAACATGAATATCTCTCAAACCGTGAAGAATTACATGGCGTGCCATATATCAATGGAAACATCTCGACAAGTAGAAACCATCAAAAGAATTATTGAACCAGAATATATTAATTTGGTAGGTCAAACTTCCCATTAAATATTGGGTTAGCCCCTGGTGCTGCTTGGGTTGACATCAATGACAACCGCTGATCAACACATATGAGGATTCTGAAGAGTACAAGCTAGGATTTGAAAATTATATCATGGAGGTTCATAGGCAGTATGACCTTAGAAGTAAGAAAACCCAATATGCCTCCAAGAAAAAAAAACTAGAAAATGCTGTTAGGAAAACCCATGAAAACATTCTAAAAAAGACAGCAGAAAACACCAACATAATGGCTAAAAATCCTAATCAAAACAAAGACAAAACTAGCCAGCATAATGGTGACCAAAGCTGCCCTAGTACATCAACTAGTAGCCCTAGAAAAACTGCTCTAACTAACATTCCAAATAAAAATCAACAAACCAAAGTTGCTTAAAAGCCCACGTGTGATAAAAATGATGTAAATATGCCAAAAACACCAGAACCATTTAGTTTTGAGGGAGAACTTGCCAAGATCAAAACAACCATACCCCTCACTGAACTGGTGAATCAAGATGTATATAGAGTTCAAGTTTTGAAAGCTTTAAAAATTGGAAATGACATCGGCACTTTGAATATAACTGATGAAAAGCCAGAGTTTTTGTTTGGACCTAAGGTAGATAGAAAATATCAAGCAGGATTTGTACCTCCATTCTATGTCAGTTTGAACATTCATGACAAAATCCTACACAATGCCATGCTAGAATCTGGTGCTTCACACAATCTCATGCCCAAGTTAGTGATGGAGAGATTAGGCCTTGAAATAACCAAACCATATAAAGACTTGTAATCTTTCGATTCAAGTAGAGTAAAATTTTTGGGTTTGATCAAAGATTTGTGTGTCAATCTGGCACAAATACCAGTTAAAAGCCTAGTGTTACACAATAATTTGTCACCGTCCCTTCAATCCCCATCTCGCCCGTTGGAGGGTCGTTTCTGTGACAAATAACTAGTGTCATGCCTTGCAAATACCATCATTGCATCCCTTGCCATGAGGACAACATTCCTTTTGTTGATCATTTCCTGAGTAGACCCCTAAAAACACCTGTTTATTCCTTGGCGCTGGTAGCCCGTTATGTCCTCGCGCCAATGAGGAAAATTAACACCGAGCCCGTGCCAATTGGCGCTCTGTCCCAGTTAAGCACCCATGCCAATCTGCTTATGGAAATTTTTTAAAAAAAAGAGGCGAAGTTTCGATTACAACAACTTCGTGGATGAGTCATGAGGAGTGGTTTCGACTGAATAACCACGACCTTCCTCCTTTGGCCTCTTGTTTCCACCTTATGTGGAACCTCCCAAGGGATAAGGCCTCCCTTCCACTATTGTAGGGATCCCAACCTCCTCCTCTCCTCTATAAATATAGCCATCTTCCATTGATGAAGGGGCTGAATGGTTGAATCCCCAAGAGCCTTCATAGCCTAAAGAATGCTGCAATAGTCCTCATAGAGTCAAATCAGTAGCAAGGAGATTGACGATTGAAGAGAGAGGCTTGTCCCCATTCCCGACGAGCTTATCCGAGACGTATTCCGCTGACGACCCACCGAAGGAAGATTCAGCATCATAGCCAGGTTGTATTTTCCTTTGTATTAATTAATGATAAGCGACTTTGGTTATGGTTCCAATCGTATTGTTCATTATGATCATGAGTTGTGTCTTCTTTGACTGATACATAATTGCATATATTTGGTTTTACGCTTGCGTGTTCGTCGTATTTCTTGTATGTGCAGGTGTTTGATCGCGACAAGCGGGAGAATTGTGATCTGCCGGAGCAAGGAGACGGGAGCGCTATTTTCTCTACGAACAAAAACGTTGGACTCAAGGTAGGCCTTATTCGCAATTTGGTCTATTGCAATTAGGAACTTGCACCTTAGCGTGATACGATTGTTGCTAGACCCGATATGGGCTAGTAGGGATCGCCTCTATCTGCAGAGGGGATTTACCTCTACAAAAAATTGGCGACTCCACTGGGGATCATTGATTTGGAGTATTGTCTTGTCTTTTCGGTCTATTCTTGACTTTGCTTGCTTGATCAGCTCTTTTGGCTGGCTCTTTCTGTGTGTTTGGATTTTGTTTAGCTTTACCATCACTAGTCTGTTCCTTGGATTTCTCTTATATTTTTCCTTAGTAAACTCGACTAGCGCGCTTATTAGCCTGACAGTCGCGCCCATTGGCGCATGTTGCCGGTGTGTTACCCGCGGCAATCCTGTTCTAGCAATAGATTCTACCTGACAGTAGCGCCAATATTGTAAGGTGCTAGGGTTTACTCTATTTTGAGCTTTCTGAGCTTGATCTGTGTTTGGTTTCATTTTTACGACTGCTTGAGTGTTCTGGAGCCTTGTTTGATTGACTGTGACCTTTATCCTTTGGTTGTTTTCCTGTTTCTATCGATTTTACATTCTAGCCCTAGGGCATCTAGGTGATATAGTGTGTCGAGCCTCTCGTGGGAGGTTTTGGTTTCTATATGTTCAATCAACCTTGTGATTGCTTCTTTGCATTCGTTTGGTGGTTGTCTATCGTTTTATTGCGCTATTTGAGTGATTTATTTCTTCTTCATTCAAATTACGCTTTGTCTCGCTTTGAGCCTAGATTACATGGTTCATTTGAGTCTTTGGGATTCTCTTGGTTTTGAGGGATTGTTTTGACAATTTGAGTTCTGATTGTGTGTTTGCATTGAGTGAAATTTTCTTGTCTTTACTCCTTTGCTATCGCTTCTCAGATTTCTCTTTTCATTAGTTTTCATTTTTTTTAGTGCACTTTGCCCTTAAACATTGAAAATACAAAAAAATCTCTTTTTCTTTGATTAGTTAATGAGAATCGAATCTTTTCCGTGTTATTAGTGATTTGTAACTTTGAAAGAAAAGCTTTTAGTTTCCATTAGCTGCATTAGAGACATTAATGGTTGTTGTCTGATCATTTTTTTATTGTGTGAAAAGCTCTTAACTCTTTCGTAATTAGCTTTCATCGAATGAAATGATATACTGTGGCATGTAGTGTGCATTTATGATATTTTGAGACGTAACACTCGCTAGGGCCTGAAAACTGAAACATAATTGAAGATAAACATTAAAATTTATTCAATTTACACTAAGGAAGCATTGAAACATTAACGAAATATTTAGAGGTCTAGGTTAGAGACGTGTTCCGGCGTCTTTAAACCTAGTAGCTGTTGTTCGCCTCTTGGCTTTAGACAGCACTAGTACGGACTTGTGCTCCCCGTACCGTCACGTATATAAAGGGAGACCCCACTAGGCTGCTATCCTTTATCCATAGGAAGCCGAGTCTGCCGCCTTATACCCGTGATACACCGGACACAACATTCGGGGAGATTACCTGGACGTATGTCAAGTCTTTGGTTTATTTTTCTTTCATTTTGAAACCAAGGTGTATATTGCAGTTCACGGATATTTGGTACACCCTTTGCCTAGATTACTAGAGTAGTCATTTTGATCTTTTCTGACTCTTTAAATTTGAAAAGATCACCAAGTTCTTGTCCTTTCACGCTTTTTTCTAATCTAAAAGTGATAGAGTCAACTTTTTCCTATTTCTTGACTCTTAAAATATGAAACGGTAGTGTTTTGTTTCAATGTTTTAAAATTTAACTGCCCACGAAATATTCCTGGTTAAAGTGATCCGGATTTATGCAGGAACGCAACAGAATAAACATATAACCATAAATACAGAGATGCAGTGGAAATAACACTTCATTTCATTAATATCAAAGAACTGAAATTTGCTTACAGGCAATGGAAATAAAACTAGCTAGGGCGTTGGTAGCTATCTCTAAGAAGAGATGTGGCGGCTACAGGCCTCTGAACTGTGTTACAATGAGGCTCGAGGGCCTATTTATTGTTGAGAAATAATGTAGAATCTGAAACGTCCAAAAACCTAACCGTAGGAGATGAGGCGCCAAAACTGTGGGCGCCCGTTTGGGTAAATTGGTGGTTCAACTTCCCGGTGGCATAACTTTGGCACCCGATCTCCGTTTTACGCGCTCAATAGCTCGTTGGAAAGATCTATCCGAGGACTTCAATTTTTGAATGAGAAACATCGGTCCATGGACCCATGTTGCTCTCCGTTTTCCCAAAAAATGTCCTTTAGGGCCTCAAAACGGCTCCAGAAGTTCAGGACCCGAAAAACTGCTAAAAATAGTAAGTTTTGTTGCAACTTGAAAATTGAAAGAACTGAAGATGGGGGTTCAAATGGAATAGGTGGGTGGCCACCAATATCCACCGGGATCATTAAGCTCCCAAAACGGCTCCGAGAGTGGAGGGACCAAAACCTCATGTAAAAATAGTAAGTTGTGTTGAATATGAAAAGCTGCAAGAATTGATGGTGCTGGTCCAAATGGAATAGGTGGGTGGCCACCGATATCCACCTGGATCATTCCTCCCTCCTTAGGAAGCAATGGTCCCCATCGCGTTGAGATCCTCCATGAGATGAGGCAAATTCTGTTGAACTGTGTATTAGATGTGTTGAAGATGTCATGGACCTGCGGGTGGACATGCGGGATGCGTTTAGTAAATTTGGTTTCCTTATCAGCCTTAGACAGTACATGTTTGGATTCTGTATGTGTAGTTGCAGGATGTATGGCAACATCAGGCGGTGGTGCGTTGGGAGTCAAATCAATGGAGTGCTTGTCCTGACAATGTAGAGGAACCTTTATGAGTGAGGAGAAATTGTCATCGTATTCCTCCATAACTTTGTCCATCTGCTGCAGCCGTGCAAGGGAGCCCTATTTTGAGGTTGTGGCCACAATATTCTTCTTTTCCTGTGAGTGAGTCGTAATGAAAATGAATTTCCTGGTTTGGGAAACAATCTTACTGCGTTGTTTTGCAGTAGTCAAAGAGATGGCGGGTGAGGCGTACTTACCTCCCGTATCCCGCATGCTATTTCCCAAAGTAATAATAACAGCACGAGGCCTAGACTCATACACAACATGTCGCCTCCACAAGTATGGTTGGCCTAATAATACATCAACTACATCAAGAGGAGCAACATCACATAATACCTCATTCGTGAATGGCTTGATGCTGTACAGAAGGCGGCATTGTTGGCGGATGCGGATATCTCTCCCTGGGTGAAGCCACCCGATGATATATGGCTGCGGGTGTGCTATGGTCAGTAGGCCGAGCCGCTTCACGACCTCTGCTAAAATGAGGTTCTTTTGGCTTCCACTATTGACAAGGAATTGCAGCGGAGAACCCTTCACCCACATTTGCGAATGGAAGAGGCGCTCCCCCTCCTCTAGATCCTCTCGACCCCCTCCTTTTGGATATCGTGGTGGCAAATAAATGCACTGGGATCCACATCAATGATCTACTTCCCTTTGTCATTGCCTTTGTCTAGTTCTGACTTAGGATCAGAAAATGCATTTGATTTGGGTGCCTTTAGTTCAACCACCAATGACTATTTGGCCCGACACTTGTTTGCGCTATAAGTGGGGCTGTTATGAAATTCACACCACTTCCCTGTGTCCTTCTTTTGATTTGTGGTGTTGTTTTGAGTCACACTGATCTGGCCTTTCCCCTTGTTCTTCAGTTTGGGGGAACCTTTCGGATTGGCAGATCCAAAGTCTCTCTTATTCTACTTAAATTTTTACTCGATCTTGGCGGCATAGCGATATGTCGTGCCAAGTGATGTAATGTCGAGGAACTCCATTTCCTCCTGAATGTGTTTGTGTAGACAGCTGCAGTACTTGAGCACCGAATGTCTCTCTGAATCTTTAATACCAAACTTTGTGTGCAGGGTATGGAAAAAATTCATCAGTTCGTTCACACCTTGATCCCTTTGCTGCCACAGCGTGGTCCATTGGATGTATTTGTCCTCATAGCTCCCCACGGGGTAGTATTGTTCCTTGATGCCATCTCACAATGAATTCCAAGTGGGTGTGGCCAAGAACAGAGAGGGTTTCCCTTCGTCCTCTTGCTCACGGTAGGTTTCCCACCAGTCTTTGACATGGGGGGCAGCTTTTAGAAGTGCAAAAATAATCTTTTCTTGGTCAGATAAATCATGGAGAGAGAAATACCTTTAACAAATTTAACTATCTCTGGTCCAATGGTCTACAAGCCGTCGCATCTATTTTTCCTTCAAATATGGGAATGTCAAAGTTTACCTCGTACTCAAGGGAGTGGCGCCTCCAGAGTGGCTGTTGGATGCAGATGCGCCATATGTGGGCAGTCGTTGAAGGATTTGAGAAAAGTTATCCATCATCGCATTCCTTTGTTTCTCGAGGGCCTCCTCGAGCAGTATTTTGATAAGATCTCCTGCTCCCTCATCTTTCTTTTCTTCCGCCATGGGAGGTCGTTCGGGTTTGCGAGGTTGATCTTGCAAGGGTTCAACCAGATCGAGCCCTAACTCCTTATACCCTGACCACGTTGGGGACATGCAAAGAAAAACAAAGAAATAGCAGACCCGCTCTGATACCACTGATCTGGATTTGCGTGAACGCAATGGTCAGCCATATAACCATAAATACGTAGATGCATGGAAATAACACTTCATTTCATTAATATCAAAGAATTGGAAATATGCTTACAGTAATGGAAATAAACTAGCTAGGGCGCCGGTAGCTATCTCTCGAGAAGAGATGTGCGGCCACAGCCCCCGAACCTGTTACAATGAGGCTCGAGGGCCTATTTATTGTTGAGAAACAATGTAGAATCTGAAACGTCCAAAACCCTAACCGTAGGAGATGAAGCGCCAAAACTGTGGGCCCCGTTTGGGTAAATTGGTGGTTCAACTTCCCGGGGACGTAACTTTGGCATCCGATCTCCGTTTGATGCGCTCAATAGCTCGTTAGAAAGATCTGTCCGAGGAGTACATCTTTTGAATGAGCAACATTGGTCCATGGACACATTTTTCTCTCCGTTTTCCCAAAATACGTCGTTTAGGGCCTCAAAACAGCTCCGGAAGTTTAAGACCCGAAAAACTGCTAAAAATAGTAAGTTTTGTCGAAACTTACAAACTGAAATAACTGATGTTGGGGGTTCAAATCGAGTCGGTGGGTGGCTACCAATATCCACCTAGATAATTAAGTCCCCAAAAGGGCTCCGGGAGTGGAGGACCCGAAAACCTGCTAAAAATAGTAAGTTGTGCTGAATGTGAAAAGCTGCAAGAATTGATGGTGCTGGTCCAAATGGAATAGGTGGGTGGCCACCAATATCCACCTGGCTAATTCCTCCCTCCTTAGGAAGCAATGGTCCCCATTGCATTGATATCCTCTATGAGATGAGGCAAATTCTGTTGAACTGAGTATTAGATGTGTTGAAGATGTCATGGACCTGCGGGTGGACAGGCTGGATGCGTTTAGTAAATTTGGTTTCTTTATCAGCCTCATACAGTACATGTTTGGATTATGTATGTGTAGTTGCAGGATGTATGGCAACATCAAGTGGTGGTGCATTGGGAGTTAGATCAATGGAGTGCTTGTCCTGACAGTGTAGAGGAACCTCTATGAGTGAGGAGAAATTGTCATCGTATTTCTCCATGACTTTGTCCATCTTCTGCAGCCGTGAAAGGGAGCCCTGTTTCGAGGTGGTGGCCACAATATTCTTCTTTGCCTGTGAGTGAGTCGTAAGGAAAATGAATTTCCTGGTTTGGGAAACAATCTTACTGCATTGTTTTGCAGTCGTCAAAGAGATGGCAGGAGGCGGTACTACCTCCGGTATCCTGTACAAGTTATTTCCCAAAGTAATAATAACAGCACGAGGCCTAGACTCATACACAACATGTCACCTCCACAAGTATGGTTGGCCCAATAATACACCAGCTACATCAAGAGGAGCAACATCACACAATACCTCATCCGTGAATGGCTTGATACTGTATGGAAGTCGGCACTGCTGGCGGATGCGGAGATCTCTCCCCGGGTGGAGCCACCCAATGGTATACGGTTGCGGGTGTGCTATGGTTGGTAGGCCGAGCCGCTTCACGACGTCTGCTGAAATGAGGTTCTTTTGGCTTCCGCTATCGACGAGAAATTGCAGCGGAGAACCCTTCACCCACATCTGCGACTGGAAGAGGCGCTCCCCCTCCTCTGGATCCTCTGGACCCTCCTTCTGGATCTTGGTGGTGGCAACAATGGCACTGGGATCCGCATCAATGATCTGTTTCCCTTTGTCATTGCCTTTGTCTGGTTCTAACTCAGGATCAGAAAATGCATCTGATTCGAGTGCCTTTAGTTCAGCCACCAAAGACTGTTTGGCCCGACACTCGTTTGTGCTGTGAGTGGGGCTGTTATGAAATTCACACCACTTCCCTGTGTCCTTCTTTGGATTTGTGGTGCTGTTCTGAGTCGAATTGCTTTGGCCTTGCCCCTTGTTCTTCGATTCGGGGGCACCTTTCTGATTCGCAGATCCAAAGTCTCGCTTCTTCTGCTTAAATTTCTGCTCGATCTTGGCAGCATAGCGATATGCCGTGCCAAGCGATGTAATGTCGAGGAACTCCATTTCCTCCTGAATGTGTTTGTGTAGACAACCGCAGTACTTGAGCACCAAATGTCTCTCTGAATCTTTAATACCCAACTTTGTGCGCAGGGTATGGAACAGATTCGTCAGTTCGTGCACATCTTGATCCTTTTGTTGCCGCAGCGTGGTCCATTGGATGTATTTGTCCTCATAGCTCCCCACAGGGTAATATTGTTCCTTGATGCCGTCTCGAAACGAATTCCAAGTGGGTGTGGTCGAGAACAGAGAGGGTTCCCCTTCGCCCTCTTGCTCACGGTAGGTTTCCCACCAGTCTTTGACATGGGGGGCGGCTTTGAGGAGTGCAAAAATAATCTTTTCTCGGTCAGAGAAGTCATTGCGTTGAGATCCTCCATGAGATGAGGCAAATTCTGTTGAACTGAGTATTAGATGTGTTGAAGATGTCATGGACCTGCGGGTGGACAAGCTGGATGCGTTTAGTAAATTTGGTTTCTTTATCAGCCTCATACAGTACATGTTTGGATTTTGTATGTGTAGTTGCAGGATGTATGGCAACATCAAGTGGTGGTGCATTGGGAGTCAGATCAATGGAGTGCTTGTCCTGACAGTGTAGAGGAAACTCTATGAGTGAGGAGAAATTGTCATCGTATTCCTCCATGACTTTGTCCATCTGCTGCAGCCGTGAAAGGGAGCCCTGTTTCGAGGTGGTGGCCACAATATTCTTCTTTCCCTGTGAGCGAGTCGTAAGGAAAATGAATTTCCTGGTCTGGGAAACAATCTTACTGCGTTGTTTTGCAGTAGTCAAAGAGATGGCAGGAGGCGTTATTACCTCCGGTATCCTGTACAAGTTATTTCCCAAAGTAATAATAACAGCACGAGGCCTAGACTCATACACATCATGTCGTCTCCATAAGTATGGTTGGCCCAATAATACATCAGCTACATCAGGAGGAGCAACATCACACAATACCTCATCCGTGAATGGCTTCATACTGTATGGAAGTCGGCACTGCTGGCGGATGCGGAGATCTCTCCCTGGGTGGAGCCACCCAATGGTATACGGTTGCGGGTGTGCTATGGCTGGTAGGCCGAGCCGCTTCACGACGTCTGCTGAAATGAGGTTCTTTTGGCTTCCGCTATCGACGAGAAACTGCAGCGGAGAACCCTTCACCCACATCTGCGACTGGAAGAGGCGCTCCCCCGCCTCTGGATCCTCTGGACCCTCCTTTTGGATCTTGGTGGTGGCAACAATGGCACTGGGATCCGCATCAATGATCTTCTTCCCTTTGTCATTGCCTTTGTCTGGTTCTAACTCAGGATCAGAAAATGCATCTGATTCGGGTGCCTTTAGTTCAGCCACCAAAGACTGTTTGGCCCGACACTCGTTTGTGCCGTGAGTGGGGCTGTTATGAAATTCACACCACTTCCCTGTGTCCTTCTTTGGATTTGTGGTGTTGTTCTGAGTCGCATTGCTTTGGCCTTGCCCCTTGTTCTTCGATTCGGGGGCACCTTTCGGATTCGCAGATCCAAAGTCTCGCTTCTTCTGCTTAAATTTCTGCTCGATCTTGGTGGCATAGCGATATGCCGTGCCAAGCGATGTAATGTCGAGGAACTCCATTTCCTCCTGAATGTGTTTGTGCAGACAGCCGCGGTACTTGAGCACCAAATGTCTCTCCGAATCTTTAATACCCAACTTTGTGCGCAGGGTATGGAACAGATTCGTCAGTTCGTGCACATCTTGATCCTTTTGTTGCCGCAGCGTGGTCCATTGGATGTATTTGTCCTCATAGCTCCCCACAGGGTAATATTGTTCCTTGATGCCGTCTCCGAACGAATTCCAAGTGGGTGTGGCCGAGAACAGAGAGGGTTCCCCTTCGCCCTCTTGCTCACGGTAGGTTTCCCACCAGTCTTTGACATGGGGGGCGGCTTTGAGGAGTGAAAAAATAATCTTTTCTCGGTCAGAGAAGTCATGGACTGAGAAATACCCTTCCAGCAAATTTAACCATCTGTCTACAGCGTCTGCATCTATTTTTCCTTCAAATATAGGAATGTCAAAGTTTACCTGTACCTTGAAGGGAGTGGCACCTCCAGAGTGGCTGTTGGATGCAGATGCGCCATATGTGGGCAGTCGTTGAAGGATTTGAGCAAAGTTATCCATCATCGCGTTTCTTTGTTTCTCGAGGGCCTCCTCGAGCAGTATTTTGATAGGATCTCCTGCTCCCTCGTCTTTCTTTCTTCCGCCATGGGAGGTCGTCGGGGTTTGCGAGGCTGATCTTGCAAGGGTTCAACCAGATCGAGCCCTAACTCCTTATACCCTGACCGCGTTGGGGACATGCAAAGAAAAACAAAGAAAGAGCAGACCCGCTTTGATACCAATGATCTAGATTTATGCAGGAATGCAACAGAATAAACATATAACCATAAATACAGAGATGCAGTGGAAATAACACTTCATTTCATTAATATCAAAGAAGTGAAATTTGCTTACAGGCAATGGAAATAAAACTAGCTAAGGCGCTGGTAGCTATCTCTGAGAAGAGATGTGGCGGCTACAGGCCTCTGAACTGTGTTACAATGAGGCTCGAGGGCCTATTTATTGTTGAGAAACAATGTAGAATCTGAAACGTCCAAAAACCTAACCGTAGGAGATGAGGCGCCAAAACTGTGGGCGCCCGTTTGGGTAAATTGGTGATTCAACTTCCCGGGGGCATAACTTTGGCACCCGATCTCCGTTTGACGCGCTCAATAGCTCGTTAGAAAGATCTATCCGAGGAATTCAATTTTTGAACAAGAAACATTGGTCCATGGACCCATGTTGCTCTCCGTTTTCCCAAAAAATGTCGTTTAGGGCCTCAAAATGGCTCCGGAAGTTCAGGACCCGAAAAACTGCTAAAAATAGTAAGTTTTGTTGCAACTTGAAAATTGAAAGAACTGAAGATGGGGGTTAAAATGGAATAGGTGGGTGGCCACCAATATCCACCTAGATCATTAAGCCCCCAAAACGGCTTCGAGAGTGGAGGACCCGAAAACCTGCTAAAAATAGTAAGTTGTGCTGAATGTGAAAAGCTGCAAGAATTGATGGTGCTGGTCTAAATGGAATAGGTGGGTGGCCACCAATATCCACCTGGATCATAAAGTTAGTTTCCTTAGGGTGTTGTTCTAAAGTTGTTTCTAATGGCGAATTTTCCGGAGTTCACCAACCAAGGAATCCCCTCCGATGGGAATCCAAGTCCTTTTCCTCCATTTGGAAATGTTGGCGCTCCTTATATGGCAACGTTGTCCCTTCCTGGGTTAACTGTTGGGTTGCCTGTTTGGTTGTTTTCAACCTATGTGGTCCCGAATGTTCTGGCTACTGTTCAATCAGTTCCTCCGCCTGAATGATGTCATGTTGATTCCAAGGTGGACCTCTCCCCTTCTTTGCCTGTTTCTACGTCCTCCTCTTCTTCTTCGCCTAGTGAAAGTCTGGATTCGAGTAACCAGGTGGCTAAGAAGAAGAAGAAGAAGACAAAGAAGAAGAAGTCTGATAAGAGAGAGGCTAAGGCTGCAGCTACTGCTTTCGAAACATACACACATGATAAACCTTCCAACCCTCCACAGAAAGTCATATTCCCTTGCATGTTGTGCACGGGAGACCATCTTCTTCGAGATTGCCTTGGAATTCCCAAGGTGCTTGAAGTAGGGTCCAACGGTCGCCCGTCGTTGCCTGTGGCTTCCAAGAGTCAGGTTGGGGGCACGTCTTCAGCTGCCGCTGGTAAGGCTCCTAAGAAGCAGGGTAAGCTTTCCAATCCCTGTAAGTTGTGTGGGGGGCACCATTCCATTCACCTTTGTCCGTATATGGATGAAGCCAAGCGAGTTTTGGACAACTCGGCTGTTGTCGTCCGACTGGTTACAAACAACTTTCTTTGAGTCCTCCACCAGTTGATCCTACGATTGGTCAAGAGTAGTCCTTGGTCAATCCCTCTCCCCTGGAAATTCAAATTCATGAATCCGTTCTCGACCAACCATTGGTCGTGGGATCGGTTGAATTGGCCCCGTCCGCGGTGCACCAGGTATTTTCTGTTAAGAGTGGATCTCATACCCCTCAGGTTCTTCTTGTTTCTTCAGATTCCTTTGACTTGGAGAAATATTCTCCTGTCCTTATATTTCAAGAAGCTGCTCCTCTGCCTCCCATGATGGAGGTCCCCGAGGATACCCCTCCCACCTTCGAGATGGAGGTCGTGGAGGATGCTCCTTCTTCTATCGTAACACCACGGGAAGACCATCTCGGTTCGATGGTAGCCCCTCTAAGTATTTTAGTCGCTTCCTTTGATTGGAATCGATTTCTGGGATACCGCCTTTCATCTTATGTGCCTTTCGAGATAATGGTGTAGGCCTTTGGTGTGGTCGTACCCAACACCATTATAGACGAAGGCACGTCTGTTAGTATTCTATCCTCAACTACTTGGCAAGCGTTCGGTTCGCCATCGCTTGTGCCTGTTACGCAAAATATGTTGGCATTTAACAAAAGAACTAGTCAATCGTTAGGGATCCTTCCAAGGTTACCTGTTACTTTGGGAGGTAAAACCGTCCATATGGATGTGATGGTTGTTCCAGGCCCCTTGGATTTCAATATGATTTTGGGGCGCGATTACACCTATTCCATGGGAGCGCTTATCTCCTCCCTTTTTTGTGTGGTCTGTTTTCTGCATGAAGGATGGATCATGACCATTGATCAGCTTTCGTTCTTTGGTCCTGATGTGGCAACTGGCCTGCCATCATCCCTTCCTGGTTTTTATCCACCAGTTGTATCTGCCCCACTGCAGGTCAACTATGTGGCTACCTACCCCGTGGCTGTACTCAATGATAGTGCCGTTGTGCATCAGGTGCTAGGGGCATTGGGTCTTGACTTCCAGGATGTTTTCCTTCCATCAGGAGTGGAACTCTTGGAAACCATGACTTCATATTCTTTATGATGAGGTCATTTGGAGCATAGTTCATTTTCTTGTGTCAAGCTCCTTAAAAAATGAAACAAGCAGGTCAGAGCAGAGTTCGTTTTCTTGTGTCAAGCTCCTTAAACAATGAAACAAGGTGTTCTGAGGATAGTTCTTTTAATGTGTCAACCTCATTAAAATAATGAAACACGTTCCCGTTCAATTCGAGTCTTTGTTAAGTTCTCGTAAAATACTAGTCACGTCTTTTCCTTAATCTCGTAATTTGAACCTTCACTCCATCTGACTTACATATGGACTGAAGCTTAGGGGGCATGTACCTCGAATTGAGTCACCATGCTGGGGGCATGCTTACTTTTTTCAAGCATAGTTTGTTTCCGTTTCAAGCTTGTGTAAAAATGAAACCGGTTTCAAGCATAGTTTATCTTTGTTTCAAGCTTGTGTAAAAATGAAACCAACTTCAAGCAGAGTTTCCTGATTTCAAGCTTGTGTAAAAATGAAACCATTCCCATTTTACCTTTTGTGATTGCCATTTTATCAGCCTGTTTTGCCAGATAAGCCTTGGTTTTCTCACTCCATCGTCACTATCTGCTTGGCCGATCATATGCCTTCACTTGGTTGTTTTACCCGTTCCTGAGGAACCGCTGCGATGAGTGGTCTTGTTAGCTAGCCTCTTGACTTTTATCATGTTTTGAGTAGTTCCACCATTACCGGAACCAGTTGCTACCCTTTATACCACTCGTTCCTCCAGGAGGAGTCATCTTTCAGCTCTTTTCTGAATCTCTAAACATGAAAAGATTGCCGAGTCCCTTGTCGTTTCGATCTTGTTAAAGTGGCCATGAAACTACATCTACCCAGTATACATTTACCCCTTTTTCAGGTTGGGATAGATTATTTACGAAAAAGGAATACCCTAGCCTATCACGACTAGGAGGTTTTCTCAGACATAGTTTTCTACCTTTTCGGATCTGAGGAACTATTTACGAAAAGGGACTTTTGGAGTTTACTTTTCTACTGTCTTTTCAAACTCTCTAAACATGAAAAGACGCCAAGTTCTTCCTTTGTCAGACTCATTAAACCCTGATGACATCGGATTCAGTTGTAATGACGATATTTGAGTTCCTCCTTCCTAGGGCTCGTTAAATGTACTAGGATGTATTCATCCGAAGGACGGACTTATATGACAAGCATATGGTATCCTCTTCAAGCTTGTGTAAAAATAAAGAGGTGCTCGCCATAAATGGTGGGGGAAAATGGAACCAGTATCGTTGTCGTGTCGGCAGTATGTCGCTCTTGAACATGGCACTTGTCTGCATTCGTGTCGGGTTGGGGACATCTCATCTCGTTTTCTGCTTGCCTCTGTGGGTTTGGGTAATCCCTTTTGACCTCTCATCTGCTCTTTGCCTTGTCATCATGACCTCTGATCTTTTGATGTAAAATACTACTAAATTCACTGTCGTGCCCTCAATATGTTCAAGAGAAGTTGACCTCTGCACAGTTTCAACCTTCCTCTGATTCTCATCTAGTCTTGATTCACAAACATTATGTTCCTATGTCTTGTGTCGATGATGTGGGAAACACTATGGCCCACCTTCGATCAAGGTCACTTCCTGTCGACTTCAGCTCATTATCCAGGAAGCTGAGCTAGAGACTCCCTTCCGGTACCTTGGAGCTTGCATGCCTCAATGGCAGGTTCTTCGCATTCGACGCAAGGTTTTCATTATTGACCTTCGATCGGATGATTCTATGGGTGTTCGATGCCAGATCACTGTTCACATTCCGTGGATTGTACCTATAATACCTTGAGGGCCATTGTCATTATTGGTGGTTCCTCTCGCGTCTGTTAATAACTTTCATCATTGGCTGGTAATCAGACGATGTTCTTGCATGTTCGACTTCAGCTCACTTATTCACATGCTAGAACTTGTACTCTGTTCGGGTTGAGATGGAGCGCAAGACCCTGGATTTTGTTTGTTGGAATCTAGGGTGTGGATTTTGTGGATTATTATGATTGGTTACATGACTCATTGATTGGATGGCTGCGACCATACCTGAGTCTATTACTGATCCTTACTGGATGGCTGCGTCCATGCCTCGGATCTTGATTATTGTATACTCTGTTATGGATGACTGCGCCCATACCACATATATTGTGTATTTGAGATATCAGTTGTACTTGTCTATGTAGGTTTTCCGACGGCAGTGTTTTAAGTTGGACACGTTCTCGTAAACCATTTCACCCCTCTCTCTCTCGGGCCTCATGCTTTAGGGGGCATCTGTTACACAGTAATTTGTCACCGTCCCTTCAATCCACATCTCTCCCATTGGAGGGTCATTTCTATGAAAAATAAGTAGTGTCATGCCTTGCAAATACGATCATTGCATCCCTTGCCATGAGGAAAACATTCCTTCTGTTGATCATTTCGTGAGCAGACCCCTAAAAACACCTATTTTTGCCTTGGCGCTGGTAGCTCATTATGTCCTCGCGCCAATGAGGAAAATTAACACTAAGCCCATGCCAATTGGCGCTCTGTCCCAGTTAAGCACCCGTGCCAATCTGCTTATGGAAATTTTTTTAAAAAAAGAGGCGAAGTTTCGATTACAACAACTTCGTGGATGAGTCATGAAGAGTGGTTTCGACTGAATAACCACGGCCTTCCTCCTTTGGCCTCTTGTTTACACCTTATGGGGAACCTCCCAAGGGATAAGGCCTCCCTTCCACTATTGTAGGGATCCAAACCTCATCCTCTCCTCTATAAATATAGCCATCTTCCATTGATGAAGGGGCTGAATGGTTGAATCCCCAAGAGCCTTCATAGCCTAAAGAATGCTACAATAGTCCTCATAGAGTCAAATCAGTAGCAAGGAGATTGAATATTGAAGAGAGAGGCTTGTCCCCATTCCCGACGAGCTTAACCGAGACGTATTCCGCTAACGACCTGCAGAAGGAAGATTCAGTGTCAGAGCCAGGTTGTATTTTCCTTTGTATTAATTAATGATAAGCGACTTTGGTTATGGTTCCACTCATATTGTTCATTATGATCATGAGTTGTGTCTTCTCTAACTGATACATAATTGCATATATTGGGTTTTACGCTTGCGTGTTCATCGTATTTCTTGTATGTGCAGGTGTTTGATTGCGACAAGTGGGAGAATTGTGATCTGCCGGAGCAAGGAGACGGGAGTGAAATTTTCTCTACGAACAACAGCGTTGGACTCAAGGTAGGCATTCTTCGCAATTTGGTCTATTGCAATTAGGAACTTGCACCTTAGCGTGATACGATTGTTGCTAGACCCGATCTGGGCTAGTAGGGATCGCCTCTGTCCGCAGAGGGGATTTACCTCTACAACACCTAGTTATGAACATTCTAGTGACTGACGTTCCCCCGAAGTATGGCATGCTTTTATCTAGATCATGGGGAGCCAAACTCCCAAGAAACCTCCAATTGGACATGACATA
The DNA here is from genome assembly GCA_034641835.2 of Pinus albicaulis. NCBI lineage: Eukaryota > Viridiplantae > Streptophyta > Pinopsida > Pinales > Pinaceae > Pinus > Pinus albicaulis. The sequence continues at coordinate 3,285,628 of CM076575.1, read as the reverse complement.
TGCTACCATTCCAGTCTTTAACCAAATAAGAATAATTTATAGAGAATCTCACATGAAATACATGGTAAGCAGCCGAGATATGCCAAACAACACCTCTCTCTATTCTATTCATTCAGACCTTGACTCATTTATCTTGTACAGTGAAGATGACATTAATGAACAAGTAAATGAAAAGGAGGAAGAAAAAGGTCTATCAAAACAATCAAACCAAACACAAAATGAAGAACATGACATCCAAAGCTCTAGCAGCCATGAACAACAACATAATGGCGAATCTGAAATTGAAACACTTTGGAACATGAGATTTGATGGATCTTGTGGCAAAGCTGGTTCAAGAGCAGGTGTTTGGATACATAACACCAATGAAGGCCACCCCTACAAACTATATTTTCAATGTACAAACAACATTGCGGAGTATGAGACTCTTCTCCTAGGATTACACTTGCTGAAAAACATAGGAGCTAAGAATATTTCCGTTCAAGGAGATCCCGAGCTAATCATTAGGCAAATCAAAGAATAATATTCAACTAAGAATCCTAGGCTAAGAGAATATAGGAATGCTGCCTTAGACCTTTTGAAGACATTTGAGAAATATGAACTCACCTCTATCCCAAGAGCTCAAAACAACCTTGCCAATGAACTAGCCTTTGCTACCAACACTTGCCAATTACCTCATGCAAATGAACAATACACGGTGAAGGTCAAGTGCAGACCAACAATCCCTGATAACATAGATTATTGACAAGTATTTGAAAATGAAAAATAGATTGAAGACTTCTTGTAGCCCAAAACCAAGTTTGAAATGTCGAAGTCAGACTTAAACCATCAAGAGGAATGTTTTTCTAAAGAAAAAACACAAAAAATAGAGCTGCCTTGTATTGCTGATATAAATATGCTAGAACACACTCTTGAGGCATAATTTTTTGAAGATTTAGATCAAAAGGACCTTGAGGTATTGAAATGAAAAGATAAATAATTACCAAGAGGTCTTGCCCCCTTAGAATAGTTGTTTGATTTCAATGATGTTTCTAGGAAGCCAAAAATGGAATCCACCGAGACTAATGTAGAAGAATGCAACATAGGCAATGTAGAAGAACCCAAAATAATAAAGTTGTCCAAAACTCTGCCACCTCAAATAAAACAGAAATACATTGAGCTGCTCAAATAATTTAAGGATGTATTTGAATGGGGTTATGAGGAATTGAAGCCCTATGATACCAACATCATTCAACATAAGATTCCTCTCAAATAAAACCAAAAACCTGTAATATCCCAAAAGGGACTACTCAGCAAAACAGGCCTGAAAAACACATTTTTCAGGGATGTGTGCTTCAGAAACTAAGATCAGACCTTGGATTCCTTAGATATGATTATCTAAGACCCAATTCCAAGAGGAAATCAGAAATCAAACAAACTAGGTGAGACAAACAGGCCTCCCACACCTAGTACGGCTTGATAAATGTCCAATGAGGGATTGCAACAATATATAAACACTGTATTGGAGTAGTAACAGGCTAATAACACATGGGATATGTTAATAATCACTTTAATAATAGTAATATATGCAACATCATGGAAAGTGATCTATCCCTTCAACCAGAAGTGGGGGAAGACAGTGATTTAAGCCCTAAAAAGGTCATTTTCAGAAATATGCATAAAAAAAGAGGCAAGTGATAGTTGGATCTGTTATCTTAGGTCATGAGGGACTCCCATACCAAATTTCAGCTAAAAAAAATCATTCTAGCTAAGCTAAACAGGTATCCCATTCCCGACATGGCTAGAAAAGGCTCAATCCCTAGGGCTTAGCTAATGTAGAATTTACTGAAGCTTAAGTAGCATAATTTTCTGAAGCTATTAGGTGCAATACGTTTTAAACATCAGTAAACCAGGTCTATGATATGTATCATACAATGTACATGAGAAAAACAAAGGTTTTACATGAATAAAACCTCAAAATAGAGGTGTTGCACAATGTATTAAGACTGAAGAACTTGACAACGTAATTTACAGAGGGTTGAAGCAATGTTTTATTATATCTCAGATCTAGATCAGATCCATATGCAAAACAATAGATATATTACAGATCTGTAAGCCAAAGATGCTCTTCTTTACACTCCCCTTGGGGATCTCAGCAAAAGATGGATATCAATGAATAGATCTGAGATTTAAGCCACAGATCTGCAGTAATATTCAGAAAGTTTTGAAGCATATGATACACAACATATCAGATCTGAAATTAACATGGATTGGTTTTCCAATCCATGGATCACCACAGTGAAGGGAAGGGCCCCTTTCGCTAGAGATCTTTCCTCCAAGATGATACAAAACCCCACTACAAATATGCCTGCAAAAAGGACGTAGTCTCTTCAAGGAACTACATATTTGAGGATGGAGAACACTTTGGCCTGATGCCAAGATCAATACTGAAGCTCAGACAATGGATGCACTCTTCCAGGAGGTTAAAAGACACACTCACTGAGAAGAGGCTCCAATACAAGCTAGATTTGAACAGATCTAGAGTTCCACTTGCTGCAGCTTACAAAAGCAAGAAAACCCTCACTGGATCTATGTTGCAGTTGGAAGTAGAAGCTTGGTCTCCATCCAGATAGTGGACAAGCAATACAAGCTCTCCCAAGAGCTCCTCAATGGGAAGAGATGGAACTCCTAAACAGGAAATTCCAATGCAATCTAGGCTAAGCAGCCAAGAAAGCTGTTTGTATAAACAAACAACAATTCAGAAATCAAATCATGAACAACCTCAACATGTTTCCTTCCCCTTCCTTTTATAAGATGAGAGCTTTCCAAAACCCTAAACCACCTTCATTCATTTAACCCTTTTCACATGGAGGACCTCCTTTTATAACTGTGCTGATCCTCCAGGAGGTTCAATGCATATGGACTGTGTTGTGATTTGGTCCTGTTGACCTAGTCAAATGGCTCAATCCTGTTTCACACAGAAGTGGATTTTATCAAGACAACCCCAATTTATCTCTGTTCACATTGGGCATGTATTTATTCTTTTATTAGGAGTTCTTGACCCTCCTTTACATAATTATTCTTTGAACAAAGAAAACAAAATGAAATTGAATATTCCTATTAAAATAGGAATATTACAAAACCATTCATGCAGAAATTGAGAAGAATAAACCTTGTCTTAGTGCCTCTAGTTGAGAAGGAAATAAAGAAGATGTATGATGCTTGAATCATATTTCCACTCAGGTACTCAGAATGGGTTTCAAACCTTGTGTCGGTAAGAAAGAAAACATGGGAGATTAGGCTATGCATAGAATTTAGAAACTTAAACAAAGCCTCCCAGAAAGACAACTACCCTTTACCTAAGATGGATCATATACTGCAAAGGGTGGTAGGCTCTAAAAGAATATCATTGCTTGATGGTTTTTTCAGGTTATAATCAGGTGCTAGTCCTTCCAAGTGATCAACACAAAACAACTTTCACAACACCTTGGGGCACATTCATGTATGTCAAAATTCCTTTTGGGTTAATGAATGTGGGGGATACTTTTCAAAGGACCATGGGCATTGATTTTTCTGAAGACATAGGTTACTTCATTGTGATATACCTTGATGACATCACTGCCTATTCTAAAATTGATGAAGAACACCTATTTCACTTAAGAAAGGTCTTTGAAAAATGTAGAAAGTATGGTCTATCTTTAAATCCTAAGAAAAATCTATTTGGTCTTCCAGAAGGAAAAATCTTAGGCCACATCATATCTGAAGAGGGAATTAAGATAGACCCCAAAAATATTGAGGGTATATTGCAGATCAGCCACCCTAGGAACATTAAAGAGCCGCAATCTTTCATTGGAAAGATCAAATTCCTAAGAAGGTTCATACCAAACCTCGCAGAACTCCTAAGAAACATTACAAACATGCTGAAAAGAGAAATAGGATTCAAGTGGACAACAGAAGCCAAACAATCCTTTGAACTGGTAAAACAAGCACTTACACAAACACCAGTTCTAATCAGCCCTGACTTTACCAAAGGTTTCTTCATCTTTTCATTTTCATCGGAACACACTATTGCTGCAGTATTGCTACAAAATAACATAATGGGACAAGAACAACCCATAGCTTTATTCAACAAGGCACTAAGAGACACCCCTCCGAAATATAACATTATGGAGAAACAAGCCTTTGCCTTAATCAAAGCCTTAAAATATTTCAGAGTTTACATTTTTCATTCACATGTCATTGCTTTTGTTCCACACACATTTTTCAAGGACATACTAAATCAAGATACTGATGTTGAAAGGGGTAAGTGGATTTCTGTCATCTTAGAATATGATCTAGAAATCAGACCCACTAAACTGATCAAAGGGCAAGGACTTGCCAAACTCATGGCTGAAGCTAAATTTCAAGCACTAGACATAAACATGATACATTCTTTGGATGAATAAGAGGAACTGGCGACTCCACCCATTGAAGAAGCATTTTTGAACTCACTCTAATATGCTGATATATTTTATGTGCTTTTTAATCTAAATTATCCTCCTGCTTTGTCCAAAACAAAAGCTAGATTCTTGAAACTAAAGACTGTAAATTTCAACATTCTAGATAGAGTTTTGTATTGGAAAAATTCTGTTGGTATCTTGCTTAAATGTTTACTTGAAGATGATGCAGATAGAATCACACATGAGTTTCATGAAGGAGAGTGTGGAGGTCATCTCTACTGGAAAACCACTGCCAACAAAATCCTTAGAGCTGGTTACTATTGGCCCACTCTTTTCCCTGACATACACAAGCTAGTAATGACTTGCGATAAATGCCAAATCTTTGATGGAAAGAGAAAACTACTGCCTTTGCGTTTTCATCCTATCAG